>OX366512.1:11227500-11827500 GCA_947256265.1 Acronicta leporina
GACATACATACAGACAAACAGACAAAAAAACTATATTTTCGGCTTCGATATCGATTGTAGATCACGCCCCAAGTATTCTTTAAAAAAATATTCAATGTCCTACAGTTTTCACTTTCCTACGATTTTATTATATGTATATATATAGAAGACAACTAGTCCTATGTAAATTATTGCTTACCAGATTTTGATCTAAACTTAGCCTAGTAAGCACAAAAGATCCCATTGGGTCGAAGTGCGCTGAAGCCTTGCTGCCTCGGCCCTACACAAGATAAGATAGCCTAGTGATTAGTGTGTACGTAACCTAGCACGTACACACTAATTACTAGGCTATGTTGTAAACTATATGTGTGTTGTAAACTAACCATCGTATACCTAATACGATGGTTAGTTTTCGAACCATATATCATTGTAATACTTCGAGAGCTATCTAAATTAAATAACAACACAATATTTTTAAAATCACTCGGGTGTTAACGTGGGACGCAGAGGTAGAGAGCAAAACGAGAGTGCTAATTAAAAGTACACTAGAGAAAAACACCTAGTGCTAACCCCAGTCCCACATGGGACAAAGAGAAAGAAAGAGATCCTTCAGAAGCCACTTGTGATACATGAGTAAAAAAAATACGCAAGCATAGAGAATCCCTTCATGAATATTGCATAACTCTTGGACATACATCTTTTAACGTAAGTATTTCCTTTACAACCGCTTAAAAAAAAATTGGTTCTCAAAAAACAACATCGATATTGATTTAATAATAATAACAATAAATATTTTGCGACATTTTACACAGTACCATCTAGTCCATCTAGTCCCAAACTAAGCAGAGCTTGTAGTGTGGGTACTAGACAATGGATATAATACTTATATACTTTTTTGTAAATACATAAGAAACACCCAGACGAACACAAACACTTATATTCATCTCATAAGTATTTGTGTCCCGTGGGAATCGAACCCACGACCTCGTGGTCAGCAGTCCGGTGCTCGAACCACTAAGCCACAGTGACCGTCGGTTTGAATATCATTTTATGGAAATCGACGGTTTCAAAACTGAATTGTTTAAAAACAGAAGGGAAAAACTTATTTTGGTCAACCCTGATGAAGTCCCTTTTTGTACGCGTATAAATGTCCTCCTATTAACCTTACGAGTCCGTATTTTTTTAAACCGATTTCAAATGAAATGAGGTTTAATTTAATTTCAATAAAAATACAAACCTTTTTTGCGTATACCTTTGCTTAAACAGGATAATGCACAACAAAGAGTAAAGCTTTAACATACAAAAGAGGTACCTCTTTGGCCTTAATACCATCCTCCATAGTCTGGTCTTATCGTGAGGAAGTGTCGTAGTTCCCATTGTATCCTTTAATAGTCGTAATCGACTGTCGAGCCCGCGGCTAATGACACTTTGATTAGAACTAAGAATTAACACATTCTGCTCGGCACGAATTGCCTGAGAATCGTTTTGATCGTAGTTATGTGTTCAGAAACTGTTATCAACTTCTAAGATGTATCCCACGTTGATTTATAACTAGGTAATCTTGTTACTTTGTGAAGTTTAGCTGAAACTAAGATACACTTATACGTACTACATAGAATCTCTTTGTAAGCTAACAAATTTTAGGTAATTAAACCATAAAGCATCAGACATACTTACCTGTATTCTCTGAAGAGTTATGTAGAGGTGTTCTAATATACACCCACAGTTGTTTATCAACAAACTAAACTTATGAACACGAAAGCAAATGTGTCTGTCTGTTCTCACACCTAAAACGCTGAACCATTTATGATGAATTTGAAAAGGACATAAGCTATCTTTTGTCTCAAAAAGCCCTTTAGAATGCGAGTGAAACCGCGCGCAACAGACTAATGTAAATATACAACACTAATTCCGATTGAAAGTACTATCAGATCAAGTTACGTTCAGAAACTAGTGTGAAAATAAAATTGAATTTGTGAAAAAGTAAATAACTAAAGTATACTAAAGTATATTAAAGTTCAATCCCTTATTTCATCAGTAAATATATCTTTTGAACGAAGTTTTATTATGAGATTTTTATTTGTCTATTACCTACAAGTTCATACAAAAAAGCAATTACTGAAAATGTATACAAACGGATTTGTTATTTTTTTTTTGTTGTATTTCCATCAATGTTTGAAACTATTTCAGTCGGATTTAAAAGTTACTAGCAAGCTTGTTTGTTGGTTAACTTTACTTTTTGTTTATATTTTACAGCATCACAATGCTAAAAAAATAGTTTTTCTATTTGGATTAGGTACTCAACAAAACTATGATGTCATTAGCTGCGGCTACTAGAAAATGAGGCAGCTGGATTAATATTTCATAGAAAATCCAAATAACACTTTGCTTTGCGACCTGGGAATCGAACCCAGGACCTCTAGCGTAGCTGTCGTCCTCAGCACCACTAGGCAGAGCAATATTGCCAAAGTAATTCACGCGTCAAATATGTCGGAGGATGCACTGCGGTATAGGCCGGTCCTCGTGAATATTGGGGGGAGATGTACTTTGACTGATATCATCATCATCGTCATCATCATCATCATCATATCAGCCTATTGCCGTCCATTGTTGAATGTAGGCCTCCCCCAAAGAGCGCCAACGATCCCGATCTTGGGCAGCTCGCATCCATCCGCTACCAGCCACCTGCTTGACTGATATAAAGATGATGAATTCATTCCACGCAGAGACGGCCTAATCTGATGTTCGGAAAACCCAAAGGGTTAAATTTGCAAATCGCTTCATAACAAGGAATTAATCCCTTATCTTATAACCCCTTTAACCATAAGCAGAATAATTACAATGTAAACAGGTCCTAACATTTATATAGCGATTACCAAATAAAATTAATGATACGTTCACGTAAAAAGGGCGTGTCGTGACAGATTTCCTTTGTAGATTAAAGTAACTACGTTTAAATTATTATAAAAGCAATTTATTTGACGGCGTACAATGAAATCTGGTTTAATTCGCTTTTGTTTACATCAGGGATATTAACTTTACTATCCTTTGATTTTACGACTGTACGGCTAATAGGCTTGTCAACTGCTTATATTGACTTGTTTGTATATTGAAATATATGTGACGGCAGCGGCAGTGATAGCTTAGTGGTTGGATCTTTGGACTGCCAAGTCAAAGGTCTAGAGTTTGATTTCAAAGGTGTATGACTTTTCGTTATAACGTGCGTTTTAATAATATTAATGACCACTCGCTTAAACGGGTTATAGAGTATTATATTGGAAGATATGTCTGGATATTATTATGAAATTGTTGGTATAAACGTGAAATTTAAGACGAACTATAATTCGAACTCTGTTTATCCCCTTAACAATAATAAGGAGCTATAGCACTATCATTAGATTTTACAGGGATTTATCCAAAGAGACAATTTCATACCTCTACTATTGCTTCTACTAGACTATAGCAGATAGCTTCATCTATAAATTCAAATATACATAAATTTAACAATTCGGTAGTTAAGCCCCATCTGTCGCCACGAGCAATAATATCTAATCCACTTAAACGTCCCTTACAGACGAAACCCATTTCATTACTTCCCTTGAAATGTTGCATTGGACAAACCACACCTATAAACTTAAACATTGTTGCAAATACTGGGTATCAAATCACTGCTCAGTCCCCAGGCATAATTTATCTAAAAGCTGCTCCCTTCCGCCATCAAAACTAGATCAAGTAGGGCGAGGAACGTAAACTCAACCGCCCTTGCAGTTAGATAAAACGTAAAGGGATGTTTGATTCACTTGGCTCGTGTGACAACCCACGTAAGAATCCGGTCCATCTCCCGAGGCCTCGTAACGACGTCTTTATACCAACCTATCTCTATTTGACTACGATTCATATCTGCGCGTGGAGGACACTTAGTGGAACATTATTGGAAAACTCAAACCCAGCCTGGATTCGAAAGCTAATATCAAATCGAAGGAATAGAATTTTATTCAGTGTTCGTTTTGTATGCACAGAGCTCTACTTCAAATGTTTTGGTACATATTCTTCTAAATACTTTCGAAAACCATTTTAGGTGCCCATGGAAAAAAGTTTGATGTTACCATATTGCATTAATTACTATCTGTATTTCGCAAATGAGTGCTGCGTAATTGCCACTTACACTTCTGTCGAGAGGTATAATCATTTGTGACGATTCTTAATTACTTAATTCCCGATTAACTTCTTAATTACCGCCGGCTTTGGCATGCGAATGGAGCTCTGAAAAAAGTCATTTGAACACGTCTTAGCGGGCAAATATTGTCGGTGGCCTTTTCTTCATAGGAGGTTCATCTCGAGATAAGCGTCGGTGAGTCGAGGAGGCCAGCATCTGGGCCGGTAATTAAGCGCATCTGCCTACGTTCAATTTTGGAACGCGCTGGCTGAGTTGCCCCGAGCTCCTTCGGGTCCATTTGCGAGGGTAAGAGCAAATTGCTAAACTTTCAATTAAAGAGTTGTTATTCAAGCCACCCCCGGTTTCTCGATGGAATTATATTTTATTTCTCAACAAAAACTCTTATGAGTACTTGTGGTACGCTCTACTTAGCCGCAGTTTAACATTTCTGGAAAGGAAACTGTGGGAATTTATTAACAATGGTGTGTAATTTTATTTTCCATTTCGGTTCCGCCTAATGATTATGTTCGATATGATCTTTAGCCGGTCTTGTTCCTTTATATTTTCTTTTGAGTCACAGATGTTTGATAGTCTTTTCATCACTATCGTCCATCATCATAATCTCAATTCACTTTGGCAGTCTCTTATACTAAGAAATTGTGAAACATCATATTGTTCTATATCGAATTAAAAACTGAATTTGTAAACTTTTTTAATAAATTCTTACATTGGAAGTGTCAATACAGGATTTTGTTATTTAAACAGCGCTCATCAATCAAAATACGTGTTGAAATCAACAAAGACCTATAAAACAACAATATGAAATGTGAATATACAAAGTTTATTGTATGCATTTAAGATTGTCTTATTAGCTAATGACATAACAGATCCATGACACAATATATTCGTAAAGGTAGGATACAGTTTGGTCAAATGTTTACACATAAATCTCGACCCAATTAACCTTACAATTTTCCAACCCATCAAATATCCCTCTCGCCTATAATGTAAGATAACATAACAATAGCTTGTAAATACTCAGTTAACTTCTCTACATCATTCATCTTGACTGACAAATTATGGCGCTACAATCGCGCCACAGTGGCGCAACTTTTTTGATTAACATTATGGGGCTCCGAAGAAAATAGTTTAGTTCTGCTTTAAAGATAATTAATGAAAATAAAATGACTAATTGCAGAATTTTGTACAACTTTTACAGTAGGTAAATCTAACATAGGGACTTCCTTTTAAGTAAAAGATAAACCTGTGCTAAGAGGCCCCGATAACTATAATTAAATTAAATAGCGTACTACACATTTTTTTATATACGTCCAGTCATGTGATAACCTGATAAAACATTAATTGTCTATATGTATTTTTTTTCAGTAGAAGCAAGCCACGGTGCGCTTTCGGCTCAATGTGCGGCCGCCACGGGAGGAGGGAGCATGCTGGTGCACCTCTTGATACTTAGCACCGCCTTCGCGGCAGCCAACACTGGAAAACACGGTATGATACTTAAATCAATAGTAATCAATTAAGCGTGATTATTCTATAAATTATTTATTTCACCTGCAGCGCTACAGTCGCGCAGCAGTTGCGCTGCGGTGAAATAATAATATATAATAAATTTACGTTCTCATGATGATAAAAAGGAAAACTTACTTAAATGACTGTAGACATTTTTAGTAGGTAGTCCAATCCTGTTTGTATTAATATGAGGAAAATCTTACAATTAATATCTTGTTGAACAGATCTTCACTATTTTGCCTGGATTAAATTATTACTTACAATGGTTATTATTACAAGGATTAATAATTACAATAAAAAAAAAATTACTAAATACCGGTTCATAGTAAAATATTAAATATTGGTTGCGGAGATACAGTTCTTAAATGTTTGTTTTATTGTTTATGTTAAGGGTTTTTTAAGAGAGTTCTCTCCCTAAAGAAAATATTGCAAGCTATTGCAAGCCCTGCCTTAGAAGACATAAAAAAAACAAATGTATCGATGCCACCCTCGGCAGAGATTTATCTTGTACATGTACATTATGTAGCAGGCCCCCTCGACTTAATCTACGTGAATGTTATAATATTATACACCCCAGTACAATCTGAGGGGAGAAACGAATAGGGAAAATTTAAATTTCTTCACACTTGCAGTACACTGGTGAAATTTTGTCGAAGCTTCTTGAATGCAATTATTACGAAATATACCAGCAAAATTAATTACATCATCCATTGCTGAACATAATTTGTTGGACGTGTGGTTAAATATAAGCAACACGCCTGTTTTCCCCGAAAATTTTGGTAGAGATAAACACAATTCGACGGTATTTTTAAGTCCCATGTGATTACCTATCACATGGGACTCAAAAATACGGGGGGAGTTTATTACCATTAAACTCTGAGCTGCTACTAAGAATGTCCCCTATTGGATTTTTCTTTGCTAGACCTTGGAATCCAACCCAGGTCTCAGGAATAGTCGCACTCGCGTTCTTCTTTATCCTTCAGCCTTCAACCAAATGAGTTCTAACGGGTCTCCTACAATCGTCTCCATATCCCTTCGTTCGGCCAGATAAAATCAATTTGCAACCGGATGTCATCTTTTTACCTAATCTGGGGTTACCTTGTGCCACCAAACTGGATTGGAGACTGAATGGATCTGTTCCACGGTCTCCATTACAGTCTTTGTGGTAATAATACATCACATAACACATTGACGCAAACTAACAAAGAGTACATTATAGACTATGATCGATCAGGATTTTCATTTTGCCTACGGACTGAGACCAACAGGAAACCCGGGTTCACCTGACAGATCTTTTTTATAGCCTGCCGTTTAGTTGTTTTTAGTGCAAATATTTTTTCCCTGAAATTGTTCGCTGAATACAATATTTCATGTTTGATAGAGAACAACCACAATCATGTCACATAATCTGTTTGAAAATTCGAACACGGTTTTTAAAATCAGTTGATTGCTGAGATTGGAACTATATCTTGGTCTCCAACTATTTTAGTGTTTTTTTTACTTATTGTAAGTAATTTGTACTTTAAGTAAGTACTTGTATATTATCTTGTGAGTGGTACAAAAGAAAAGCTTTTTTTTTGTGTTTCGGTTTCAAGGATAATTTAGTAAGCAACGCTTGAGTTACCTCTAGTTTTATTATGATTGATATTTCTATTTATAACCAACTAAAAAAAGGAGGATGTTCATTTGTGTATATTTGAGTATGTTTTCTTAATAGAAAATTCCATTTGCCGGCCGGAGAATCCTCATAGCTTAACTCCGTCATTTGTGCCAATCAGTTCTACATAATGATTATAGTCTTATTTTAGATTAGATTTCAGTGTCGAAACAAAAATAAATGGGTGGTCCTTATAGGAACCGCTACTTAGTGGATGTTTTTGTATGTAAGAACCAAAGAAACATTTGCTCTTTGGACAACATGAATGAGAAAAAGTTGTACAGATTATTTTTAGTAAAATAGGTACTTAAATTTATCGAGTGATTACAGAATCGGGGCCCCTCTAGCGTTGAATGTACAGCGCCGAACTTAGGCATTCCTGGCTGCGTAATTTGTCGCCGCGCTCCAGTCAACGGCTATTGTTGAGCGCAACCCGCCATAAACTGCCTTGACGAACAGTTCTCTCTCATTAGGGCACGGGGAAAATTTGACATAATTAAAACGAGGTCAATGGCTGCATTACAAATCCCTTGCCCCTTTCTTCAGTAGCATACCTTCCATTACAACGTGTAAAAAATGGTCGTTTTAGGGCCATTCATTTTGTAGGATACGGCTTTGTGAATATCAACCTTTTTCTTTATTGAATTAAGAAAAACATTTACAGGCTTTGCATATTTAGATCTGCCAAACTGCAGGGCAGTTTGTCGGCAACCTAATGTAGTACTTACTACAAATCTATACTAATATTATAAAGAGGAAAGATTTGTATGTTTCTTCTACCTTCTTCTTCTTCTTTACGAGACGTAGACGCGTTTTATTAGGAAGTCTCAAAATCCACAAATTTTGACTAACATCTTTGTTTTATTAAGCATGCGGTATGTTTTTTGTATGTAATGAATAAACTCAAAACTACTGGGCCTCAAAACTACTGGACTTAGAATTTCTTCGCCCGTGCGAAGCTGGGGCGGGCCGCTAGTTAAATATAAATCCTTTGAAATAAAACTAGTTTTCACGGATTTTATCGCAATGTATTGAGATTATTTAATTTCTGACGTTTCGGATCTTTTAAAGCATGGGTACACTATATATCGTTCGCAACCTTTTTGAAGTTAAAACTTTACTTTAGCGGCGCTGTGCACGTTTTTTGATGGGGAGAAAATTTTTAACTCGCAACAGATCACGTGACCGTAAGACGAACACGTGACCTGATCGAAAAACTGTTACAATGGTATTGTAATATGAATTGTCATGTTTGTGTACGATAGCGCAAGAAATGAATATTGTATTTTAACATATAACATACCATCACGCCTGTATTCCCCGAAGGGTTAGGCAGAGGCGTCTCCCTAACCCTTCGGGGAATACAGGCGTGATGGAATGTTATATGTTAAAATGTACACCCACAGTTCGACGGTATGTCTAGGTCCCATGTAATAGGGGGCGAGCCTATTGTCATTAACCGGGCACAAATTCCTAACTCTGACCTGCTACTGGGAATTTCATAGAAAAACCCAATAACACTTTGCTCGACCTGGGAATCGAACCCAGGACCTCTAGCGTAGCAGTCGCGGTCAGGACCACTTGGCTATTGAGGCAGTTAACATATAAATAATAGTCTTTTTATACTGATATCTAAAGCAATTCGTGCAAAATGATTCCCTAACAAAATATCTAAAATGCACAACGTGAATATTGAAGTTTTCACTTCTGCCCGCTCTCCCGGAGTGCAACCCATTAGCCACCGCGAGTCCCCAATGGCTTAGAGGTCACAGCGTCTGGTGTACCTAATCAGAAGACGCAGGTTCGAATCCTGTCTGCGAGTCGAAATTTTCCTTCACTAAAATAACTTTATAGGTAGGTAATCTTAGTAAAAATATCACAAAAAGATGGACCTATTTGGTACAGCTTAGGCCACACAATGTTTTTCTGTACTATAATAAAATTGTAAAAAAGCTGTGTCTGTACATTGAAGATATAAAAAAAAAGAAGTGGGTTTCATTTTTGGGAGATTTTTTGAGATTTTTTAAATTCTTGTCTGTTTGCTACGGGTTGGCGCAAAAACTACTAAATTGATTTTAATTTTGTTATCACTGTTAGAAAGTATGTGCTCTAACTTAAAAACTGGTAGGTTATACTTCTTATCTCAAATAATTAAACGATAACTGAGATACAACTGCCTCATTAGCCAAGTGGTCCTGCGCGCGACTGCTACGCTAGAGGTCCTGGGTTCGATTCCCAGGTCGAGCAGTGTTATTGGGTTTTTCTATGAAATTCCCAGTAGCAGCTTGAAGTTAGGAATTTGTGCCCGGTTAATGGCAATAGGCTCGCCCCCTATTACAAGGGACCTAAACATACCGGCGAACTGTGGGTGTACATAAATACGTCTCTGCCTAACCTTTCGGGGAATACTTACAGGCGTGATGGTATGTTTATGTTATGTTATGTTAACTGAGATACAGCTTGACCACTCTAATGTATAGAGATCATCACTGTTGGTTTTTGAGCCTCAAGTGAGCGAAGCCGCGGACAGAAGCTAGTTTATTTTATAAGTTAATTAGTTTATTATATCATTTTCTTTCTATTTAATCAATAAATGTATAATGTTATAAGCAGATTCAACATAAACAGGAATAGCGCAGCAATATCCATTGAAAAGCGTGTTTCTTTATCGCGATGGAAATACGGGTCACCCCGCGAAAACTGTACAGAACTTTCAGTTTTGTTGTATCAGTTATAAAAGCGAAATGTTTCCGGTATGCCTTAACTTTTAGCAACTATTAAGTAACTTTGACCGACTTGGTAAGTAAACGAAAGGTATCAATATTACCTGTCGGTATCTTCATCTTGTACTATTTTTAGGGTTCCGTACCTCAAAAGGAACAAACGCGGTACATATATATTTGTTGTCTGTCTCTCTGTCTGTCATGACCCTTTTCCTCATGAACGCGTAGTGGTATCAAGTTGAAATTCATATCAAATACTTAGATACTTATATTTGACTTTAAGCTGTAAAAAAACAAATAAATATCCATAACTTTTACTTTGTGACGACAAGTTTGGCGTAGCGGCTGAGCGATCGGTTTCTGCGACACGTGTTGTGGGTTCGATCCCCACACGGAGCAAATATTTGTATGATCTACAGGTAGTTGTTCCGGGTCTGGGCGTTTGTGTATGTGAGAATTTGTGTTTGTAAACGCACCCACGATATAGGAGAAAATCCTGGTGTGGGGCAACGTTTTCTTAAAAAACTTTAGGGAACCCTTTGTTCTGCCACATTCATACATCTTTTCATATATCAGTAGATTATATATTATGTTGATATTGGATTAAGTATAAATATGTTGATATAAGGGGCCTTACACATATTGACATGCATTTACACTCTCGTGGGATGCATTATCCCAACGGAACTTGCATATCCAATATCACAGATTTTATTCGGGCCTCGGTATCTGAGCTATAATAACTGTGTTTACAAAAGGCCGATTCTACCTATACACCGAAACATTTTTGTCGTTTTGGAACCGACAATTTTAGACTCTATTTGGATAATAGAAAAGTATATAAAATATATATTTTTTTAAATAAAAAAGCAATGTCTGTTAACGCCATCTATGGCCTTCATCGGGAACTTGTGCGCAATCCGCGTCCGCTGCGCAGTGCATCTCTGCGCCGCTGAAACCAGGAAGAGGAGGGGCGGGCGCGAGGGGGAAGAAAAAACGACGACAAAATATTAGCCGCCGAGACGTTGCATATTACCGGTGTGCTCTCACCTATTATTATTAAAACTTCCATCTAACATTGTTAAACGTTTCATACCTAATTTGTAAATTCGTAATTACATCATTCAACAAGGATTCATTTGTTTGGATAATTTAATCTCCCGCAACGACCTCAACATTGATCCATCGAGCCGGATCGAAGCGAAATCATCAACTCATCGTTGGTAACCAGCGGAAGAAAAACGGTCAGGCCATTCAATTATCCTAACCAAACGCCTATCCCAGTGCTCATTAGTGCTAATATCGTGTTTATTGTGCTAAATTTCAGTAAAATAACCCCGTAATTCGTGCGCAAGTAAGTTACCTACCTACCTACGGAGTCGCGTCGTGCGTGCGTGAGTTCGTGACTATTGTACCTACCTACTCGACCAACATTTTGAATACGAAACTGTAAGTACTTGCAATTTTATTCGCTCTTGTCTTTCATAGTTGTTCGAAATGCCGTGTGATGAAAATATTAAAGAGTTGATAAAAAAACGGGGGGTAATTAAAGGCAAATTCACATTGTTTTCGAAACATGTCCAGTCTTTACAAGACTCTGATTTATCAGATGTTCAAAAGGTAGCTTTACAAGACCGTTGCTCAAAGGTGGATAAATTATTAGAACAATTTTCGCTTATTCAGGATGATATTGAGCTACAGTCGCAGGGTACCGAATTAGAAAAAGAGTTACTCGAGAGGGAAGCCTTTGAAAATTTATTTTACGAATATGTATCTAAAGCCAAATGTATGTTAAAATTATCCATTACCACTGAAGAAAAACACACATGTAATAATAATAAGCCTTCTAGTATTAAATTACCTACAATTTCGCTACCTTCATTTGATGGTTCATTCGAACAGTGGCTCGAATTCAGAGACACTTATATATCATTAATTCATAATTCTAAAACAATCGACGAAATTCAAAAATTTCATTATCTTCGGTCTGCTTTATCTGGTACTGCTCGTCAGATTATAAAATCGTTGCAATTCACCGCTGAAAATTACGCGATAGCCTGGGATTTACTCGAAAATAGGTTTAATAATAATAGGTTACTCGTTCACAATCACGTCAAGGCGCTTTTTACAACTCAATCGCTTAACAAAGAATCGCCATTTCAAATTCGTAAGTTAATAGACACTATATTAAAAAATATTCGTGCCCTTCAAAGTTTAGGTGAGCCCACGGAAAGTTGGGACACTTTAATTATTTATATAATAGTTTCTAAATTGGACCCAACTACTGAACGGGAGTGGGAACAACATAAAGGCAGTCTTAATAATTCGCAAAGTACCACTAACGATAAAATAACCTTGAATGATTTGATTAAATTTCTCACTGACAGGGCCGATATGCTAGAAACTATTAAGGTAACCCATAATTCGAATAAACAATCGTCAGACAGTTTCGTAAAGAAGCACACACCGATTCAAGCCAGTTCACATAGTTATGTGTCTACTCGTAATACGCCTAAGCCGCAAAAATATAATAATAATTCGTATAACTTTGATTCTAGACGTAGCCAAACGTGCACTATGTGCAAGGCAAATCATCCACTTTATTCGTGCAGTCAATTTAATAACCTTTCTATAAAGGACAGGATAAAATTCGTAGATGAAAATAAACTTTGTAAAAATTGCATGCGAGCTGGGCACACAGTCTCTGATTGCTGGTTCGGCGCATGCAGACAATGTAATCGTAAGCATAATTCAATGCTTCATGCGGATTGTTGTGATAACGATCACAGAGCGACGTCAGTCGTAGGGTCGCATGTGGCACATGCGGCGGCGCTGGCCGCGCCGCCAGGCGAGCCCAAGTCCGCGGCGGGAGCGCCGGCGGCCGGCTCCGCCCACAATACAACGTTACTGCATAGTACATCCACTAAAAATCGTAACATTGACAATGAATCTTATTCGTTACTAGAACCTGTTTTATTATCAACGGCGTTAGTTGAAATTGCTGATGTCAATAATAAATTTCATACAATTCGTGCTATTCTCGATAACGGTAGTCAGCATTCGTTCATTACAAAATCGTTATGCGATAAATTACAAATTCGTTTATTACAGTCCACAGTTCACGTCACAGGTGTAGGTAATTCGGTGACGCAGTCTACACAGTCGTGTAATGTACAGTTACAGTCTAAAATTAATGATTTTAATATGCGTTTAAATTGCCTAGTTTTACCTTGCATAACCGCTACGTTGCCTTCGATTGGCAATAATCTTAATAATTTTTGTGTTCCGAATAACGTAAAACTCGCGGATCCTACATTTTATACGAACAATCAAATCGATTTATTAATCGGCGCTGACAAGTTCTGGGAACTACTCAGTGATGGTTTAATTCGTCTTTCCAACGGGCCCTACTTGCAAAATACTAAATTAGGCTGGGTTGTGTCTGGTTTAGTATGCAAAAAGGACTTGCGCATTAATCGAGTCCAATGCAATTTTACACAAACGTTAGAATTAGATACGCAATTAAGAAAATTTTGGGAGTTGGAAGAAGTATTTTCTAGGACAGACAACTTAACTGATGAGGAGCGATCGTGTGAGAAATTATTTGTAGAAACAACAATACGCGATAATCATGGTCGTTTCTGTGTGCGGATTCCGCTGCGCGAATCAGTTGATCAACTAGGCGACTCATACAAGCGAGCCGAGAGTCGGTTCCTCGCGCTCGAACGTAAGTTAGGTCGGTGCACACCGAGTTATAAATCTTTATATTTTGATTTTATGCGTGAATATTTACAACTCGGTCACATGACGAAAATAGATACTTATACGTCTCCCCACTACTTTTTACCGCATCATGGCGTGTTTAGAGAACATAGCACGACCACTAAACTGCGGGTTGTATTCGACGCAAGCGCTAAAACTTCTAGTGGGAGGTCTTTAAACGATATCCAATTAACTGGTCCATCTTTACAAAATGATATTTTCGCTATTCTATTACGATTCCGTCAATATAAATATGTCGCTTGCGCCGATGTCGAAAAAATGTACCGACAAATTTTAATTCAACCAGATCAACAAAGTTTACAATTAATATTATGGAGAGAAAATCCTACGGAACCGCTCGGTGTGTACCGGCTTAACACGGTTACGTACGGAACTGCATCCGCGCCATACTTGAGTATGCGGTGTCTGAAACAGCTCGCATCAGAATGTACTGATAACGTTATAGCGAATATTATTGACCAAGACTTCTACGTTGACGATTTGATAACGGGTTGCGATGATAAAAATGAGCTGTTAGACGTGTGCAATAAGGTTTCTAATCAATTAAAATCAGGTTGTTTATTTTTACGTAAATGGTTGTTTAACTTCGATTTGACGACTTTCAACTCTTCTAAAAATTTATCTTTAGGTGAAAATTGTCAAAGTAAAACTTTGGGTTTGGGTTGGTTTGCCACCACAGACGAGCTGCATTATACGACAAAGTTAAAGCCCGCCGGGAATCACGTCACAAAACGCATTATGTTATCAGCCGTTGCGCAGGTTTATGACCCGCTGGGTTTGCTTGCGCCTACTATAATCGTTGCGAAAATATTATTACAGAAATTATGGTTGTACAAAATTGATTGGGATGATCCGATCCCTCATGATATTTTTATTAGCTGGACTAAATTCGTTGATACACTTCAATATTTAGAAAATATACGTATACCGCGTCAGGTAGTCGACTGTAAAATGCAGCATAAAGAGCTTCACATTTTCACCGACGCTTCACAAAATGCTTACGGTGCCTGTGCCTACGTTCGTATGTATTCTGACTCTGATGATTCAGTGTCAGTACGTTTACTATGCGCCAAGTCCAAGGTCGCGCCTGTCAAACCAATTACAATCCCACGTATGGAGTTATGCGGTGCTCTTTTAGGGGCTAAGCTATACACGAAAATTATCAATTCACTTCGTTTAAGTTTTGACAAAGTTTATTTTTGGTCCGACTCAACAATCGTGTTAGGTTGGTTACGAATGTCACCCCACTCTTTAAAAACTTTCGTGCAGAACCGAGTGTCTCAAATAAATGAACGTACCGGTAGTTTACCGTGGCTACATGTAGGTAGCAAATCCAACCCAGCTGATTTAGTGTCACGCGGGGTCACACTCGATGCGCTCTGCACGGCAGACATTTGGTGGCATGGCCCGGAATATTTGCATAAATTTAATTCAAATTTCGATCATGATTATAGTTGTTACAATATTGATTCTTGTGAATTACCAGATATTAAATTGAACACTACGTTATTAGTTTCACAGAGTAATGTCAATACATTCCCGTTTAAGAGATTTTCGTCATTTAATCGTATGAAACGCGTGTTTGCTTACATGTTACGTTTTATTGATAATTGTCGCAATAAAATAAAAATAAATCGTATAATTGGCCCGCTTCAAGTCGATGAATTAAATAAATCTATTAGAATTTTAACTTGGTTTTCGCAGAGGGAATCATTTCCTGATATTTGTAATTCGTCAAAGGGGAACATAACTTTTAAACCAGCTCGTAATATATCTGGTCTTAACATATTTTTTGATGATAATAATCTTATCAGAGTCGGAGGTCGCATAGACAACTCTTTGAGTTTTTCATATAACAAAAAACATCCTATATTATTATGTAGCAAGCATATTTTTACACGTCTTCTTTTTGAATACGAGCATGGACAACAGCTTCATGCTGGTCCTCAAGCATTATTAGCCTCGATACGTGAAAGTTGGTGGCCTCTTAGAGGCCGCAATTTAGCCAGGTATGTCGTGCATCACTGTGTGACATGTACTCGTATGAAACCGAAACCTATTTCAATTCAAATGGGTAACTTACCATCGAAAAGATTAGAACCTGGCTATCCATTTCTGCGATGCGGCGTGGACTATGCTGGGCCGCTGTTTATATTGAACCGCAAAGGAAGAGGAGCTAAATTAGAAAAATGTTACATCTGTTTGTTTGTGTGTTTTTCTACACGTGCAGTTCATTTAGAATTGGTTACTAATTTAACGACAGATGCTTATATACTCGCTTTAAAACGGTTTGTTTCACGAAGGGGTAAGCCGGCCGAGATATTCTCGGATAATGGTAAGAATTTTGTCGGGGCAATGAAAGAATTGTCGAATTTTTTACGTAACAATAGTAATAATATCATTGAAATCGCCGCTGATGATAGTATAAAATTTAACTTCATTCCACCTTATTCACCGCATTTCGGGGGACTGTGGGAGGCGGGGGTGAAGTCTTGTAAGTTCCACTTACGTCGCGTCGTAGCTAACTCAAATTTAACCTATGAAGAATTGAGCACGGTATTAGCGCAAATAGAAGCCGTCCTCAACTCTCGCCCTATGTACCCATTATCCACTGATCCAGCAGACCTCCTTCCTCTCACACCGTCTCATTTTTTGATTGGCCGACCGCTCACGTCGCCGGCCAGCCCGGACCTGTTGACCACCGCTTCACATCGTCTAACTCGTTATGACCGAGTCGAGCAAATGCGACAACAGTTTTGGGAGAGATGGTCAAAGGAATATATTTCTGAACTTCAAACGAGAACAAAATGGCAGACAAAGAAAGAAGAGTTACGACCTGATACTCTCGTATTAATTAAAGATGATAATCTTCCACCTATGAAATGGCGTCTCGGAAGAATCATTCAAACGTTTCCCGGCAAAGATGGTGTTTCACGAGTCGCTAATATAAGAACGGCGAGTGGAGTCATACAAAGGGCGTTTTCAAAAATCTGTCCTCTGTTTCCACATGAAGAAAACGAGGAAGTTGCATAAATTGTCATCACCATACATCAATTCATCTGTTCATCAAAATTCATCTCCAATACTTCGTTGAAAGCAGAGCTTCCAAGGCCGGGGGCATATGTTAACGCCATCTATGGCCTTCATCGGGAACTTGTGCGCAATCCGCGTCCGCTGCGCAGTGCATCTCTGCGCCGCTGAAACCAGGAAGAGGAGGGGCGGGCGCGAGGGGGAAGAAAAAACGACGACAAAATATTAGCCGCCGAGACGTTGCATATTACCGGTGTGCTCTCACCTATTATTATTAAAACTTCCATCTAACATTGTTAAACGTTTCATACCTAATTTGTAAATTCGTAATTACATCATTCAACAAGGATTCATTTGTTTGGATAATTTAATCTCCCGCAACGACCTCAACAATGTCATATACCTAGTTACGAACAAAAAATGAGAACTCCACTCAATTTTAGGTAGGAAGCCTGGCTCAAAAGAGGGGAGCGAATCACATACAGGATGACTCAGGTACTGACTGGCCACGGTTGCTTCGGTGAGTACCTGAACAGGATTGGGCGAGAGGCCAGGGCAAACTGCCACCATTGTGATGGGGACCTAGATTCCGCACAGCACACGCTCGAGCAATGCCCCGCGTGGGTCTCCGAGCGACGGATCCTAGCTGGCAGGATCGGGCAAGATCTCTCCCTGCCAGCAGTGGTGGGGGCCATGCTGGCGGAACCGGCCAACTGGACCGAAATGGCTTCCTTTTGTGAGGCTGTGATGGTCCAAAAGGAGGCTGCCGAGCGGGATCGGGAGAGGGCTGATCCTGCTAGGAGAAGAAGGCGCCGGGGAGGTAACCGCCTCAGCGCCTAACACGCCGAAACCCCGCCTGCATTACGCAAGGTAGGCGGGCCTTAGGAGTCGCAGTCGCGCAGAGAGGGGACTCTGCTCGACAATTATGTGACTCCAGAGAAGACGATAGCACAGTGGTCACGTGTTACCGTACACAATGAGATTCAGGGGAGACCCCTTTACAGTCTCCCCAAGGATGTGCCCAAACAGGCGTTGCACAGGGGGGTACTGGGGTGGTCTTTTAAGAGGGCACAGTGCCCCCCGTTTTGTGCTGATGGTGGCCACCGGGGTGGTTTTAGTGGGTAAAAATCCCACACTCCCCGGTCTTAATCCCCGAAGACCGGTCGCCTTTTGAAGGTTTCCCCCCGTAAACAAAAAAAAAAAAAAATAAGGTACTGCAATCACTACGATCGATGTCATTCAATGTTACATACACACAAGTAAGCGGTATAACATGCCTGGTGCACTACTACGACCAAACTCGAAAAAAGTGAACAAAAAAGTTTTTTGATGTCAACTTTTTTATTTTAAACAGTACAGTTAATTTAATATTTTTTATTAGTACTACTAATTATTCTAAATTACCATGTTTTGGTTCCAAAACGACTAAAAATTCACGGTGTATAACATGGTCAAACTACGGTTCCAATCTAGTCTCACTCTAAATTTATCTTAATTGACGAATGGTAGTTTCCAAAATTAAATTAATCCAATCCAAGTCTAACATGACTAATTTAATGTATTGTAATTACAAAATTAACGTTAATAAAAAACCTTTACGATATTTTATTTTTCTTAGAGAAAATAAACAATAACAATATATATCAACTATTTTCTTTATTTCAAGGATTGGCCTTATGTTGTAGGTAAATCTATTGGCATTAAGGCAGGTCAACTGAAAGCTAATTCTGGTTCCTTCCTCAAAAAAACCCTATATTGTCAAACTCACTTAGCAACGTAATAATTGATAATATTATGTACTAGCTTCTGCCCGCGACTTCGTCCACGTAGCGTGATGATCTAAAGCCTATAGCCTTCCTCAATAAATGGGCTATCTAACACTGAAATAATTTTTCAAATCGGACCAGTACTTCCTGAGATTAGCGCGTTCAAGCAAACAAACAAACAAACTCTTCAGCTTTATATATTAGTATAGATAATAGATTAACTTTACATGAATATCTGAGTTTGGTTCGGTATTTTTTCTCATCTAGGGCGGGCCAATCTGGTAATTATATAAATTCGAAAACATTGACTTTGTGTGTTTTCAAAAGTTTTGTGTTTTAAAGTCGTGTTTTTAAAAGTCCATTTATTTATTTCACGATTTATACAAGCGATATTTAATTAAAAATATTATGTTTATCAGTCACAATAAATGTAAAATGAACAACATTATCTGTTTACGGAAATACATATAATTTATCATATCCACCGGAACTTATGTTCGAAGGACATCGTTATCAAAGTGTCAAACTTAATTATAAGCTTGTTTACGCCAGTGTCGTCTCCATAAATATACTCAAACTTCAATTTACCATCTTGATACAATTACGTCTTCATAGGCTAACTTTAGCACTCGGATTATACTATTCAAAAACATCTTTAAGGCCAAACAGAATAACATTAAGACTCAGCCGCTGTTGTTCGCAAATAATAAGAAACTTGGGTAAGTTAAAAAAATTCGCGTAAAATTTGCATAAACCTCGTGAAGCCCTGTTCACTTTACTCTACTTTCGTTTTTATATCATCTCTTATACCGTTCATCCCTAACTCATTTTATAAAAATATCTTATAAAGTATTTCGTAAAATACTTGGAATTAAAAAGTTTTGATAATAATTGTTAATGGTGCTAGCGAATGTGAGTTATTTCTGAGGCGGTGTTAAATTCCTGTTTCTTACGGTTCTGTCGATTCGTTGCCGATTTCCTGACATCCCTACTTTTCCCCTCGTAGGTACATTTATCTACGTAGAAAAAATCCTAGTGAATATCTCGTCCGACACCACCCTCATATATATTAAGTAGGTTATTTTATATGTGGAGGTGCGAACACGCGTTATTTCAGATGAGATGTAACGTTGATTTGTAATATCAGCTCTCATTTCGGTTGACTTTGAAACAGTATTTGAGTGTAGGGAGTAATTTTCATAACAACATGGATAGAATTTAAGTATTTTCTACAAAGTTTATAACGGTTCCACGCAGTAATTTGCTTAAGTTCACTGTTTATACTTACAGAGAAGTCTGAACGAAGTTTTTTTTTTTTAAAAAAAGCTTACTAGCAATGCGGGTCGCACATTACTAGTATTCTTGTTAACCCCTCGTGCTAAGCTAGATTGCTTGTGTTACGAGTGGGTTCACGTCGGTAGTGCAATGGGTGGGGTTCGAACCGGCAACCACATGATCGCAAGTCTGACGTCCTAGCTATTAGGGTACCGCCGCTTCATTGTAAAGGAATAATGTTGATAAATAGTGAGAACTATGAAATGTGAGAACAATTCCAAGCTGCGGTTTTAGTATCGACGCGGCGACGGGTAACAACTTGGCAATTTTATTTAACTTGCCATTTTTTTTGACCAAATAATTAAAATTAATTATATCCAGGGAGCATTCATTGAATACACATACCTACTGTAAAAACTGAACACTCTCAAGTAAAGTTGCCAAAGAGGTCCTTTAGCATTTTGACTTCGCCAATGTTAGTTTGTGATATCAACAATTGCCAATACAGAGAAAACTATACATATGTATGCGATTCAACGGAGCATTGCCTTTGTGAACTTAGAAGTGAATCCCCAGAGGTTTATGTCTTTTTGGATCAGGAGGCTTACGGGAGGACGCGCGAGGAAAACTCCTCGCCTTCATAAATATTTACTTTATGAAATAACGCGCCCCAAGCTCAGCTTAGTATTACACCCTGGTTTGGAACAGGTGATAACTGGCAAATGACAAAAAACACTGTTTTTGCTCACCCATCTACCATTACAAATTCATATGAGTTAATATTAATAGATTGAACGAAAATATACGTAATTAATGCTACCATAAGTATAATATCTCTTGGTATTTGACTGCTAGAAATAACTGCGTCATTAGTCTGGTGTTCGTAAGCGCGACGGTTACGCTATAGGTCCTGGGTTTGATTGCCAGGTCAAGCAATATTATTAGATTTTACTATGAAGTTTAGATTTGTGCCCGGTTAATGACAATTGGTTCGCTCCCTCAGGACTCCTCTCTGAATTAAACATACTAGATGTGGGTGGACATTAGTATACCTCTGCCTAACCCTTTAGATGTGCATACCACCATAAGGTGGTTATGTATCTTTACTACTATGTATAGTATAAAAGAAAGTCACTTCTCGATGTTTGTCTGTCTATCCTAGATCTTTAAAACTACGCAACGGATTTTAATGCGGTTTTTATAATAGATAGAGTGATTTAAGAGGAAGGTTTTAAGCTATTTAACATAACCCTATAACTAATAGGAACAGGCAGCTAGTGTGAAACCGCGGGTGATCGCTAGTTATTACAAACATTATGTAATTAATTACCTGTTAAACAAAATTAGAAACGAGCTCACACCAACATGAGACGATAATCGATTAATCGCTACATATTCTGTCTAGCCCTGTTACAGACATGACTTGACGAAAGCCTAAACTTTAAATTAATAAACAAAATTCCATGTAACGAAATAAAAGTAATTTAAAGTTTCTCGCTAAGGCCATTTCAAGTTTTGTCAGCAAAGTTAAACTGTTTTGGCTCAAATATTTCTATTACACACGACACATTTTCAACACCTTCTGTTTTTTTTTTACATACCACGCAATCAACAATCTCGTAATTATTAAAAATCCAAAGATTCGGATCTCTTTACGTACGTATCATACCTATTTATTTTCTGAAGTTACATAGTTTGAAACTAGGATCGGTTTTCTAAACGGATTTGTTATTATATGCCAAAAAGGCAATATTGTTGAATATATATTATCTTCTTCTTCTTCTCTACTACTATAAAATTGTAAAAAGCAATGTCGGTACATTGAAGATATTAAAAAAAACAAGTGGGTTAGGGTATATAAACGTGTCCGAACCCAAAAATGTAATTTTTAAAATTCTTGTCTGTTTGTCTGTTTGTTACGGGTTGGCGCAAAAACTGCTAAATAGATTTTAATTTTGTTATCAGTGTTAGAAAGTATGTGCTCCAAATTAAAAACTGGTACTGATACTTCTTATCTCATATAATTAAACGAAACCTGAGATACAGCTTGACCTCTCAAATGTATAGAGACCCATACTAAGAAGAGATCATCACTGTTGGTTTTTGAGCTTCATGCAAAACATTATAATAAACTAGCTTCTGCACGCAGTTTGTGCAGAAGCTAGGTTATTATAATGTTGGAATCAAATTATCATGCATAATAAACCAACATTCAATATGACATAATGATGCTTTTACTGTGTTCATAAATGTTACGTATGCATAAAAATTGCTGCACAAAAAACTTCATTCATTCTCCGTTCAATTTTACCGAAAAATTAATTGTGCGATCATCAGCTATCGGTTAATACAATATTCAACGAATGCAGCGTGAACGATGGAGAGCCATCGACGTGTGAATTCGTCCATCTGAACGCAGCCGACGTGCGCGGCGTCCATCTGTGGCGGTGCAATACGCCACTGAAAAGTTACATCCAATTAGCGGCAACCGATGATGCGCATATTCCATCCACCCGCTGAATTTGACAACTGCTGTCATAGTTTAAATTTCGAAATACCTTACGGGTCGTTTATTTTAAATTCAGCTGGCCAGGATTCACGAATGCGAAAGATTTTTATTACTTAATTGTTGATGTTTGCTTGTTAGTGACATAGATTAACCGTATAAAATTAACGTTGCATATCATTGGGTTCAAACAAAAATAGTAGGTAAAATATATCATGTAATAGTGGTACTGTGGTATAGGTACTAAAGCAATTATAAATACCGGGAAAGGAATAGGTTATATTATTTTATGGGTCAATCTTTACTTTTTTTAAACATACTAACAAGAAATCTATATTTAGAAACGAGGTCTTTTAGTAAATTAATAAACGAAACAAAAACAGTAGGTAAAAAACTTGTTATTCGAGAAAAATCTTAATTCAAAACAGCGCTATCTTAAAGAGCGATGAATGTTCAAGAGGTCGTCGATTTATGAGAAAAAACATTTTACTTATCTGTGAAAGTGTCTCTTGCGATCTAAGTGACTTGTTATTTTTGGTCATTAAGTGATAACGACTAAATAAAAAGAAATGTCTCTTATAACTTACTATGTAAAATATTTTATTTAGTCCGCGTTTCAAGATATAATAGTAAATAAGAACTAAAAGAAAAGTTAAGTATTCTTTGTATTTTTTTTTACTTCAAAATCATGGGTATAATGGACCTTCCAAGTGATTCCTCCCAATTAACCTAAAGAAAAATCCTTATGGACCGTTTACCACCTGGGGAGGTGGCGAACTCCAAGTCAATCACCCTCAAGCCATAGTTCATAGGAGCCGGACTTTGTCCTGTGTGTTTCTATGAAAAGAAAGGATAGGAGAAAGAAATTAGGTGGACATTACTCTCTCCCTCTCCGCCGCCCCTTTTGCAAGCATAACTTATTCACAGTAGGA
Organism: Acronicta leporina; assembly: GCA_947256265.1. Lineage (NCBI taxonomy): Eukaryota > Metazoa > Arthropoda > Insecta > Lepidoptera > Noctuidae > Acronicta > Acronicta leporina. The sequence continues at coordinate 11,250,835 of OX366512.1, forward strand.
GGCCGCCCTCCCCTAGGAGAAAATATTTTGTATTTCAGTTTCTATGCATTTGTACACTACATATGTGTAGTGCATGTTTGTACGTTCTAGTAACATAGTCATATGCAGCGGCATATGAGTAACATAGTCATATGCAGCGGCATATGACTATGGTTCTAGAACGGTAAATTGTAATGCTACTCCTGGGAAATCACAAACTAGATAATGACAAATTCATATGAATTCACTTTATCTATACTTCTATCTATACTAATATATAAAGCTGAAGAGTTTGTTTGTTTACTTGAACGCGCTAATATCAGGAACTACTGGTCCGATTTGAAAAAATTTTTAAGGCTGTAGACTATATATCATCACGCTAAGACTTAGTAACTATTCCACGCGGACACAGTCGCGGGCGGAAGCAGTTATTGATAAAAAAAAATCTTTCTAAATACGAAACGTAATATAACATTAATTTAGCAACACCAGTGGAGTCGCAAGTGCGTTGCTGGCATTTTAAAAGGGTTTCGGCTTCCGGTATCCTCGCTCACTCTGCTAAACACAACGCCTCCTTATTGATTGTCCATGGTGTATTATTGTCACTGATAGTTCGCCGCTATATTATTGAGGTACCATGTTATAGGCCGAGCCTACCATAGGTACAACTGGATACAAACTCAAACTCCAACCCAAAATACAATAACACTTGAATCGAACTCAGAACCTCACACTTCGCACTTGTGCTTGCGACTGTAACTGTTCTTTGGAACCTTTATGAAGAGTAAATACTAAGATTTCATGCAATATTATAAATGCGAAAATATACGTGTTCCTCTTTTACGTTTTTATGCCTGAACCACCAAACCAATCTTGATGAAATGTGGAATAAAATAGATTATACCATGGAGAGGAGAACGACAGGTTTAATTTTCGTCTAAAAAAGTTCTTTGTGAAGCGAGGGAAACTGCAGGTCATGTAAACTGCTACCAATAGGGTATTACACCTTTTTTTTTAAAACTGTTTTAAATTAATCCTTAGATCGTAATGAACCAGTAGAAATTGTATTTCAGTTTTTTAAACCGAAAAATGCCTTATAAACTATTTTTAATTTATGATGTTGAATTTTCGCGCGGAAACGCTAGCCGCCATGCTACTTCGGGTCGTGACGTCACTTCGTTAGTAAACAATACAACTGCAAAAGATCAAGTAACGTCAAGTTACTATCGGAGTGACATCACGTCGGAATCCAATATGGCGGATGGCGTTTTAAAACAGATTAAAAATACTATTTTTGCATTTGTATAAATAAATACTAACGTTTCTCGTTTACTTTTTTAAAAATCTATCATAAACATGCATTTTTATATTTTTTCTTACATGGTGTAAAATACTCTATTCAGAGAGTATAAACTACTATTATAGACTTGGAACTCCATAATTCTTTGCTACACAAACAATGGAAGGAGCTAATAAATAATAGTACTTAAGTCACTCCAAAGACCAGCGTGAGCAACAAAAAGTTGATACAGTTTTTACTTCACGACATGTGAGTAGCATCGTAGTAAGGTTTTCATTCATAGATAAAAAAAGGAGGGCTGAAAGCAATTCATTTAACCTGGTACTTAGATATGGACAACAAAGAAAAACAAAAATGTTCCAACTCTTAGCACGAATGTCGATAATAATTATGGTGGATATTGGGAATACTAATCAAAAAACACTGAGTGGTTATTTTTTGGTTTTTTTCAGTCATTTAAATTTGAACCTGTCTATACAAGTCACGTGATGCGTATTTGTTCCTATTTTTTTTTTGTGGGATAGGGGAGCAAACGAGCAGACGGATCACCTGATGGTAAGCGATAACCGCCGCACATGAACACCCGCAACACCAGAGGTGACACAAGTGCGTTGCCCGCCTTTTAAAATGGTTTGGGCCTCCGCTAAACTCATTCACACGGCGAAACACAACGCAAGCGTTGTTTCACGCCGGTTTTCTGTGAGGCCGTGGTATCACTCCGGTCGAGCCGGCCCATTCATGCCGAAGCATGGCTCTCCCCCCTTCTCGTTCAGTCCGTACTAATCAACTTTTTTTGATACGGAATCAATTACTACATTGTCTTACTTTTCTTTTCAATTCTTAGAGACTGATAACCAAAGCAAAGGTATAATATTATATCCAAACATTGACTGCGATAAGCGCAGCTTAACCCTGCAGATCAACTGATCGTCTTAGTTATTAATTGGTCACAAGCATTCTGATGACAATTGAAATATCAGCATTAGGCCTCAGGGAAACTGTTCTCTTGTTTGTGGAAACAATGAAGCTATCTATTTTCTTTTTACCATACTCCCGCTTTGATGTGTCAACTCGGGCCAAAAAGGGCATAAAAGGGACCAGCATTTTTTTCTGTGCCTTATTACGTTTAACTATGAAATATTTTACGTTACGTTGTTTCATATATTATGCTGTTAGTCTTTTGAAATAAATGGCCAAATTTTTCACAGTATTACCAGCATCCTAATCGTAGAACAACATTATGAATACAAATTTTCACTTCCACGAAATATATTTCCAAGAATTTTTGCGTGGCCTCATATGCTTTTACCAGTTTAACACAAAACACCGCCACGGGCAAACATTATTACATTTTGTATATAATATACACAAAAAAATATGTTTTCCTTTACATATTTTAAAAAACAAAGGATTTAAAATACAGCTCTTTTTATTCCGATTGAAAATGTGGGTAGTCTTGTAATTATTTAATAGCTTTCTCTCTTTGTGGCCTATAGAATAGATAAAGGTAAAGACTGGACAGATAAAGGCTGGTTTCATTTATTTGACTAATATCGTAAATTATAATAGACACGCATTGTACAAGTGCGGCTGCTGAGTAAGAGTTAACGTCGATCCCAGGTCGAGTAATGTTAAAATTGGGTTTTTCTATGAAATCCTCAGTAGTAGCTGAGGAGGTTGGTTTTACTTTATCGTATGAAAGTACCTACATAAGAAACGGAGGCTGTACCACGACCTGTTAAAGTGATAAATTTAAATTTTCAAGAAAGGAATGGTGCTATATAACTTGTAGAGCGACGTCTCTCTCTCTCGCTGCCATAAAATGATCTCGTTAACACGTTATGGTAGAGCCTCAGAGTGTAAGCCAGAATAATATTAACGCGATTGTCTTTTGTTGGAAACAATTGCATTAATTGATCAAGTTAAAGATAGAGATCAGTGATAGCCTAGTGATATGACCATTGGACTGCCAAATCAAAGGTCTCCAGTTTGAATCTAAGGCGCACCTCTGACTTTTTGAAGTCATGTGAGTATTATCACGGCGAAGGAAAATATCGTGAGGAAACCTGCATCCCTGAGAGATTTTCTTAATTGCGGTTGATGTCTGGCAACCCGCGTTGGGCCAGCGTGATGGACTATAGCCTAATCCCTCTCATTCTGAGAGGAGACCCGTGGCCAGCAGTGGGACAGAATAATGGGTTGATTCTGTCTTTACTTACTAATAATAACAGAACTAGGAATAGAACGTGAATTGCATTCTATTGATTATAAAAAGCAATGTGGTTTGCTTGATTGTTAAATATAGCATGGAGTTATTGAATCGATAGTTGCACGACACTATCGATTGTCAATTATTATTGCCATCTGGAAATAAACTGGATAACTGAATTCAAGATTATTTGATTACGGAGAAGATTGGATTGGATTTATGCAAAAGGCTAGGCTAAGACAATTTTCGCATTCAGCCAGTGTATTAGGCGGTAATTTGTAACTCAGAAGCAAATAGGTATCTTCTGTTACATAACCACAGTTTGCCCATGTAGGGAGCCAACATATCTACTATTAACTTCGCACATAATCACAAATTAAATCTTCAAAATTTTCTAGCTATATATAATATAACATACTATCATGCCTGTATTCCCCGAAGGGTTAAGTAGGGGTATACCTAGTAATGTAATTGTACATCCCTAGTTCACCAGTATGTTTAGGTCCCATGTAATAGGGGCCGAGCCTATTGCCATTAACCGATCCAAATTCCAAACTCCAAACTACAACTGGGAATTTCATAAAAAAACCCAATAACACTTGGGAACGATCTGGGAATACTAGGATGTCGAGCGTAGCAGTCCACCTCAGGACTACACGGGTAATGAAGCTATTTCATAAAATTCCTTATATTTTTTTATGCAATTATACGTACAAGTTGTGGATGGGTGACTATTCTTAACACATCGAGACCCCTTCGTGCCTCGGAGAGCACATAAAGCCATCGATCCTGGTTTTCATACGAACATCTACGACAATTGTTAGTCAAGTGGTAGTCCGAAGCCCAAAAATTTTAACACGTGGGAGAGCCATGCATTGGCACGAATGGGCCGGCTCGACCGGAGTGATATCACGGCCTCACAGAAAACCGGCGTGAAGCAACGCTTGCGTTGTGTTTCGCCGAGTGAATGAGGTTACCGGAGGCCCAAACCATTTTAAAAGGCGAGCAACGCACTCGTGACTCCTCTGGTGTTGCGGGTGTCCATGGGCGGCGGTTATCGCTTACCATCAGGTGATCCGTCTGCTCGTTTGCTCCCCTATCAAATAGTTGGGGAAAAGCTCAGAAGATGATTATTTTTTTAAGCTTTATAAATTTCAAGTAGATATATAATCACACAGATTCAATGTCCGCAAATTGTAGTGCAGGCAAACTTGTTCTTCTAATAATAATTTAAAATGTCGCAATGATCTTCGACACAAATTAAAACTTTGAGCTATGAAGGGGCAAAGATGTGGCCCCAACGAATTGTGCTGGCTCTCTCTCGCTTTAATTGCGCTGTTGGAGCTCGTTTACATTTATTACTGCCATTGAAAAACTCTCTTGTAACGATAAATACTCCTTGCGGGGAAAATATACAATCTTTTTTCTTAAACTAAGCTTGAAGCTTGTTTTTTTGATCTATTAAGATAGAAAATTCCTTTTTTAAGTCTCTTATTTTCCTCTACAATTAGCTAGCTAGGTTCTTTTCTTGCATTACTTTCCCTGTGCAGACATTTATTTTGGCATTATTAAGTTTTAAAAGATTTATAGCATATGAAATTGAGGTTTGCTGTACTTTTAAAGAATTATATAAAACACATATCGGACCCACTTTTTAAATAGACAAAAAGCAATGTCATAATCATCAATATTATTATACGAGTATCTATGTGACATGTGCATTTTCTTTTAATCAAAAAAACTTATATACCTATATAGAATTTCTGTCAAAAATCTTTATTTATACCTACTTAAGTAGTGGTCCCAAGTACGACTGCTACACGAGAGGCCCTAAGTTCGATTCCCATGTTGAGGAATGTGTTATTGTTTTTCCTATGAAATTCTCACTAACAGCTCAGAGTTTGGATTTTCTATCCGGATAATAGCAATAGGCTCGCTAACTATTACATGGAACCTAAACATATCGGAGAACTGTGTGGATATACATTACTACGCCTCTGCCTAAGCCTTTGGGGAATATAAGCATGATGTTATGTTATGTAAGATTTTAAAATAAATATTAATCACTTAACATAATTAACTTCTCTAAATTGTTCTTCTTCATCTTTGCACCACTATCACTCGCTCTATCACGATCGATAGAACAACTTAAAGTGCATTGGTATCGTTTAACTTTTACCGATACTATTAAAAAGCGAGTTCCGCCATCTACTTTGCAAATGGTGCATGACGGTAAACACTTAATGTACCCCAAGTTTTTCTAGAAATCTTGCAAATTAGTAAATAGTAACCTAATGGACGTTACAAAAGTATTTTAGAATTATTATTTTTCTTAAAAAAAATTACTATCATTGTGGGTCGCACATTACTAGTATTCTTGTTAACCCCTCGTGCTAAGCTAAATGCTTGTGTTGCGAGTGGGTTCACGTCTGTAGTGCAATGGGTGGGTTTCGAACCGGCAACCACATGATCGCAAGAACGACGCCCTCGTTCTTGCGATCATGTGGTTCATCATCATCACGCGGCGGTAGCCATTAGGCTTACCGCCGCCTTAAGAAAATTGCTATAAAATTTACCTTATATTTTTATATTACTTCTACACCTGAGATATACTTAAATGGTTTATTATCTGTTCCAACCTGGCCATCAGCCGATCGTTTAATATTTTAACTACCTACTACTTCTAAATTTATTATAGCATAAATAATTATGTGGTGTTGTGAATTATTTGCGGCCCAGTCTGTCAATATGACTTAATTAATTATTTAAAGTATCTTTTTGTGATTTTTTTGCATTTTTCATGCTAAGATTATAAAGTTATTTTAGTGAAGGAAAAATTCGACTCGCAGGCAGGATTCGACTGCGTCTTCTGGTTTGATACACCAGACGCTATGACCACTAAGCCACCGCGAGTCCTACCTGCCATGTCGAAATTTGCCTTCACATTCTGAACTTACCTCTTAAAGGTGACGTCAGTAACATCTATTGACAAGCAAGTTACTTTGCCTCTCAACCGACACGACTTACCTTACGGTTAGTTCTATGTCGTACGATACTACCATACCTACTAACTATCTTTTTGTGATTTTTTTGCATTTTTCATGCTACGATTATAAAGTTATTTTAGTGAAGGAAAAATTCGACTCGCAGGCAGGATTCGAACCTGCGTCTTCTGGTTTGATACACCAGACGCTATGACCACTAAGCCACCGCGAGTCCTACCTGCCATGTCGAAATTTGCCTTCACATTCTGAACTTACGTCTTAAAGGTGACGTCAGTAACATCTATTGACAAGCAAGTTACTTTGCCTCTCAACCGACACGACTTACCTTACGGTTAGTTCTATGTCGTACGATGCTACCATACCTACTAACTATCTTTTTGTGATTTTTTTGCATTTTTCATGCTAAGATTATAAAGTTATTTTAAAGTATAGCAAAATTACAGCTACTATTTTTTCTCAAACAACGAAATGAAACGTAAGCATACTTACGTTAAATCAAATTAAACAGATCGATTGTAACAAATACTATTAAGATTGTTCCGGAATTGGTTTGCAAAGGCACCGATCCGACAGAAAGGAACGGGCCGCGTGTCTTCAAACAAAACGGAGGCCAGAAGGTTTAATCTCTATGAGGTACAAATCGCTCGTTATGTAAATTGAATCTCTTGCAAATTTGAATAGCTTTCATAAGCCAATTCTCTCTGAATAAAAACAATAGAAATACTCTTTCAACATTTTAGATATTTCTCGAGGAGGGATTAATCTCGGATCATTAATTATTCAGCGTCGGACCTAGTTACGATGAGATAGCATCATCTTTTTCATTAGATGCTCTTAGCAACGTGCTCACTTTCCGACCTAAACTCATTTGAGTATTGGAAACCCTTTTTTAGTGAAAATAATCCTTATATATCAGACTTTCACAGAAGAAAACCACACTAGCCTTTCCTTGCCTTATAGCTTGTCAAGGTCATGGAAAATGGAGGTAATCCAATACAATTACTAGATTCCATCATGGACAATCAAAAGTCAGAACAAATGTTATAATACTTGCATATACTACTAGTATTCTATTATCTGTGCATATACTAAAAGACACCGCATGCTACAATCCAGGTATTACTCCAGAACACCACGTGCAGAAAGCCTGGCATGCTTGTACTTCATCCACGTTCATACATTTGTCTCATCCATCATGTGCGCCGGCACTACATCTTGCCTTTACGAAAGTCTCATGTGTGTATTACATAATTATGTTCTTCTATGACGCCCACTGTCATCCGTCTTCAACCAAATTCCATTCTTCTAAGTCTATTACTGACATCTGCTTTATAAATGCCTATTACTCATTCTGCACTATTATCATCAACTCATTTACTGTCCCACTGCAGGGCACGAGTCTCCTATCAAAAGAGGGGTTGGTTAGACTATAGTCCACCACGTTAGCATTCACAGGCAATTGAGAAAATCTCTCAGGCGTTCAGGCTTCCTCACAATCTTTTCCACAGTAGGACACGAGTCTCCAATAAAAGTGACAGGGATTCGTTAGACTATTATATAGTCTACCACGTTCGCCTTCACACGCCTAGGCTTTCATTACTATACTTATGCATTCTTCAGTATGTATACTTGTTTCGAATTTAAAATCTGGAAGTTTCGTAAAATTACAAGCAACATCTAAAGCCTAGTCTAGCTAAAATTTTATGGAGTATATTTGTTACAAGAAAGTCGTTACAATATTACAAAATTTAGTATTCTTTACTAGATGTGTTCCTGTACAAACGACAAAGCTAACTACATTTACAAAAGGATGAACATACAATTTCAATAAACATTATTTCAAGTAATTGCGGTTTATTCTGCGGTTAGTTTTGAATTGATATAAGCAATCAGCCTTCTGTGTGTCTATAAGTCACAAAAGGTTCAGCTTTCTTTAGGTTCAGTAAATAAACCAATTTTTTCGGTAGAATATTTATAAAGTAACTAAGGGGGATCCTACAGCCATTCCGCTGATATAATCCTTTAATTGCCTCATATAGTTTCCAAAATAGCTTCATACAAAGTACCTTAACATGTATTGCCGTTTTTAATAAGGCTTAAAAATTGCAATATCGCATAATGCATTAATGGCTTGCTTCGCTCGCAAGCTCCGTTGAGTAATCCAATTCACTTGGCTGATTCATTAAAACTTACAAGAGGATACAATAGGTTTTTCTTTTCTTTCCACATCTGCACACTGGTTATGGAACCCTTTTCTTCTGAATTATTTAAGTTTAAGTTATTTTATGCTGTTTTTAAAATATGTTTATTGAACATGCTAAACGACGTACTGATATACCATGACGCCTGGATTCCCCGAAGGGCAGAACTCTTCTGGACTCACCTGGATTCTCCTAGGCAGATCCTAAACATGTTTAGGTCCCAAGTCCCTAAGGTCCCAAGGGTAGCCCCAAAGGGCAAGACTATTGACATTAACTAGTCACAGATTAACTTCTGCTACTGAAAATTTCAAAGAAAAAGCCAATGACACATTTCTCGACTTGGGAATCGAACCCAGGAACCCTCCAGCGTAGCAGTCGCAATGCGCAAAAACATACGAATAAATTTATTGAGAACTACCTTCTCAATTCTATTAAAATTTATTATTATAACCATCGGATCTCTCAAGGTTACAAAATCCTTACCTATTTGTAATGAATAGGTAAGGACGCTTTATAAACTAATATTTTAACTGAAATGGACAAGTAGGAACGGTAGTGACTCAGGTTAGTGACCGTTACAAAAATTACATTAATCATTTTACTACATCAAAAGTCAAAATTTTAATGAGTTTTGCTTAGATTTATGCTTTTTTGACACTGACATTAATATCTTATTTTGACAGCACGATCGCATGGCAACCATAAACAATGTCACTACATTATTCACAAAATAATGTGTTGATTGTATTCAACTATTCAACTCAGGAGACATAAAATTATTCATATAGTTTATTACTATTGTTATATAATATGCCTACACGAAATTTTAGTGAATAATTTACAAGAGCGAAGTCTACCTGTCTCTGATTTCATGTACATTCAGTAGCGAACTGACACTAAATTGGTTGCATTCATGGCTGAATGAGAAGATCAAATGCAGTCAGGCGAGCTATTTTCTCCCGTTTCACTGCAATTACTCAACACGGTACGCTGAAACTATAATTTTTGCTATAAAACTTAACTGTACCGTGTTGTTTTACATCCACACTAGGTCGGTGTAATTTTACTTTTATCATTTGTTAGTAAAATTTCAGCTTGTATGGTAGTTGAGTGGTATTTGATTTATTAAGAATAGTGAATAATATCATCACCACCATCACCAACGACTACCTTGACTAGAACAATACAGATTCTAGCGGAAGCGGCGGTAGCCTAATGGCTATGGCGTCGGACTTGCGAACATATTATGGTTGCCGGTTCGAAACTCACCCATTGCACTACCGACGTGAACCCACTCGTAACACAAGCATTTAGCTTAGTACGAGGGATTGACAAGAATACTAGTAATGTGCGACTAACATAAAAGATTCTAGACATGAAGACTACACACTGATATCAGAGTGTGTAGTCCCATCGGCTTCATATTGTGTTTCTGCTGTTGTTGCGCCATTCTGATCGTGTGATCAGAATGGCGCAACAAAATAAGTAGGGCCGGCTCCAAAAGATATGGGACATAGGCACGAAAGAAAATGTAAATAATATCATCAAACATAATTCTTTTAAGAAAAAAAATCGACTAATAACGTTCTAAGCATTTAAGGTTTTGATGAAGATTTAGTGGGGATGCTTTGTCCCTGTCCCGCAAAAGGAATGTTAGTATAAGATGTATATGGTACAGTGAGTTGTATCGACACAATTCACTATAGTAAGTTCTCTAGCTAACATAAACCGTGTCTAACATAAAATTAAAAATTAAACTTCCTTATTTACGAACCGATTTTAATTTTGTTTTTATTGATCGGTTATAATTATTATGGTCAACTTTTTCATGAGGCCATAAAAAATATCTGTTATGTAGCCTATTGTTTTGTGTAGGTGTAACAACTTTACTTTGTAGTAACAACAACGCAATGCTATATTCTACAAGGCAGCGTGGTGATATGAAATGAAATTATGTTTATTCTGTACGCAAATGTTTAGATAATCGTACAAGTCATTTTTTCTCGCTAGATGACGTTAGGCTAGATAATTACTGCATGTACAGTACACCCCCACATACTCGTATCGACGTATTTAATGTAGGTAATATTAAGGGATATAAAAAAAAACAGATCAAACTTTTTAGGTACATAAATATTTAAGTTTAATCTTTTGTCAAAATTTTCCACACAATCTTTTGTCGCAATTGTGACGAACCTCATTCATAATTGTCTGCTTGATCCACAATTAAAATTCGGGCAAATGCGGAATGGACTTACTCTTTGTTCGTTCCGTGCGTTTTATGCCATGGTACAATATTTAATGTTTTCAAAGTATTCATGAGTTTGCACATACTATTACGCCTGTGATTTCCGAAGAGCAACAATGTATTAATGTACTACACGATCCGTTCGCCGGTATGTTTAGGTCCCATGCACGTAACAGAGAGCGAGCCTATTGTCATTTATCGAGCACAAGTCTTAAGTTCAAACTTCGAGCTGCTATTGAGAATTTCATAGAAAAACGCATAATTTTGCAGTCGAGCTTACGAACACTAGACTAATAAAGCAGTTTTAGAACTGAGAATGTTTAAAAAACACCTTTTTTTTTCATTATTTTGTATTTCTTATTATAATTATTTTTATAAATTTTTTTCAACAAAACTGGAATGTACTGTCGCCTGCAGTATTTTCGGACCAATACGACCTTCAAAAGAGCGTACTCCCTTTCAAGAAAAGAGTGTACTCCCTTTCAAGAAAAGAGCGTACTCCCTTTCAAGAAAAGAGCGTACTCCTTTTTAAAAGGCCGGCAACGCTCTTGTGACTACTCTGGTGTTGCGGGTGTCCATGGGTGGCGGTGATCGCTTACCATCAGGCGATCTGGATAATCGTTTGCCCGCTATCCCATAAAAAAATGGATGGATGGAGGTAACCTTAAAAATGATCTATCTGGCAACAATGATGGCACTTCATTATCGCAATAAAAAAGTGAGTATTTACTGTCTCAAGATTAAGAGATTCGTGCAATAAATATGAACAAACCAGGGTAGTTGTGTTCACAATGACGGCGCTCGGTGTCAAGTGCAGAAAATTATGTCCATTCATCCGGCGCTTGCGAGGATTACAAAACGAGGTCGCATCTTCAGCGCCGACTCAAACTGACGACAGTTTTATACGTTTTCAACATGACGTAAGCTGGCTAATTAATGTTTGTTCCTCAATATTGAGGTTTCATTTGCTCTAGTTTGAGGGTACGTGACCCTCAAAATAGTTTAGGTTAAAAATATATTGACTATTTTTCTTAGACTTTCTCAGTTTTCTGCATATAAGAAAACTGGTACTAACTTCTCAGGTCAGAATTTTTTGGTTAGTAATGATGTAAAAACGTTTTGAAGATTGCATCGTGTTCAGCGACTTTTGGCGCTGACTGTACCTACCGCTGAACTTTAAAAACATCTTGTTACTAACCTACTCATGATAAATGGGGATTTTTTTTCTAATCATTTTTTAATGAACTTTTGCTATCTCATTTTTGGGCAACGGACTTTCATCATTAAGCCACGTAAGTAAGTCTTTACATAGAGGTTTTTACCAGGAAATTTAAATAACATTTTATTTTACTCGTAATTTCAACTTTCATGCTACATTTTTTCCCGTTTTCCACAGACTATTTTAAATTTTACGTAACAAAAACAATGTTCCGTTCCATTGTTTCGGTGTATAATATGATATTGACGCGGCCGAACGAAAAGGTAGCAGACGAAAATATACCCTTGCCATCAGATCAACTTATTTTCTTATACATCGATAAGGCACATTGCCCTTAACCTGAACTAGATAACCAACCCGCCGTTTTCCAGTTATAGGCACCGTTTTTTGCATGAATGTACAACAACAGATAAATAAAAAACATGTGGAGAACAACAGCGAGATTAAAGATTGGCCGATAATATAAAAACTAAAAAAAATTAACTGCCTCATTAGCCAAGTGGTCCTGAGCGCGACTGCTACGCTAGAGGTCCTGGGTTCGATTCCCAGGTCGAGCAAAGTGTTATTGGGTTTTTCTATGAAATTCCCAGTAGCAGCTCGGAGTTAGGGATCTGTGCCCGGTTAATGGCAATAGGCTCGCCCCCTATTACATGGGACCTAAACATACCGGCGAACTGTGGGTGTACATTAGTACGCCTCTGCCTAACCCTTCAGGCAATACAGGCGTGATGGTATGTTAAAAAAAATTGAATCGGATAATTTCGAAAGGGGTTGTACCGAGGCAGAAGTGGGAAGAGTCTGGATAATGTCCTCTGGCACTAATTAAAACTTTGGAAACAGCGAGAAAAAGGGGTTGAGAAATATGGCATTTGGCGGATAGTAATGGCGCTGCGGTCTTATTTAATTTCCACAGTTTTTCTTCTGGATTTCGAATTAGAATATTCCGATTTAAGCTTCACACAAATCGTGATCAAAGTTCTGACTAAATTATCAGGGGTAACCGATAGATCTCAACTCAGTTGACAAACCATTAAGTGCTTAATTTAAAAATGTTCTTATCGAAATATTATTATGTAAGTCAATAAATGGTCCTTTATAGATAGTCCGCAGCCAGCTCCAAGTCGACGGACTTTTTTAAAAGTAAATACCTATTATCACCCAATATCTAAGGACCAACAATTTATAGAATACCTAATGTATTTATTATTAACAAAATTAATAAAAGTAACCAAAAAATTACACTAACTTTTTATTCATCGTTTAATTCTGTAGGTATTCACAGAATTAATTCATTTGCATTATTAAGTATCAATAATATCTCTATCTCTTCTTCTTCTTCTTTCGTCTTTCTTTTCTTCTATTACTATTATAAAATTGTGTAAAAGCTGTGTCTGTACATTGAAGATATTTAAAAAAAACAAGTGGCTTAGGGTATATAAAGGTTTCCGAAACCAAAAATGTGATTTTTAAAATTCTTGTCTGTTTGTCTATTTGTTACGGGTTGGCGCAAAAACTACTGAATAGATTTAAATTTTATTATCGCCGTTAGAAATTATGTGTGTAGGGACACTGCTGACGCATCCGATTTGCATACAGGCGCATTACTGTGTTAGCGCGGCTCAGCAGTCGTCTCCCCACACTTAGGCAGTTAGGTCGTACATAGTTATAAGTCCAATATGTATCTGGTACCAGTAAAAGTATATTATATAAAGTGACGGCCTTCATTCACAACCCCTCAAAATTGACAAGACCCCACAATGTGCTCCAAATTAAAAACTGGTGTACTTCTTATCTCATATAATTGAACGGAACCTGAGATACAGCTTGACCTCTCAAATGTATAGAGACCCATACAAAGAAGAGATCATCACTGTTGGTTTTTGAGCTTCATGCGAGCGAAGCCGCGGGCAGAAGCTAGTATTAGATAAATATGTAAAACAAAAGTTAGGGCCACTAGCACCAACTTTTTGAATATGTTTAAATTGCATTTAAACATAAATTAACTATGAAAAATTGTATTTAAATACAACTTAAACACATTTAAGAAGTTGGTGCAAGTGGGCTTTAGTGTATTTCCAAATCTCTAAAGATAGATAATTTCCACGCGTAACTAAGCACAAAAAGTTAAACATCGTTATATTTTTTATAAAACGAACACCCAATTAACTTTGATTTATATCGAAGTGAAATCTTTTCAATCAAAGCAAAACTAGCGTAAACGTATTTATACCGTGAGCTGCTGATTTTGTTTTTTTCTGAGCACCAAAGGAAGTGGCGTATTAATTAATTCCCTCATCAATCATTTGCCGCCTTCTCTTGAACCCGACGTCACTCGCATTGTTAGAAGAGAACAGGACCACGCAAAAATAAAAATGGCTACCTACAACAGTCCTTAGGTTTGTTTTTTTTTTTCTTATAGTTATAATTACTATGACTAGGGATTTACTTATCAAAAATGAGCGCTGTTATTTCTTTTCATTTTGTAGTAATTACAATTTAGGATTTGCCTTTGCCCGCCGTTTCGAGAGGAGCAAAAAAGGTTGTTTATTTTTTACCGGGAGTTCTCCAGCAATGGTTGGACTGAGTAGTTTTTTATTATTAAAAGTAAAACGTTGTAATATCACGTAATATCGCAAAGTATTGGCAAGAAACTTACTAACTTGACGACCTCTGTGGTTTAGTGGTACCAGTACCGGACTGCTGACCATGAGGTCGTGGGTTCGATTCCCACAGGACACAAAAAATTATGTGATGAATATAAGTGTTTGTGTTCGTCTGGGTGTTACTTATGTATTATAAGTATGTATTTACAAAAAAAGTATATAAGTATTATATCCATTTTGTCTAGTACCTATAGTACAAGCTCTGCTTAGTTTGGGCCTAGATGGTGCTGTGTAAAAATGTCCCAGAATTAAAAAAAAAAACTATTCATGGCTTTATAAAAACCTTTCAAATGTTTTTAAAATCAAACTGTTCCTTTTAAAAACATTTGAAAGCCATGATAAAAACTTATTTTTGTGTGCTGCTTCATGACGTTAGACCTTTTTTACAGACAGACCCCTTTTAATTTCATTAAAATTCATTGCATTTTCATTGCATTTTTTGTCATAGAATTTGCCGCCTTTATATTTACTTTTTATGGAACGTTCAAACCTAAAAAATCACAAAAATCAAGTAAACAAATGAAGAATTGATGACGTACCTAAAACATTTTAAAAACTCAGATTTGAAAATAATCGACGATTGCTTCGTAAAATAAGTTTCATCTGATTCAGCCGGTTCGTCTAATAGCTAGACAGAATGAAAACGTTTGCTATTTGAACGCAATCTTTCGACTTCCTGTCGAGTCGCCGTGGACGCAATTAAGCACAGGAAGACCCCTAATGACGTCACACGCCAATCTTTTCAAATACACTTGTAGTCCTGCTGTGCTGCCATTAATAATCGCAGATAAAATACACCATTTTCTATGTCCGCTAATTGGGTACGCAGGAGCATATTTTATTATTTAACAGAGATAACAATTATTTTTCATGATTATTTTATTCCTTTGTTGTTATTGTATGGATTAAATGAGGCTATTAAGGTTATTAATATTTGGTTTGAATTACAATTTTTTTAGCTTGACATTAGCAATACTATATTTAGAAACTGAAAGGAACTATAGTAAATAACCCACAGAGATACATAATACATATATCCATATAGGAGATCCCTAATTCGAGAGTAGTAAACTAATCTGTAGTATAATGTTATGTGGTTTTAGGTACAAAATACCGGAGTATTTAAATCACTTACTTTAAAATTAATTACATCTTATTTATTATAACTACTTTACGAATTATCGTGGGAGAGCCATGCTTCGGTACGAATGGGCCGGAGTGATACCACGGCCTTACAGAAAACGGGCGTGAAACAACACTTACGTTGTGTTTTTAAAAGGCGGGGAACGCACCTTGCGATTCCTCTGGTGTTGCGGGTGTCCATGGGAGGCGTCAATCGCTTACCGTCAGGTGATCCATCTGCTTTTTTGCCCACCTACCTACATAAAAAAAACAAATGTGATTCAACGTATTTAAATAGGTACGTTGAATGAGCATGTGAATGTAGTTACATGTTAAAATTAATTAGTTTAAGTATGAACGTCATTATAGTAATAAAATTGTTGAAAAAACTAAAACAGATATTTATTGTAGACTTTAAAGAAAACGCTTATTTTAAAGTATTTTTGTGTCATTTGACGGGTGTTTTAATTACAATAATGGCTGTCTCAAACTGAACTCAACAACTTTATTGTTTCAATAAATATGGGTCAGAGCAACTTCGTTCAATAAATTGTTTAAAACAGATAAAGTACCTTGAAATTATTAATATTCTTTTTGATTTTAGTAATTCGAAGCTTGATTAATCAGTCTTATTCTTATCAATTTTTAACAATTAAATGAAAAATTATTGAATCTTTGAGTGTGCACTTTTACCTATATTTATTATATTTTATTTAAGTATTATT
Organism: Acronicta leporina; assembly: GCA_947256265.1. Taxonomy (NCBI): domain Eukaryota; kingdom Metazoa; phylum Arthropoda; class Insecta; order Lepidoptera; family Noctuidae; genus Acronicta; species Acronicta leporina. The sequence goes on from OX366512.1 coordinate 11,267,506, forward strand.
TTTATATCTTTCTGTCAGTCAATATACCTTGTATCTTTATGACCTGTCTGTAATTAAAGTCGTCTGCTAAGTTTAAAGACAATTTAATTAACTCTTACAGATCGTGCACAAAATTTAAAGTGACGGAAAATGACATACATTTTTTTTATGCTCTCTTAAAAATGTTTGTCGTTTTCAGATGGCCTTTTTTTACTATATACTAACTGTATTTTAGTTATGAAGAAATGTTTAGTTTTCGGGTTTCTGGTCAAAGATTGTCATGTGTTCATATTGGGCAGCGTGAAAGTCCATAGTGCTCTTCGGAGCACGGAAGAATTTCTGTGTGATCTATTCAGCGGGCCTAGCCAAGTTTAGAATCTATGATCGCTAACGCTATAGAAAACTATTACAGTGCATGGAAAGTACATAATAATATCTATAACGCTAAGTCACGTGGTCAGAATGTGACAGAGCTATAGTTAAGTAATCCCGATACATGTCAATCGTTTTCTATAGCGTCAGCGATCATACTCGTAGATTAGAACTTGGCTAGATTGACCGTGGTAATCGTACATTCATGCAGATTGATCATTTAAAACTGGTATCCAAAGGCTCTGGTGCTGATAATAATTTATGAAATACTTAGGTACACCTACGATACAGATGGAATGTATAACTTCCTTTTTTGAAGTCGGTTAGAATATCTCAAATTGTCGAAAGTGTCACAATGTAAACTTTCGGTACATAAAATAATGACGTCCGCACATTTTTTATGCAAATATCTACGATTTGGTACTAAGGGCCACTTGCACCAACTTCATGATTGTATTTAAACACGATTTTTCATAGAAATTTTGCGTTTAAATAGAATTTAAACATATTTAAGAAGTTGGTGCAAGTGGCGCTAAGACTATATCGGAACTAAATTAAGAAAAAATTACAAAAATGTTAGGTCAAAATAGCTTATAATTATAAATTCCTCATTTTGATTATAATAAAACCAATTCGTCTGCAAAGTTTCTTAGTATAATATTCCTATTCCTTTGAGTTCTCAAGAAGTTATATATTTTTTACCAAAATATTTAAGGTATGGCATTTATATTCGGAGAAATTTCTTTTACAAGTAACTTATAAGATTTGCTTCATAAAAAATGAATTACGATACATTTTATAAATGTTAACATGTTATTAACGATAAATACTATTTTTAGACGACACCCCCGTAAATATTAAGGACACTTTTTGAAGGGACAGGAAATTCGGGTGCCTTTTAGGGCCGTATAACCTCGAATAGAAAATATACCCTCACAAATAATACGGACACTAAGAAAAGGAGCAACACAGCTGCCCATGTATTTTCAACTGTCTTAAATACCCTGAAAAATGTCTCGAAGAATAATAATAAATTTTCTATGTACCGCCCTCTAAACAGGGCAAGTCTGTGGCTATACATCACCTCTGGCGGTAATAAACCCCCACAAGACCATCCTACTACGTTCTTTATTTCAATAACCCTCAGCTTGTTTTGAAACTTTGAGTATTATTACACTCTTCAGAAAATAAAAAACGAAATGGCGGCTCTTAGGGTTTACTGTTCGTCGTTACTGTAACCTTTACGTGTAGTCATAGATCGTTGATGCGGGCAGAATAGAATTGGAATAAGGTGTTAAAATGATATGATTCTCGTTTATATTTTATGGTTGGTGTTGTTTTGATTTATGGGTTTGAATCCGCGAGGGCATTTTTAGTAGCTTCGGAATTATAGGTACTTTGCCGTATTTTGTAACAAGTATTTTTCAGTTTTGTTCTACATTTTATATTTTCCTCTAAAGAATATAAAATGCCTCTTTTCTTATCTTTAATTTACATGATTACATCATAATCAGATGAATGTAAAAAAATAAAGCAATGGGGGTGTCGCGCCTCTGCCTAACCCTTCGGGAATACATGCGTGATGGTATGTTATGTTATTTACAGTTCACCGTTAGGGCTTTAGTACACACTCATCCAAACTCCGAGCAGCTACTGAATGCATAGTAAAATCCAATAATATTTTGCTTGAATTGGAAATCGAACTCATGATCGCACTGAACAGCCACGCAGCAAAACTTTTTAAAATTAACCTTGTGTAGCAATGATAGAAAAACTCATGAGTTGATTTTGGAAAATTTAATTGTGAATGACATAAATTTTCACCTGTATAATAATATTTTGACGTTGAAAATACAGAGCAAGCAATAAATATTCGTTGATTTTAACTTTACCGCATCGAAAATTATAGATAGACTATAAAAACAAAATACTACGCAACTTTCAAAAATGTTAATGCTTGTTGACACGAAATATTAATTATTAATTGACAAAAACATTAACATTCCATATAAAATTTCAAGCAAACACGTTATTATACAGGCTTTTTAGGCATCTGACTAGAACTAACGATTGTCTTTATGTTCGTATGACAGCAGGGACTGACGGCTTTACGTGCTCTCTGAGGCACGCAGGGGTCTCGATCTGTAAGGAATGATCACCCATCTAGAGACTGACCGCTGCTAGTGCAACTTTACCTTACAGATCGGTTGATCAGCGTAGTTATTACTTAGCTATAACTAGCATAGTTCATTTTTGCTTCCTTCTTAATAATCAATTTCACATCTACACAATTTTTCTTCTGTGTACTTCCTTATATGTAACTAGCTTCTGCCCGCGACTTCGTCCGCGTAGCGTGATGATAGCCTATAGCCTTCCTCAATAAATGTGCTATCTAACACTGAAAGAATTTTTCAAATCGGACGAGTAGTTCCTGAGATTATATATATAGAAAAACTCATGAGTTGATTTTGGAAAATTTAATTGTGAATGACATAAATTTTCACCTGTATAATAATATTTTGACGTTGAAAATACAGAGCAAGCAATAAATATTCGTTGATTTTAACTTTACCGCATCGAAAATTATAGATAGACTATAAAAACAAAATACTACGCAACTTTCAAAAATGTTAATGCTTGTTGACACGAAATATTAATTATTAATTGACAAAAACATTAACATTCCATATAAAATTTCAAGCAAACACGTTATTATACAGGCTTTTTAGGCATCTGACTAGAACTAACGATTGTCTTTATGTTCGTATGACAGCAGGGACTGACGGCTTTACGTGCTCTCTGAGGCACGCAGGGGTCTCGATCTGTAAGGAATGATCACCCATCTAGAGACTGACCGCTGCTAGTGCAACTTTACCTTACAGATCGGTTGATCAGCGTAGTTATTACTTAGCTATAACTAGCATAGTTCATTTTTGCTTCCTTCTTAATAATCAATTTCACATCTACACAATTTTTCTTCTGTGTACTTCCTTATATGTAACTAGCTTCTGCCCGCGACTTCGTCCGCGTAGCGTGATGATAGCCTATAGCCTTCCTCAATAAATGTGCTATCTAACACTGAAAGAATTTTTCAAATCGGACGAGTAGTTCCTGAGATTAGCGCGTTCAAGCAAACAAACAAACAAACAAACTCTTCAGCTTTATATATTAGTATAGAAGTATAGATTCTCTTCATACTTCTAAGTTTTCATGATCTCATCATAGTCGTCGCCGCTCCACTTTACTCCGTAACCACAACAAGCGTTTATTGTATCGTTAGTCACTGACTAATCACATTTCAGGAACGATGTACTAACGTGAACTCATTAACACACTCATTGATTTTCTTAAGAACGTACTCCTGAAACAATGAGATATAAAAAGGGTAGTGCGTTTGATACAACCATCAAAACAAATTATATTAACGCGAGAAAGTGCGATCCTTCGTCACGCGATCTCTAATGGCGTAATAAAGTTACGAAAAAGAAAACTTGGCGGGGGCACGGCAACCGCGCGCTCTTTTGCGTATTTATTAACTCCACCACTATAACAAGACCCTCGGGCTTTCATCCCCATTACTTTTCTTTTGGAGAAATCTTGAAAGGCTCCAATCGTTACAGGTCTGTGTCAGTGGTCGTGTTGTGAAATCTGTTTGTGCTAAAGTCGTCACGCGCAGCCGCTGATGAGGCGTCGACGTGATATCACTCACTCGAACGTGACTCTCGCTTTATTTGAGATGTTACTCCTAAAGCATGGATTCACTAAATATAAATACGATGGATTACACAGTAAGTTTTCTCTGATTTGTATTCCAGTACATACACCGCGCGTCATAAAAAATTAGTCTAGATAAATTTTATAGCTGTTATGAAGCAGGAACATAATTTCCTTTTATGCTAAAACTCTCAAAATATTTACCCAAAAGCATATTGTTTAAAGTTTGGTGTATATCTTAATAAAGCTACCTACCGCAAATTTATTACGAAATAATTCCAATCATCTTAGTTAAGGCGGTTGCTACCGACTTTCAGGTTTTCTTCAATTAGGAGATTTAAGAGTAATTACGAAAATGAGAAATGGGAAAAGTTCATTCTTGCGGCCATCGAGTTTGGCCAAAAATTTTTTAATGAAGTCCGGAATGGCTGCCTCTTTTGTCATGAAAAATTAATTTCCCCTCTTAATTCTAAATACAAAAATTTCTTTGAAACGATTTTGGTAATAAGTGGACATCGTAACTTAACATAAACTCGTTGTTTTTATAATTTTACGCTCAATAAAGACCGCTGTCTTGAATAATAAGGAATGCGTATCTTGATGCGTAGAGTAATTAGATTTATAAGGCTTCAAACTTGCAATTTGACGGATAAGAAAGAAGAAAGGATAGTCGCTGACATCCGCTTAATAGACGACTTAGTACCATTTCCATAGTATTAGGAAAAACTGAACCATACGCTGGTAGCAATGGTATACCTACGCAGTCAGTATTTTTCATCCGTCGTTTGATATAAATTGGGATTAAGCCCGGTTTAAGCCTGTCAGGATAATTATATTGATTTTAAGATAATTATGTTAGCCTCAACTTAGGTTTTAAGCTGTCATTTCTATAATAAGGTACGGTGGTAATTTAATGCTTACGAAAAAATCGCTTAATATTCCTGAGCGTGCCGGCCATTTCGGGTTTTTTGTTATACACTTCGGTATTTGTGTCCGGATAATGACGCTATTCGCGTTTCTATACGGGACCTAAACATACGGGCAAACTGTGGGTGTACATAAGTACACCTGTGCCTTACTCTTCGGGGATAACAGGTGTTGGTATGATATTCTAAGCATGAACTGTCTGCCACGCTTTTCATGCATCTAAATACACTGAAATTACTTAACATGCTCCTCGAGACACGAAGAGGTAAATATGTGCAGAGAACGGTCACCCATCCAAATACTGATCATGACAAGCGCAGCTTAACTTTTCAGATCGATTGATCAAGGATTACTGTGTCACGAGTCTCTTTATAATACCAAAATTTTCTTAATTCCTTCCCTAGATTCACAATTTTTCAACATACAATGCCTTCATACTGCTACTTTAAAAATTAAAAGTCTTAATTAACTAAATGTACCTAGTAGGTACAGCGTGGCGCACTTTGGTTGTAAATAAAAAACAACCTCTCTTAGGGCCCTCCTACGCTTTAATATTTAAATTAGGTTAATAAAATCATAACAGTCACGGCCTGTTAAAGTAAGGAACACAATTTTTTAGCCGACTTTAAAATTGGATGATCTCAAGTAGTCTGTTTATATAATAATTATATATTACCTACCTGTCGCTCCCAATTTAACTTACGACCCAGAACGATTTACTTATTTAAGATTTATTATAGGTAACTCGGAATTGTATAACACTGACGCCTAAGTCACAGGTTTCCTCTAGTTTAGGAGGCAGGGTTTCAACTATCTAAGCTACCTTAATTATATAACTCATAACCTAATCAAGAATTACTTTGTAAAATGTTATTTGCGTCAATAAAGAATTATTTATTTAAATATGCACCCGATTATAAGTTAGACCTCCAGCAACACAATTGTATAAATGGCATCCAATTTCGTGCAGTCGTTTTTTTGCTTGATACGCGTACAAACATACAGACAGAAAAACAGGTCCCAAGAAGGGGTATTAGTCGAACACAAATCCAAACAGTCAGTTGCAATTCAGAATTTTGTTAAAAATTCTTGACCTGCATCGAAGCCATGGAGCTCAGCAGTCACCCCTCATAAAAGCAATACGGCAGTCGGCAGACCCACTTGAAGTCAGTATCCATTTTATTCCCAAAAATAACATATGTATTTGGATAAAATACACTCAAACAATTTATTGGTATACTAAGGTTATGGTTCTAAAATATAATATACCTAGTATACAGCTTAGCACACTTTTTCAGGCATTGCAAATTTCGAGGGCTCTAACTAGTTCAATAAAATCTTAATTAAGTACAAACAAGTAACCAAAGTAAAGTAACCAGCCGAGCAAGATTAACATTACAAATACTAAAAGACGTAGAAACGCTAAAACTAAATTATACACAGTGAGGTACCTACTACCTAATCCTTTTTCATCTCACGTATGTAACTTTGGTAAAGTACTAATATTACATTCAGAAGGTTTTGGCGTTGGTAAAACAACGGTGAAAACATACAAATATTTTATTAGATACCTACGAGAAATTACCTGTTAGGTAGATTTTAAAACTGTACACTCTCATATACCTACCTACTGCAATAAAGAAGTAAAGGAAAATAATTATAAGTAGATATTTGAAGTAGGTACTTACTACATTATAAAGTTAGTTAAATTTATTTATAAAAAAGTAAATGACTCGAAAAACGTTATCCTGTCAACATTCTAATATTAATAAAAAATATTAAATAGTATTGCTACCTCAGAACTGCGAAATAAACATGGAAGTCACAGAAATTTTTGGCGAAAACAAAAGATCCAACCACATCGCAGGTACCGACTTTCGAAACTGTTTATAAATGTTGGAATTTTTAATGAACAAACACACAATCAATAGACGGATACAAGCTTTTATGTTCAGAATATTGCCTCAGATGGAGCACATAATTCAAGTAATTAGGCTAGGCCCTTTAGGCTATGCTCTGGCTCTTACATTTAAAAAATTAAATCATTCGGATTTCAGGGTTCATATAGCAGTCATTTCGTGTAAATTTCTAATAATAAAACGACACAAATTACAGATGATTGGCTAGGCTATATATTATGTCACAAAGTAACGTAGCCAATTCAGAGTCAAAGTCAAAATGTTGACCACTAAAATAGGAACTAGGACTTTTGATAAGTTAAAACTAATTCGCACGGTTCCAAAAAGTACCTAGGTTTTATGGAGAAGAGCTGGCAAGGAACTCCATAGATACTCCTTTAAAAAAAATTATAACAATACTAAGCTTAACAACTTTGTTCTAAATAGTCACTGAGAATTATGTAGTATGTGTAAGATTTATTCATTACTAGCTTCTGACCGCGACTTCGTCCGCGTAGCGTGATGATATATAGCCTATAGCCCTCCTCAATAAATGAGCTATCTAAAACTTAAAGAATTTTTCAAATCGGACCAGTAGTTCCTGAGATTAGCGCGTTCAAGTAAACAAACAAACAAACTCTTCAGCTTTATATATTAAAACTAGCTTCTGCCCGCGACTTCGTCCGCGTAGCGTAATGATATATAGCCTATAGCCTTCCTCACTAAATGGGCTATCTAACACTGAAAGAATTTTTCAAATCCGACCAGTAGTTCCTGAGATTAGCGCGTTCAAGTAAACAAACAAACAAACTCTTCAGCTTTATATAATAAGTATAGATTATACGATAAGATATCGCCTACCCACGGTAAAAGAATTAGCTTAAAATAGGTACTAAAAATCAGAAACAATACCCTAAAGAAAATTAACTCGCTGAGCTAACTGGGCTCACCGCCCTTCCCCCTCATGACTGCCTTGCACATCATAAATGCGCGCGCGGTACTTGATCATTATTTTGCTGCGATGTTATTTTAAAACTGCGATATCTCCTAAGATATTCATTGAAATCCAATGATGTAAAGGGCACTTTTGTTTTAAATTAAATACTTCTGATGAATAACGTATTTATTTGGATAAGGATTAATATCATGTTTATAAAAACACCTTCGCAAATAATGCATTTGGAATTTTAGAACAAAGTTAGCATAAAAAAGGTTATAGTGAGCCAACCTTAAAAGATAGACATATGCTGTCGCGGACTTTTTTTAGAACTTTTAAAGAAGAACAATTCTGTCATATATGATTTTTGCGAAACTTTAACCGTTTACGCAGCGCACGCATCGGAAGCTCTCAAAAGGAAAAAAAAACCCCGATTTTGAAACATTTTTCATTGGTGCTCCGCTCCTATTGGTCTTGAGCGTGATGATATATAGCCTATAGCCTTCCTCGATAAATGAGCTATCTATCACTGAAAGAATTTTTCAAATCGAACCAGTAGTTCCTGAGATTAGCACGTTCAAGCAAACAAACAAACAAACAAACAAACAAATAAACAAACAAACTCTTCAGCTTTATATATTAGTATAGATTAGTATAGATATAGATATAACAAAAGGATTGCCACAGCAAGGTAAGAGCTGACCAGCCCCGACAGACAGCACCCTTTCACGATCATGCGTTCACGGCGTGGTTCGACTCGACAAATTTAAGGGAATAAATCAACCCGACATACAACGCCATCAGCAGGACATTTAAATATTCAATATTATATTCTTAGATGACAAAATTTCTTAGAACGATAACAATTTTCTATTATGTCACGACAATATACAAATTAAGGAAGCCATTTCCTCGAAGCCAGAAAAGCCAATAGCAAATTAATTAGATTCAGCTTCAAAAAGAAAATTTTAATGCCATTTGACAGATGTTACTGCAAAATATATTTCTACCCATCTTCAGAAGTAAAAAGCAATTTATAATAGTGACCAAAAGTGCACAGTAAGAGGCAGCATTGCTGAAAATTGCATCCGAGACATTCAGCTTCATGATAAATGGTTCCGTCTGTCTTTAAGAATGTAGCCAGACGGTTAAACTATGGAAGGGACAAGTCATCCATCGTAATAATGTGACGTATCTACCTATTCATTCCGCTTTAAAGCTCTTTTGATGGGAAAATGCATTTTTTAACTGTCTGGGTTTTGATGAGGGATTTCGAATGTGGTCAACATTCGAAATCCAAAGCACAGGTGCTCTACAAAATTTACTTTACGTAAAAATGTCTTTAACTAAATGTGTTGCTAAGAATTTTATTATGACTCGTATTCTCAGTGTCCTGGAAAATTTTATAAACAGCATCTCAAAGATCGCAAACAATACGTCTATCTGCCAATTACGACTAGATACATCATCTGCTTTCTTCGACGTGATAAAAATAAAAAGCGACGCCAACTTTTCCGTCGCAACGATTTCCAACGAACTTGCAGTTCGAATAAATAGCTTGAATATTTTTACCATAATTTTCCTGCTGCATATTTCATGAGGCCTTATTGCGATGCAATTACTTCAGGCTATCAATTAAGTACATTAGTCTGCCGAAAACACATGTAACGTTGCTGTTGTTAAAAAAACGGGTCACAAAACACAAGCTGTGCTGCGACCACATTAATAATTTATCAGCCACATGACGGCTGTTTGCTAATAAAGCGTGGATTCGCGCTGGAAATATTAATAAAAGCAGCTTGCAGCCGGAACTCGGACGGTCGGCGACGGCGCGCGCCGCGCACGTCCAATGACAAATGACCAGTGGAAACTTTCATTTAGTTTACCATTTGAATTAAGCGACCAAAAATCATTATTTATGGTATCCGATTTTTGACATCATTGCGTGTGTAAACAGTTATCATATCTGCATCAATTTGGATGTACAAATATATGGTACCTACAGTTGTGACGACATATTACATTACTTGCTGCATACACATACTACACCGTGGTATTAAAATACCACGATTGTGTAACTGTGATACTTGGTAGAAAATGTCATCTCTTCTCTTCTCTTACTATTATAAAATTGTAAAAAAAGGATCCTGAGATACAGCTTGCCCATACGAAGAACAGATCATCACTGTTGGTTTTTATTAAATTATTTTTGAAATCCATTTCTAATCCTACTATAGCTTCAGGTGAGCGAAACCGCGGGCAAAGGTTAGTTAAACATAAATTCAATTTATGCGTTTTTGGTAAAAACTGTTCTTCCGTTTAGTCGAAACACGTCAAAAGACCAACTTTGCCCAAGTTGGTCTCGTTACTATAATGATCCTAATTTCAATTGAGAAGCAAAACAGATACGTACTAGGGAGAGACATGCTTCGGCACGAATGGGCCGGCTCGACCGGAGAGATACCACGGCCTCACAGAAAACCGGCGTGAAACAACGTTGTGTCTCGCCGAGTGAATGAGGTTACCGGAGGCCCAAAGCCTTTTAAAAGGAGAGTCTGTAAGGGCGTCCATGGGCCGCGGTTATCGCTTACCGTCAGGTGATCCGTTTGCTCATTTGCCCCCCTATCCCAAAAAAAGTGCCTGTTGCTTACATACAATTTTAACGATTAGGTATATAGGTATTTAGGACTGATAAATAAATGAATAAAATCCAACGTGTACTGCGTACTGCGTGTGTATCTTTTCGAACTACTAATGTGAACACGCCATTAGAGTCAGAGCATTGAATATTAGCTATAAAACCATTTGAAGCTACGATAAGTATCCCATTTGCTGCTAATGATTCTTACTACCATTGGGTACAGAGTACCAATAATGTCGATATTATCGACAGTTCTCCACTCAGAGCATTTGGTCTCGGATAGTCGGAAACTATTCAGAGTACCTAGCTACGTAGCCGTCTGTTTGTTACTAGTATTGTTTTAGAACAGAGTACTTCGCTAATCTATATTTAGTCGTCCACATTTCGCTAATGACGATAGGTAGGTGAACACATGTTAATCATTATTATCTGAGGAAGGAATTAATCTAAATTAGATTGTTACGTTGTTGTTTTGTGAGTGCGATTTTAATTTAATTACCTATGAGTTTAGTATTCGGAATTAAAGTGGGCCGCCCCAGTCGCAATTAAAAGAAGAGTACTTAGGTATTAATATTTTTTTTTAATAAAAAATATTGTAAGTGCCATACATTTCATGAGAACTCACAACTTTTTAGGGCAGAATGATCGCGAGATGTGACACTATTATGTTTTGATGGCATGTATGTATTAGACCAAACATATTTGAATCTTAACACGACCATGAAATCATAATCTATCTTTTTGTGATTTTTTCATTTTTCATGCTAAGATTATAAAGTTACTAGCTTCTGCCCGCGACTTCGTATGCGAGGATTTCAGATATAAAGTGTTATTGCGTGTGTGTTATTCCAGACTATAATCTATCGCTGTGCCAAATTTCATCCTGATCCGTTCAGCAGTTCAGGCGTGAAAGAGTAACAAACATCCATCCATCCTCTAAAACTTTCGCATTTATAATATTAGTAGGATTTAGTGAAGGAAAAAGTCGACTCGCAGGCAGGATTCGAACCTGCGTCTTCTGGTTAGGTACACCAGACGCTATAACCTCTAAGCCACCGCGAGTTCTACTGCTTTCAATAGATGTTACTGACGTCACCTTTAAGACGTAAATTCAGAATGTAATAATCATATAACTTTACTGGGCTATCTTTAAACGCTATCTAGATCAATCTACTCTATCCACTATCCTCACCCAATAACCGATCGATTGACTAAAATATTAATTAAGCGGGAACGTCAGATCCTGTCAATGCATATTGCCTTGTCCTGCGTTGCGTCACATAATCTGTGGCTGCCGTGCATAAGGCTGTGTCCACACTTTGGCACATTTTCTTAGTATAGGGTTTTAGTAGCACATCTGATGATAGACGCTTCGTTTATAATACTGATTATTCAGCCGTGTCTGGAGAAACTGGAAGCCAACCCAAATAGTTGAGAAAAAGCTAGGTTGGATGATTTTTTGTTATTTAAAATCTGAACTATCAATTTGACTTAAATAAAAAACTCAATTTCAAAATGATATTCATGCTTATTTGCCTCGTTAATATTTAATATCTCGACCATTTTAATATTTAACATAGCGATATTTTCCTTTGAGGCGAATATTGCCTCTAAGTCTAGTGAGTACGTTGACATCACTTAGCACAAGTTCAATGAATCCAAGATTATACATTATTTTAATGCTAAATACTTACTGGCGTATTTCTGGTAGCGGACGGCAAAATAATGATGTAAGGACAATGTAGGGGCTCCTCAAATAATGTACAGTACCTGCCAGTACATTCTTATTATGTGGATATTGTAAAAGGTTACCAAAGAACTAAGATTTTCTACACTCTTAGGCTTCATACACCTTTATATACCCTTCACACACAAACGGTACCACGGCCTTACAGAGAACCGGCGTGAAACAACGCTTACGTTGTGTTTCGCCGAGTAAGGGTGGATACCGGAGGCCAAACCCTTTTAAAAGGGCGGCAACGCACTCGTGACTTCTCTGGTGTTGCTGGTGTCCACCACCGGTGGGCGGCGGTAATCGCTTACCATCAGGCGACCCATCTATTGTTGCCCCATATCTCACAAAAAAAATAGACATAAGATCCAATTTCATATTATTATTGTTGTATTTCATACAAAAGAGGCTCTTATATGAAGCAAGAGGTCTTAGGTTCTCAGTAGCTCGGGTTCTCGCCCCCTACTACTGAACTTTTACCTTTTACCTACAGCAACACATCTCCGTATAACCCTTCACAGAATACAGATGTTATGTATACGAGTACTCGAATAGGTAGGTACGAGTATTATCACGTTTGGAAAATATTCGAAGCCGATAGCTCAGCCATTGTGCTATCAGGGACCATACCTGAAAAGATATCGCAACCAAAACATTTTAGTAAAGTTTAACAAGTTTCTCTAACAATTGCATTTTCATATTAGGTATCTGACTTCTTCAGGTGGTTTGGGCATGTACAGAGGATGGATGAACGGAGATTGACGAAACGAGTATACATGAGTATGGATGGAAGAGTTGGAAGGGGCCGACCTCGACGAACGTACGACAACCAAGTTGCGGCCGTTCTTAAAAAAGGACAGGTTAAGAGCACCCTAAACCGACGTTCATGCATGAGGAGGTTAATGAACATAGATGAAGCGAAAGTAGTATGCCAGGATCGTAGCAAGTGGAAATCTATAGTCTCTGCCTACCCCAATGGGAGACAGGCGTGAAAATATGTATGTATGTATGTATCTTACTTCTAAATATTCGTCGCGACATTTTCGTCGGGTACAACGAACCATACTGATTTATCATTCGCGTGATGGTTTACTTGGCAAGGCCCTGTCTCTACGCGAAAATATATGGCCCCTTTGAAGCGCAGAAAGATGGGTAATTTCATTGAATTTATGAACGTATCACCGTTGATATTGCGACGTTGGAAATTCGTACGTAAAATTGTGATAAACATTGTATTTAATGTTGGATCGTGATGCCGACACGTTCTGTTATTGTTGCTCATTGCTCAGTTTGTATCGATAGTGTGATAGAATGAATTTGTTGCGGACCAACCAATAGGGTATTACACCTTTTTTTGAAAACTGTTTTAAATTAATCCTTAGATCGTAATAAACCAGTAGAAATTTTATTTCAGTTTTATAAAACCGAAAAATGCCCTAAAAACTATTTTTAATTTATGATTTTGAATTTTCGCGCGGAAACTCTAGCCGCCATGCTACTTCGGGTCGTGACCACACTTCGTTAGTAAACAATACAACTGCAAAAGACCAAGTAACGTCAAATTACTATCGGAGTGACATCACGTCGGAATCCAATATGGCGGATGGCGTTTTAAAACACATTAAAAAAGACTATTTTTGAAATTGAATTATAAAATTTACATTGCATTTGTATAAATAAATACTAACGTTTCTCTTTTACTTTTTTGAAAATCTATCATAAACATGCATTTTTATATATTTTCTTACATGGTGTAAAATACCCTATTGAATGGAAGATACTTACAGACATTAACAATTGACATACCATCACTCCTGTATTCCCCGAAAAAATATGCAGATATGTACTTATTTACACCCACAGTACGGCGGTATGTCTAAGGCCCATGTAATCAACGAACCTATTGCAATGAGCAACTTTAACGGACGCTTTAGCCATATAAGCGAGAAGACTGCCTGCGACATCGAATTTTCAACGTCTTTAAGTTAATTTTTAAGACGTAAGTTCAGAATGTGAAGGCATGGCAGGCATTTCGACATGGCAGGTGGGACTCGCGGTGGCTTAGAGGTAATAGCGTCTGGCGTACTTAGCCAGAAGACGCAGGTTCGAATCCTGCTTGCGAGTCGAATTTTGCCTTCACTAAAATAACTTTATAATCCATGAAAAATGCAAAAAAAATCACAAAAAGAAACTTAGTAATAATGCTTCGTCGATAGATTCTGTCGACGAAACATTATTATGTTACCCAACCATATCGTATTAAAGATCTATACAAATAAGATAAGCATCTCAGTGATACGACCATATGACAACCAAGTTTTTTTTTTTTTTTTTTTTTATGGTTCTGGCTCCATCGATAACGTTCGATGATTTTGCCAATGTCAAGGTAAGTATGAGAAAGTAATTATCGTAAACTGTTACACAACTATTGATCAGTGTTTGTAGCATCCATGGATCCACATGCTTAAAAAAGGACAAAACATTTTTGGTACATGTAAAACGTCACAAAATATCACAATCAGTAGGTATATAATAAATAAATATAAATATCAACTATAACTGGATTTTATTAATGGTAATGAATTTATAAAGGATTTTAACTGCAGGGGTATGGGCTAAAGATAATAGGAAAGGAATATTAATTGGGCGGGGGACATCAGAAGGGAGTATGTCGTAAAGGGGAGTGGTTAAACGAGGACAGGAAAAAAACAAGTGATCCAGAGTGCCCTCATCCAGGCCGCATTCACACAAAGAAGAGTCCCTCACGCGTATTTTGGCCAAAAAAACTGGAGTTTGTACTCCAGTTTTTTTGGCCAAAATACGCGTGAGCGCGCGAACGCGCGAACGCGCGAACCCAAGTCGGAGTCTAATTATGACAGAAGTGGCTATTTTACTAGAATTTTTTAGTTTGCTAAACCAACATTTAGATGGAATGAATGGTTGGATAGAGCCATAAAATTTTCCCTTCAATGTTCGAGTTTTTTGCCAATGATCATTCCAATTCTTCATCATCTCGGGTTTAACAAGGCAGAGCAGATCACGGGGATAACAAGACGTATGAGTTTCGATCCCATTCCGAGTAGCCAGCTTGGCAATTGAATCCGCATTCTCATTATCAACAATTCCAGAGTGGCTGGGGATCCAGGCCAGTGCAATCTCTATGCCTAAGCAGTGGCATCTATACAGGAGTTGTTTTATCTTTAGGGTAAGGGGAAAATTGTGACGAGAGCGAAAAGGCGATTTTATTAAATCCTGTAGACAGCTAAGAGAATCCGAGAGAATAAGGCTTTTGTTGAGTCCATGTGATTCAATGTAAGAGACTGCTTCCAATAGAGCTATTGCTTCCCCTGTGTAAATAGTGTTAAAAGCAGGACTACGAAAATTAAGAATAATTTTGTATTTTGGGATCCACACAGCTGAACCGACATTGCTATTATCGGACAATTTAGAAGCATCTGTAAATATCGTCAACCAATCGTGCCAGTCCTCTGCCAGAATCCTATTGAGTTTGACATTAGCGGCAGGGTCATGTTTGGGTATACCAAAGTTAAAAATAACTTTTGGTTGAAAGAGCAAGGAATCAAAATTTACTTCAAATAAGGGGTTTTTATTTAACTGAATTATGGAAAGGTGCAAATTATTGAATTTGTTGAAGCTGTTAACAAGGAGTGGAGGATCTTTATGAGCCCAATAGCGAGATGTTGGGATTAATTGTAAAAGTGTACGAAGAAGAGGGAGAAGGGGATGACATTTATGACAACCAAGTTGTAAGTCTCGACATGCATTAATGACGTTTCGCAATCATGTGCAACGGTGGAGGAAAATATTTTGAAACCTGCGTGCCTGATAAATAAATGTTCTTGACGGTTTTTGAAGTCTGCCAACCCATACGAGGCTGGCGTTGTAGATTATAGCCTAACCGATCTCATTCCGAGAGGAGACTTATGCCCAGCGATGTAACAATAAACGGGTTGATGAATATACCGTCTAATTAAATATCATATCGACATGTCGTTATCTTTAATCAATATGCTAGCTTAGATTAGCAACGCGACTCGATCTTACTCGCCCAATATTAACAGATAATCTCTTTGCTTCACTACGTAATGTAATTAATATCGAACAAATGTAATATCTAATAAGATACGCAGACACTGTAATAAAATTACAGAAATATGAACATGGTTAGCTACTCTTAAGTGTCAGTAAAGACTGGAGTTTGGGCAAAACTTGGTTACTAATCATTATTAATAAGTTCGTAAAGTTATATCAAAATTTTGCTACATGATGTCTAGCTTGAAGTTTTGGTATCATTGAGCTTTGATATATTATAAGTATGTATATAGAATTTATTTGATTATGTAAGATGTTATTAACATTTATGTTTTTAAGCAATTTTTTTAGAGGTGTATCGATTTAATTATCGATCGCATCGATTTAATGATCCTAATGGATCAAACAATGCAGCTTACAAAAATATATTGAGAATAATTTTGAAAATCTAAGCATTTTTTTTCTTGTACGGAAAATCCTCATGGATTGTCCGCCACTTGGGGTATGTCGGACTTGTACCGACTAAAAACCGTACTTACCGTCTCTTGACCTGTAGCCACGGTCATGGGATCCGTGACATGCACGTGACAAAATATGAAAGTACCTACTTAGAATAAAAACCTTTTTATGCTCTGTCTTTCACCTACACACTAGTCAATGTGCAGTGTCAAGATAGTTAGATCCAGTTGTATCACTAATGCCTCCTACTAAGGAGGTACTAGTTTTTTTGTGACTTTCCATAACACCCATTTCTCAGATACCGGAGAGAAACTTTTAATTCCAAAACCTAAATTAGCTTCTATTTTTGCCACTCCAACAAATCAAGAATTTACTGACAAAATCAACGTAATTCAAATACAACTTTCTACTGACAACTGTAACACAAGTGTCGCCGAAAATAGAGCGATTACCGCAGCTGCAGGAAAATGGCCGTCTGAGTTTACGCTAAAACGGTAATACAAAAGCAATATCCAACACTTCTAGTGGTACCCACAACAAAAGCAGGATATTTTGTAAACATTTTACTGCGTCCCAGTCTGTGACGATATTGTGGACGCTGTCGTTGCAAAATGGCAGTTTTTACTGCCGCACGAGACCGTTCGGTAACGTTACATCCCGCCGTAGTTGTCGTTATACAGAGAAACGTTCTTTAAAAAGTAAGTTTCTTTACTTATACACTTTTTAACATCAGTTTTCTCAAGATCTATTATATCTTTCCTGTCCATCCAAAGGTTGTCTAGTAGATATCGCTATTAGTCATAAGACCGCCATTGTACCCTTAGTTTTTAAAATCTTTATTCTTCTCTTCTATTCTATTCTAAATTCAAAAGTAGAGAAACAGAAAACTACCGCAGATTAAAATGAAATGCCAAATTTTCTATATGATTAGATTTTATGAGTAGGTATCTTCAATAATCTAATCTTTGAGCTCAGGTTATTTAAAGGTGCTCATGTAAGCATTCCCTTGGAGATCTGAAATCTCAGCCCCCCCCCCCCTTCTTTAGGGAGCCCACAGAGCTCCTTTAGCCCCCTTATAATGCGAAAAAGAATGGAACCTAACGTGATTCAATGAGGGAAGAGTCGAACATAACCATTGAATATTCACGAGAATTTTCACATAGTAAAAAAGGTCATTAAGGTAAGAGTTTTACCTTTGTTACTATTTAGTCTAAACTAAGAATAACTATCATAAGGAACGGAAAAAGCAAAATGATGTTTTGAATGTTGGCAGGCAAGCTTTTACACTTAGCCGCCTCTCGGCGCTCGTTAAGGTGACAAAACATCGTTTTTAGTTTCCTCCAACCCACAGTATCTCTAGCTCAACTGCAATTTTCCACTTAGGAACCATGGTTATTTGCAAAACGTGTGAAACTTGCCCACAAGTTCCACTAGAGTTGAATTACGTTTATGTTTATAGTATGTAAAATTATTCCATCCCTAAAACTGTATTTTCATATTATTACACAAGTTGCGTTCAGCATTTTAGATATATCGTGATGTCCCGGGGATTTGCTTCCGATGTTAAGCAGTTATGTTAAATTCTTAACAGCAGCTTAGATTTGAATACAATAATAATTAATGGCATTTTGGGGTCATCTCTTATAACAAGGCAAAAACATCAAGGCGCGCATAACATTCATACAACTTACTTGGGAGACTCATTGATAATATCCTATTGATTTTAACTTAGTTATTATTAAAGTGTTTAACCGTTTGTATTCCCGAACAAAAAATATAAATTCAATTTAGTTCAATGATCAACTAAATCGATGTTTCATTTTTAAAACTCGATGGCGTTAGTGTTACATTTAAAACACGATGTAATCAATTTTTAGAAGTTAATTTTAAATAGTAATTTTATTAACATACAATGTAGCGTGGATAACACATTGTAATCACAACTTTATCTAAATATTACTTACCAGGACAGCATAAAATATTGTCACAAAAGTGAGGGTAGCTCGAAAACGAGTGGATCATAAAGTGATCTGTAATGTGATGACAACTGAGGAACTAATGACGCCAGCTTCGATCTGACCAATGCAATCCTATTGGCTGAACGCTCTTTGACATAATTGCTAATATACTGGTTTCTGACACTTACGTGAATATTAGACATTGAAATATATTAATCGCGTTGTATTAAATTTTATTATTTCCCGACGGGAAATAATAAAATTTAATACAACGCGATAAAATCCGTAAAAAATAGTTTTATTTCAATAATTGCTAATGTCAATATAACACGTTCTGATTGGTCGTTGTAGGAAAAGTCGGAGGTGCTGACATCTGTTTTTGTTTTGCGTTATCTTCCCCATTGTCAAGCCACCGGCATCTTAAAATGTGACTGTGATAGATAGAACGGAGCGTCTATTGAAGATTCGTAATGATTTAATTCAGAGATTTCTATAATTTCACTTTCGTTGGTGCTTTTGTTATGTGTGAATGTTTTATTATCATGGGGTTGGTTCAAAGACTACAATATAATATAGGAGAGGTAGGTTTTAATTAATCGTGTATGTCCTCGCAAATATAGGAATTGTTATTCTAAAATTGCACTAACGCCACTCATCTCAGATTTGATAAATTACTTACTATAGATTGCCGTTATACCTTATATTTACGGAGTACCAATGACAATGTGATCGATATACGTTCTTTGATACGAGTAGGTAGCGACAAACGTTAGTATCTAGAAATTCAATAGTAGCCAAATCGATAGTCATTACAGTTAATAACAAACAGACCTATACCTAATAGTACCTATATGTATATATATTCTATGAGAATATTGTTGTTAATATTATTTCAACAAATAGCTTAATAAGCGCTCAAGACAATACTCATAGATTTTCTATTTTACGTGTAATTGGTCTCTTGAAATTGATTTCATCCATTTTATGAGAAGCATCAATCTTTCGACTACATCCACCACAGACGTGTTACCTACATAAAATACTTATCATGAATTCTCTGTCGTACAAAAAAAAACTTAAAATTACAGCATACAAATGTTACTGTTCTATTTACTTATACAGTGTCATGCATGAATTCACGTCACCAACGCAATTGTCCCAAACAAGATCGCGAGCGCAAGCGGTCTACGTAGTTACTATCACTTGCAAAGTTATTCGTGTCACTTCACATTTCTGAAGTTTGAACCGCGAATAACGGAACAAGTTGAAGTGGTTAGTTGACACTTTGTTGCAAGGTCCTAGCTAGGTGCAACTGTTGCCGACAGTACCGCTGGAAACTTTGTCGCGACGTTTGCGATAAGCCTAGAATACCCCGTTAACTAATGTTGACGACGCGGTCATCAGTTAGGCACGATACGCGCGATGTTTTGTTGTTTTTTACCTAAGTGGGGCACTGGAGTGTTGTTCTGTGGCCTCGTCCTACATAGATGAGATAGTTTTGCATAGAAACGAGCAAAGTTGCAGAGTTTAACTTTTTAAGACTTACACATAGGTGATAAAGATTGTGAAATGTAGGTAATCCGTTACAGCGATCTCTACAGTATGTAGAATAAAGTTTCCTTGGTGCTAGGATCTAAATGACCGATGAATGATGAATGTGTCCGATATACTTCCCCCCACTCCAGGGGGAAAATGATTCACAAGGATTTTCGCAACCCTATAAAGAAAGGATCTCACGATCCAAGTGGCTACAGGCCCCAGTCAGCTTTATTATAGTGTAGCATAGAATAAATATACAATAATCTCATTTTAGGCCTTTTCATTGGCAAGACTAAAGCTATAAAAATATATTTCATTCTACAATATTACGTATCGTAGTTGTTAATGAAACACGTTCTGGAATTTGCTGATTGAGTTTCATATCTCAAATGAACCAATTTTACTCCGCAAAATCTCATTTTCGCTGAAATATACTGGATTTCATTTTTATATCGTATTGCTACGTGTTAATTTTATGTAGCAGCCTCATTGTTCTAGCGGGCCGTTTAGCGCAAGGTCTTGGTTTCGATTCCAAGATGGATTTTCTTTAGGAAATTCTCAACTTTGAGTGTGAATTTATGCTATATTAAACTTAATCATAACTATAGCTGTCATATCTCTGCTTAACCCATCAGGGAATACAGGCGTGGTGGTATGTTATGATAATTGTACATTTCTCTTTGTTGTCAGGAGGTGTCGAGGTGCCGGAATTCGGGGAGCCCATCACGAATCTGACGGTGCCTATCGGACGGGATGCAACCTTCGAATGCATAGTGGTTAATCTTGGCAACTTTCGCGTGAGTGTTTCTTATCATCTATGTAATAATATTTTTTTATGGGATAGGGGGACAAACAAGCAGGCGGATCGCCTGATGGTAATCGATTACCACCGCCCATGGACACTCGCAATACCAGAGCAGTCATAAGTGCGTTGTTGCTCTATAAAAAGTGTTTGGTCCTCGAGTATCCTTGATCAGTCGCCGAAACACCATGTAAGCGTTGTTTTGCTTTTATTTTATGTGATAGCAGGCAAACGTGCAGATGCATCGCCTGATGGTAAGCGATCACCGCCGCCCATGGACACCCGCAACACCAGAGGAGTCGCAAGTGCGCTGCCGGCTTTTTAAAAGGGAGTAGGCTCTGTTCCACACCGGTTTTCTGTGACGCCATGGTATCACTTCGGTCGAGCCGGCTCATTCATGCCGAAGCATGGCATGGATCACTCTGTCTATTGGTAAAACCGCATGAAAATCCGTTCAAGAGTTTATGACTTTATTGCGAACAAACAGATAGACAGACGCTGGTTGGTAAAAATGGTTATAATGTATATTTATAGTAAGGTTGATCCCCGCGGTCAACCTTATTATAAATATAAATTATACCCATTTTTCTATACCTATAAGTATTAGAATTTTTTACATTTTTCCGGTGATTAGCTTAAACCAAATTAACCAAATTACATTAGAATGACTCCACTTAAATTTACTAGGTATTTTACTTAATAAATTCACGTTTCAGTCAAACAATTATTACTTGAAACAATCTAGGTATATTAAAAGCCTTGTAGACAAAAAGCGGGCTTAAACCTGCCAACAACTATGGTATAAACTCGAGAGGCTGAATATTAATTATGTTAGTCAACTTAAATTAGTCAGTCTAATTTAGGGAGAGAACAAACTATTGAAAACAATAGCATTACGGAATAGAAATGTTAAGCCGCAGTAGATTTATAGAACAAATCTGCCGCGTAAATATCGTTAACGCATATTTTAACGAGTTTTTTGTTTCTAGTATAGATCTTAGTTATTTTACATAATACATACTATTACACCTATAGTCCCCTAGGGGTTAAACAGAGTTGTAGATCTAAAGTACACACACAGTTCGCTGCTATGTTTAGGTCCCAAGTAATAGGGGATGAGCCTATTGCGATTAACCGGGCACAAATCCCAAACTCCGACCTGCTATTGAGAATTTCGTAGAAAAACCCAATAATACTTTGCTCGACCTAGGAATTGAACCAATGACCTCCAGCGTACTCATCGCCCTTAGGACTACTAGGTTAATTAGGCAGTCCCACTAGGCTAATGAGGCAGACTGGTAAATTATATAATGTTCAAAATATAAGTAGTTCTGATCATGTCTCAGTTTTATAAAATGTCTAATTGTATCTATTCTACAAAACTGAAAACAACAATTTAGATCGAAAATTTACCCAATAAAGGACCCAAAGGTGGCATTTATGATTCCGAAATCGAACCGAAATTATATTTGAACATTTTTTCAGTACGAGAATTACCCTTCAGATCTCCGCCACCCAATTTCTGGGCAATACCGTTAACATAAAGACAAACTGATCATATCCGTGGGAGAGCCATGCTTCAGCACGAATGGGCCGGCTCGACCGGAGTGATACCACGGCCTCGTATAAAACCGGCGTGAAACATTTAACAATCTTAAAAAAAGTACCTAACATGAATAAATTATGCTATCTGCATTTTTTTTATGGGATAAGGGAGCAAACGAGCAGTCGGACCACCTGATGATAAGCGATAACCGCCGCCCATGGACACCCGCAACACTAGAGGAGTCACAAGTGCGTTGCCCGCATCTCAAAGATTTTGAACCTCACTCACTCGGCGAAACACAACGCAAGCTTTGTTTCACGCCGGTTTTTCTCTTAAGCGTAATTATTAACTGATATTTATGTACAATTTACACGAACCCTTCCGTTTTCCTTATTTTTATGTCTGACCTGACCTAAAAATTAGACAGATTAACCCTTAACTGGCACGTGCATTGTGAACACCAATGTACATGTGTAGGTCTATCTAATCATGACTCTTATACGTATGAGTTCTAGGTTCACATTTCAATTAGACATAAGATATTTAATAATTAATAAATTATTGCCTCATTAGCCAAGTGGTCCTGAGCGCGACTGCTACGCTAGAGTTCCTGGGTTCGATTCCCAGGTCGAGCAAAGTGTTATTGGGTTTTTCTATGAAATTTCCAGTAGCAGCTCGGAGTTCGGAATTTGTGCCCAGTTAATGGCAATAGGCTCGCCCCCTATTATGGGACCTAAACATACCGGTGAACTGTGGGTGTACATTAGTACGCCTCTGCCTAACCCTTCGGGGAATACAGGTATGATGGTGTTGCGTCTCAAGGGCGCAATGAGGATCCAAAATAAAACTTGTCTAGAATTTTCAGACCCTTGTATTTTAAATGTACAAACTAGCAAACTTGCAGAATATTCTAGATATTAAATAGTTAAGGCTAGTGACTCGACTTGCCGAGATAGTGGCAAGGTATGGAATGAAAGAGTATAATTTTGGTTGATTGAAGTTCGTTGAACCTAGAATTGAAGAACGAATGACAATAATGAAATACTATGACAAGAACATTTAAACGAATATAAAATAACGACAACTTGTCACTTGTTGCTCTTGTAAATGTGTAGGCGCTAACAGATGGTATGTTATGTTATGTAATAAATTATCACTCGCTTACAACGGTGAAGAAAAACATCATAATCAACCTGTATGCCTGAGAGATTTTCTCGACGGCGTGTGAAGTCTGCCAACCCTCACTAGGCCAGCGTGGTGGACTATAGCCTAATCCCTCTCATTCTGAGAGAAGACCCGTGCCCAGTAGTTGGACATTATATGGGTTGGTTAAGTATGTTTAAAACTGTAAGTTATTGAAAGGTGTGCAGTACATTCTTATTGGTGAACCTTAAAAATCTTACAATAGTACTCAAAAATCACCTACAGTACACCAGTCTGTTTAGCTCCGTAGGGGCGGCTATTTCCATTAACCGGGCTGAAATTAATATTCCGAGGTGATAACACTGCTCGATCCCAGGACCTATAGAGTAGCAGTCGATATGAGGCAGTAAGAACTTTATATAAAAAAGTTTTCTTTTAAAATTAGTAGAATACCTAATCAGGCCCGACAGTGTGGCGAGAGTGAAAAATGTTTTTGCTGGGGTCCCTACAAAAAGTAATACGTTCGCACTTAATGTATTTAATTTAATTAGCTTATTTAACCGACATACATAATTCAACAGAATTACTTTTAAAATGATTTCCAATGTATAAACCTAATTACATTAGGGCGTAAAAAGGCCGCCAATGATGATAGATGTTTTTTTTAAACGTGGCAGGACTCACGTTCGTGTGGTGTGGTATCACCGTATTGCTAAATATACTGCGGCTAAGCAATGACGTGCTAACATTATTGTTTTTGGGTTCAAAGGCATTGGAGCCAGTGATATCACTGAGTTATAAATAATAACGCTCTCAAGATGACAACGCGCTAATGACTGCTGTTGCGAGCAGTTATGCTCCAACCGCAGCCTTGTTGCCACTGTCTTGCCATCAAGCATGCATCTTATATGCTTGTTTATCAACTTATCGTGTTGCCATAACAATATTAAAAAGAACATATTATGATTCACAGATAAATTATTTGGAGACTGAAAGGCCGCATTGAGCTATTGTAGGTATTGGAATCAGATTCCATAGGATTGGGATGTTAAATTTATCTGATGTGTAGGGGAAGTGAAGAGCATAGTTTTATTTAGAATAACATCCCAATATGCCTGTACTTCTCTATTGTAATAAATCTTCATCATAATCATAAATCAGTCAATAGAATTCCACTGCTGAACAAAGGCCTCCCCGCCTTTCTCAAGGAGTTACACAGGGACCGGTTGTATTTTTGAAAAAATAAAAGTAGTTAAATTAAAAAAATATATAAGTTATACTAGCTTCTGCTCGCGGCTTCACTCACGTGAAGCTATATTAAGATTAGAAATGGATCCCAAAAAATAAATAAATTAAAAACCAACAGTGATGATCTCTTCTTTGCATGGGTCTATATACATCAGTGAAGTCAAGCTGTATCTCAGGATCCGTTTAATTAATTGAGATAAGAAGTTCGCCAGTTTTTACGTTGGAGAATTTACTTTCAAACAGTGATAACAAAATTAAGATCTATTCAGAAGTTTTTGCACTAAAGCGTAACAAACAGACAAGAATTTTAAAAATCTCTATTTTGGGTTCGGAGACGTTTATTTACCCTAACCCACTTGATTTCTTTTTTAATATCTTAAATGTATAGACACTATTTTTTTACGATTCTATAATACAGAGATGACTAGTAGCAAGCTAACGCCTAATTTTTCCAGGTGGGCTGGGTGAAAGCAGACACGAAAGCGATCCAGGCGATCCACGAGCACGTGATCACCCACAACCCACGGGTGTCCGTCTCCCACAGTGACCACTCCACCTGGTACCTGCATATCAAGAACGTACAAGAGGAGGACAGGGGACAGTACATGTGTCAGATCAACACGGATCCTATGAAGAGTCAGGTGAGTGACTTTGATGCTCCGAAGATCCTTTATTTGCTGAAGATGCGTGTATAAGGAGGCGGCACCCATGTAATAGGAGTCGAGCCTATTGTCATTAACCGGGCACAAATTCCAAACTGCCACTGAGAATTTCATAGAAAAACCCAATTACACTTTGCACGACCTGGGGATCGAACCCAGAACGTCCAGCGTAGCCGTCGCACTAAACCAACAAAACAGTTACCAGAACCATGTTTATCTGTAGAATATCAGTATTGCCTAGAAGTAATGACAGTCACTTCGTGTAAAATGCTAATATTAGGTCGCATTGGGTTAGAATGGCAGCCTCCCCTAACATAGTTGGGAAAAAGCTTCTATTATAACAATGGCACGAATATTCATCTCCAAATATCAACTAGCGACCCGCCCGCGGTTTCCCTCACGCTGCCCCGTTCCTAAGAGTCCCAGGGTTATGTTAAATAGCTTTAAAGCTTACTCTTAAATCACACTATCTATTAAAAAAACGCATCAAAATCCTTTGCGTAGTTTTAAAGATTTAGCATAGGGACAGACAGACAGCGGGAAGCGACTGTATTTTATTCTATGTGATAAGCATTCAGAGAGATACAGAGGTATACCTAGTTACTATGCTGCTCAATGAATTGAAGCAACTTTGAGTCCATGAATTCCAAAAAACCCACTACAATCACCATTACACTATAATTTTCGCACACCGCATCACACAAATAAATTCAGTGCGGAGTTTCTACTGAAAATTTAAGAATGGTTAAGGAAATGCGTCGCTTAATACACTACAACCAATATACTAACATAAGTAGCAGCTCATACGGCGCTCTAGTTACGCATATAAGCACATTTAAAGTAGGCAATAACGTTTATATCACCGCTTTGGGAAAATAAAATGTCGACACTTGTGAATATTGTATGTTCCACTTGAATTAGAAACAGCGGAAGTATACTCACATATTTTTAGTTAAGCATATCTTCTGTTTATAGAAGACGAACTGCTGCCCATGGTTTCTTTCGCATTACAAAGCCATTTTGGGACAACAGTAAGATTATGTCCAGTCTATCCCTATAGCAAAAACCAACAAGATCGTTTTAGCGGTTTATGCGTGAAATTGTACCAAAGACAGATAGTTTATCTGTCTTTGGTACAATTTTACGCACTCATTTATAATATTAGTATTATTATAATATCTTATCTTATCTTTTGTAGGGCCGAGGCAGCAAGGCCTCAGTGCACTTCGACCCAATGGGATCTTTTGTGCTTCCCCTAGATAATCTATTCCTCCCAGTTCTACAAACAGCTCTTCCATGAGCTTTATAATGAGGCCTGGGGGTATGAGTCTGTAGTCCTCTGGTCTTGGATAACCCTGAACCAAAAGGCACATTCGCTTTCCAGCCATTGCATCGCATGTACACAGAAGGTGTTCCATGCTCTCAATTTCCCTTTTGCAGGCCCTGCAGGCTGATGTGTCCGTCAGACCCATCTTTTGTAGGAGAGCGTTAGTCCCGAAGTGTCCGGTCAGCGCCCCCATCAAAAGACGGGCCTGCCGCCTGCTTGAGTTCCAAATGGCATTTTGCCATTTCGATGAGGAACCTATGAATTTCTTGGAGTGAGCAAGTCCCGTGTATAATATTAGTATGGAAAGAAGTATAAATACTGAATGACTTACTCTTATATCCAAATTTAGCCATAGACACTAAAGTGTTGGAGGCTAGGTGAAATTTTCTAAAAGATTTCATACATAAGAAATGAATGAAATCGTTTAGGAAATTTGACAGAGGCTAGCGTGGTGGACTATAGCCTAATCCCTCTCATTGTGAGAGGAGACCCGTGCCCAGCAGTGGGACATATAATGGATTGATTATGTAAGTAAAGCAACGTCAATAGGTACTTTAATCATCTTATAAAGTACCCAATATACTTATGGTAACCCTGAAAATATTGCAATGAAACCCTAAATAAAACGTGAGCCCAACCTCGGCCGTTGGGCATGAGTGCCCAGCCGTGACGTAATACATCGACACTATCCAACGCGTTGATTGATCCCCCACCACTATTCTCTATTTACCATGAAAGGCCAATAGCGCATTTTACAATATACATAATAATATGCAGTATGTCCACAATAATTTGACTTTGACTTTGGTTAGGGTGGTCACCTCGCCACTACTGTACCGTTGCACGGTTGCGCCGCATGTTATGGGTTGTTCCACGAATATTTGTATCGAGTCTGGTTGTACTTCTAGCCGTCTTCCTAGCTTTTTACACATGTTGGGATCGGCTTTTAATTTACCCAGATGCAGCTGAATATCAGTATTTTATACAAAGTGCTGTGACCCATCCGTAATGAAATATCTGGGCAATTGACTCAGATATCCTGAGCATATCGTTGTTGCCATTCGATTATCGATTACCAAGCTTACAGCTGCTACAGAGAATTTCAATTTGGGAATCGAATCAATGACCTCAATTGATACCTCAAATTTACCTATACTGAAATCAAAACCTGAAGTTTATGAACCTTAATATTTAAATAAACCTTCGGGACTCTACAACTTTTATCACCCGGTATATGAGCGAATCTTCAGAGCAAGTTCGCTCTAGTTACTATGCTGTCCACTGAATTGAAGCAACTTTATTAAATTATAAATTTTATTTCTCCCGACGCGATGTTTCGAACACTTTGCAGCGTTCAACAAACTTATTAAACGAAGGAAACGCTCAAACTTATTTCAATTCAACTAATGCTTCACTTTTAATCTGCAACTCCTTGGAATAAATCTGCTTTGTAATAATGCTTCGGAATATTTCCGATGAGTTTCACTTCAATACAAAGGCTTTAGCATAAAAAACAATAAGCAATAAGTGTTTTGATTCTTCCTTCTGCAATAATTGCCACTCCAGCTCGTATATCTCATGCCGGAACAATGTCTAGAGACGAGATAATGGCACGACAAAAATATAAAGCAGCATGCATGTTACCCCCGGATAGGAAGCGAAAGAAGGGCTTATCATTTGATGAGGTCCAGGAAATGCTCGTCCACAATCTATTATGTCAGCATATGTCAATGTCACGAAACTAAATCGATACGAATTTAACATACCCGCCACCTCCCCTCGAGAAGATTCTCTACTACCAAAAAATGGGGACAGTTTAATGCACAGCATAGTGCATAGAAGATAAATAAATAAAAAACTCATTTACAAACGGCTGATGTGTCGAAAGCTTCCATACATTTTGATTCGCCAATTCGAATGTTCGATTTGTCTATAGGGCCAATTCATTTAATACCCTTTCAATAGGTACGTCGAAATAAAATCTAAAAAGGCTTCATTTAATGCCGAAATGTGATTAGAGCATCTCTAAGCAATTCGGAGTAAATATCTTCTCAGTGGCAATCGAAAATCGCACAATTGAAATTTAATTTGTCAACAATGCGAACTATGTTAGGTTTCACTATAATTAAACTATCCTATTTACACTGTATCGATTTAACCAACACTTTGATTAGTTTTTGTTTTATTATAGGAATTTTAATTGAACCATGAGTCCAATTACTGATAATAAATTTTATTATGTTGATTTAGTATGAATTCGAAAATTAAGTCACACCCAACTGCCTCAGTAGTTTGCCAATGGATAGTCCTTGGGTACCGGGTTAAATTCTCAGTCGAGGATCTTATTGGTTTTTTATTATGAAGTTCTCAATAGTAGCTGAGACTTTAGATTTGTGCCCGTTTGCCCGGAGTTGCTTCATTTTTGATACTTTATTTTTGGAAAAAATATTGTTCTACGTCGTTCTCCTCGATGAGTAAAGCATACGTGTACGGGTGTACCTTTCGCTAGTATGTCTTAAGTCCAATAAAGAGCTAGCCTATTACCATTAACCGAGCACAAATTCAATCTCCAAGCTATTCCTAAGAATTTCGTAGAAAGCCCTATTAACGACTTGCTCAAACTACGAAATTCAATCCAGACCTCACACAGCCTATATATACTTTTAACCACGTTGCCCCGTTTCTAAGACTCTTACCATGATGTTAAATAGCTTAAAACCTTCCTCACGAATCACACCTTCCATTGGTGAAAACCGCATGAAAATCCGATCGAGTCGTTTTTAAGATTATCGCGAAAAGACCGACAGTCGCGACGGGAGACTGTTTAATAATATGTAAGGATTTTAATAAAACATTGTGCTAATTTTCACTGACGTTTAATCTGTTCATTTAATGTGACATTGTTTCAGATGGGTTTCTTAGATGTAGTGATACCACCAGACTTCATTCCTGAGGAGACCTCTGGAGACACGATGGTGCCTGAAGGTGGAACGGCCAGGGTATCCTGCAAGGCCCGTGGCGTGCCTCCTCCGAGGATCACATGGAAACGAGAAGATGGTATGGAGATCGTCGTAAGGGACCAAACTGGGGCAAAAAGCAAAGGTACATTAATCAATACAGTTGTCTAACAAAAGGTAGATTATAGAAGCATCTTTGTGGAACAGATTCCTAAAGATGATGATGCGTTCGACGATTTATTGACCAATGTTTTGAGTGAATATCGAGGCGAAGCCAAACATATCTCAAAATCGATTCGACAATAAACATAACTAAAAATACCACCTAATTAAAAATCACAATATAGTTATTAAGTAGCGTAGTCGATTTTATAAATTGTAGTATTTTTATTATGTCTCATATCAAACTAAAAAATGCAACTAATGCTACCATTTGCAACCGGAATAGGAGGATATACTTTTCATTCAAAATCTTTGTCCTTGTTTACATACTTAGTATGTAATTATTAGTAGTTCGAGATAGCATTATATAATTAGGTATATCTAGTATCGTACACTTACCTACACATATAATGTATATCTCACACTTATCCCATATAATAAATCAAGCTATTGCATGTCCAGAACCCATTTAAACCATAATTATTACCTCATTCAATAGTTTGTATCGAATAACTACACATTTTTGGCATGATGAATACCTAATGATTATGAGTGCAAATGTATACTATAAAAAAATCACATCATACTGAAGTTCTATTTTATTTTTATAAAATTTCGACCAAGTTCTGGTTTGTTACACCAGACGTTTATCCAAGATTCACATACTACGATCTCTGCCTGCGCCTGAATTTCATTTCTACATTATCTGACTTTCCTACATTATGAGACATTATTAACCTCACTGCCATGTCTTGGGCTGTAAGTGCAAATCGAGTAAATGCCCGATAGGCTGGTGTGGTCGATTGGCTGTCGACATTCTATTTAAAAAAAGAATGAAAATTATGGAACCTCTTCATTTCAATTCAAGTCCCAGACACATTGAATTTAAAATTTACATTCGGTGTTTTCTTTTCTTTTGTAGAGTGGAGGGTTGACCGTTTCTACAATGGCCGGGCAGGTTTCAGGTCTAAATCCCAGCGAGTAATTATCTAGTGATTTAAAAAGTTCTTAACATTCTTAAATGCGCAATAAAAAAACAACAAGTTTATATCACCCGGATTGCGAGTCCTGTGTTATTTAAAGGCAAGAGATTATTTATATATCCTTAAAAAAAATCCTTATTATACCATATAGTCATAGCTATCAAAGGAAACGCACTCACGTAATAGTTGGCACACCATAATAACCTCTAAATAGCAATAAATATGGGTTACATTGGTCATCAGTCACGCGAGCTACAATTTCTAGGAATTACTAACATTAAGAACGTATGTATGTATATATCAAATATATATTTGATAGTCCTTTTGCACACACACTTAAGTAAGTACTTGCGAAACACTCATAAAAGAAAAACGCATAAGACGTGTTTTGAATGTCTTAATCATAATCATAATTTTAAAAAATTATATCATCAAACTGCATCAATAGCCAAGTGGTCCTGACCGCGACTGCTACGCTAGAGGTCCTGGGTTCGATTCCCAGTCGAGCAAAGTGTTATTGGGTTTTTCTATGAAATTCCCAGTAGCAGCTCGGAGTTAGGAATTTGTGCCCAGTTAATGGTAATAGGCTCGCCCCCTATTACATGGGACCTAAACATACCGGCGAACTGTGGGTGTACATTAGTACGCCTCTGCCTAACCCTTCGGGGAATACAGGCGTGATGGTATGTTATGTTATATCATCTGATTGTATTTCCTAGATAACACGACGCGTATTTGTATCTTGTTAAGTCGGATATCCACTATGTTCGCGAGCTATGTTGCAGGAGCACGAAGCACAAGAGGTGCGCGAACATAGTGGATACCAGGCTTTACAGTAACATTTATACTTAGTTCCCTCATTAGCGTAGCGGAGCCTGAGCGCGATTGCTATGCTGGAGGTCCTGGGTTCGATTCCAAGGTCGAGCAAAGTGTTATTGAGTTTTTCTATGAAATTCTCAGTAGCAGCTCGGTCATCCGTAGTTCCAACTATGTTGAACTAGTTGAACTATGGATGTCCGAGCTGGCTGTCCGCTTCTTTCAGAGCGAAGTCCCATGCCCAAAAAGGGTTGATGATGATAATTATGCTTATTTTTTACATTATTATCAAAACCTCTACAGTAATAGTAATATATCTTTTGGTACCATTTTAACTAAAGGCGCCTGATTTTGACGAGTTAACGGAGGAGCAACTGTTTCGTGGAACTCGTGTTAACTGCCCAGTGAGCCACGATGACTGTATAGACAGTCACTGTGTGCATGCCCTATGAAACCACTGTGTACAGGCCTTGTAACAATAAACGTTATATAAATACCCATTATGTACATGTAAACAAATTTCGGCCGTTCTTAAAAAAGGTCTGGTTAAGAGGACCCCAAACCGACGATCATGAATGAGGAGGTTAATGAACGTAGATGAAGCGAAAGTAGTGTGCCAGGATCGTAGCAAGTGGAAATCTATAGTCTCTGCCTACCCCAATGGGAGACAGGCGTGAAAATATGTATGTATGTATTTTTTTATGGGGTAGGGGAGCAAACGAGCAGACAGATCACCTGATGGTAAGTATAACCGCCGCCCATGGACACCCGCAACACCAGAGGAGTCACAAGTGCGCCCGCCTTTTAAAAGGCCGGCAACGCACTTTTGACGACTTGTGACGCGCCTTATTATCACGCCTATCGCTATCCCCGAGTGAGATAGAGTTGTGCGTAGTCATGGTCACCCACAGTTTACCAGTAGTTGGAGGGCGACATACAGTTAATCTTACTAACATTATAATGCGAAAGTTTGGAAGGATGGATGGATGCATGGATGTTTGATACTCTTTCACGCCAGAACGGCTGAACGGATCTGGTTAAAGTTTGGCACAGAGATAGTTTATAGTCTGGAATAATATATGGGCTACTTTTTATCTAGGTCGGAAAGTCCACGCAGACGAAATCGCGGGCATACGCTAGTACGATATAAATCCCAATCAAAACAATCTCCAACTGTTACAGAAAAAAACATCCAAATTCTCAAATGTTACAGAAATGTTTATAAAAAATCCCAATAACACTGACCATCCAGTATAAATCCTGGACCTTAGGTCTCACGAGAAATGACTTCTCTGTATTTAAATGTCGATAGTAAAATTGCAAGATAGCACTCTAATTATTTTATCCAAATAATTACCTTTCTCCTTGACGTTTCCTCAGACTCAATCATGAACAATTTAACAAAATAATTAACCGAAGATCAAATTTGAGACTTGATTAAATCGCTAACGGCATGTACAAAATGTATAGTAGGTAGATGTTATTATTACAATACTAAGGGTGAATTCTAAGGGAGAGGGTATTGTTTCACAAATTACCGGTGTAGAATGTAATAGGCGACCCTTCAAACAACGGAATGACGTCACGATAAAATCAACATTGGGCACGCTACCAGCAAATAGTGATTGAATGCCTGCTTTCATTTATATCATGTGTTTGAGAGACCATTGAACTGATTTATTTAATCGTTCTTCGAGTACTTGAAAGCAAGTAACTTTCTCTGTTATTTGGTTAGACGAATTAATCAATTTCACAATCACTTTTTCTTGGTACAAGGTGTTACATTTAACAAAGACGTTAATATACATTATAATAGGTTTTAATCTAGTTTAAAAATAAACCATTATGAATCTATGTAGTTTAAAAAGATAGGATTAGATTGAGTTAAGGGTCCTTGGCTTTTTTGCAGCTCGGCGATTGGGGTATGTGTCTGGTTAATGGCAATAACCTCGCACCCTGTAACATGGTACCTAAACAAATCAGTGAACTGTAGGTGTACATTAGTACCCATATCCCTAATCCTTCGGGGAATACAGAACAGAGAATACACCAAAAAAGAAAAATCTACGAATATAACAGAGTAACGCTGATCAATCCAAAATTCTGTG
Organism: Acronicta leporina; assembly: GCA_947256265.1. Taxonomy (NCBI): domain Eukaryota; kingdom Metazoa; phylum Arthropoda; class Insecta; order Lepidoptera; family Noctuidae; genus Acronicta; species Acronicta leporina. Next base: position 11,301,469 of record OX366512.1, read on the forward strand.
TATTATTATTCACGATAGTATATAAGCTACATAAATTAATGTATTCATTGCGTAGTGGTCAGGGAAATCGAATAGAAAAACACCGCAGTTCGCGGTTGCAATCTGATTGTGGTCTACAAACGTTCAAATATTGCCAGTTTAAATTCTTTATGAACTTTATTCGATCGGTGACGTTAGCTATCGACAACGTCTATCGTACTCCTAGCCTTTGCAGATGAAAATACTAGCATTATATATGTATAACTGCTATATGTTTTATTTGTATATATTGTATTTGATGTATTCATCATTCAGTAAGACAAAATACCAATGGTGCTAACATGTCATGTCTGTATGTTTGTGTATGTGGTAATTTATGTTTGTAAACGCATCAACGCCCATAATACAGGAGAATATAATATATATAGCTGCTACCCAGAGTCTCGAGAGACTATTTGTTAGTATGTTTAGACTTCTGATGACGGCAGAATGGTGGTCTTCGTAGGACAACCGAAATCGACGATTTTCGTAATTTCTGAGGTCCGGATAGGTGTCGTTCCCCTAAGATGCTCACACATTCATAGACTGGCCACGGCAAGTGCATCTAAATTTTTTTGATTGATCAACTTATTCCTAGTCATTACATAAAGCGTCCGCTGATGACGCGAATTGAACACGAGAATACCCCTATTACCTAGGCAACAACGTTTAAAAGCGTGAAAAATTGAAACCAAAACGAACTCCTCCTTAATGCATGATTTCGCATTACCAAAATAATTAATTGAAAAATAATAGGTATTTGGGGAAATAACTGGAAAAATATTTCATTTGTCCTGGTTTATTTGAATAGCGCCAGGACGCCATTGTTTTTCTGAATATGTATAATACGAAAGTCTACGTGACCGCATTTGTGGGGCCACAATGAACCGCGCGGCGACTATTCTCGGGATGAGTTTCGCGTCCAGTATTGTTTAAAGTTTGTCGTAATTAGTAGAGTTGTGCCGTTGAATACACTTCTAGGTCTCATTATACGAATAGTGAATAACGTTTGAATAATTTATTGAGACCAAAATGGTGTAAAATCATGTTTAACTACGATATATGTGGAAAAATCGCAAGTGCAAGATACACGTAAGAGTTGACAAAAATTCTAACTTCTTATTATATCCCCGCCCAGACTTTTATATATTTTTTTATTGTTCATGTCGGCAAACGAGCAGTTGACCCACTTGGTGGTAAGTAGTCGTTGCCACCCATGGACACTTGTAACACCAGAGGAGTTGCTGGTGCGTTGCCGACCGTTCATAGTATAGCAGACTCCTGTGCCGCAGCAACCGAGAAAAGGAACTGGCTCACACGCAATCGTCACACAAAGGGACTTCACGTCAGATCTCAAAAGGTTATAAGTACTATCGAGCAAGTCTGATATATACTCGCCTCTTACAAGATGTGGGTCTGAACAGCAGTGAGGATTCAGAGAAAGGAACGGCTTTTTCTCGAAGGGGTAGGCAAAAAACAATTTTACACTACCCGATCCTGCCATTATGAATGTGATTTCTGAACGTCGTCAGTTTGATTCTCATCGCACAATCACTAATGATTTAGACAAGATTATCATCATGCAGCACAAACAGATTATAACAGGTTATAATCTGTTTGTGCTGCATGATGATAATCTTGTCAACGTTCAGAAATCACATTCATAATGGCAGGATCGGGTAGTGTAAAATTGTTTTTTGCCTACCCCTTCGAGAAAAAGCCGTTCTTTTCTCTGAATCCTCACTGCTTCACGTGGGAGAGCCCTGCTTCGGCACGAATGGGCTGGCTCGACCGGAGTGATACCACGGCCTCACAGAAAACCGGCGTGAAACAACGCTTGCGTTGTGTTTCGCCGAGTGAAGGAGGTTACCGGAGGCCCAAACCCTTTAAAGGGCGGGCAACGCACTTGCGACTCCTCTGGTGTTGCGGGTGTCCATGGGCGGCGGTTATCGCTTACCATCAGGTGATCCGTTTGCTCGTTTGCCCCCCTATCTCATAAAAAAAAACAAAACTGCTGTTCAGACCCACATCTTGTAAGAGGCGAGTATATATCAGACTAGTATAGGTATTTAGGAATGAATATAATCCCTTGCTGCCCTTCAGATCCGTATCTTGTAAGAGGTAAGAATAAGTCACACTTGCTTGGAGGTACGACCTCTTGGGGTCGTAGACCCTTTGTCTGACAATTTCGTGGTAGCCAATTCCTCTTCTCGGTTGCTGCAGCTCCGGAACGTACTAGCAACTTCTCTGGTCTTGCAGGTGTCCATGGGTGGCGATCACTACTTCCCACCGATTCATCTGAAAAATAATGAAAATAGGACTATAAATATCCGTAAATGTCTCATTGCGAATATGGACACTGATGTTCACTTTATATTTTAGATTTTTTTATTTTGCAACTGTTAGAATAGGATGAGGCTGATATAGAGCGACGTCGCTCTCTATCACTCATCCTCTCAATAAAATGTTGATGATGATAGGGCCTCTTTACCTAACCATAATGTCACAGTGCCGTCAATTAGTTTATTATATTGTCACAAACTAATTGAATTAATGAAAAATGTAATACAAGACTGCCTCAATAGCCGAGTGGTCCTGACCGCGACTGCTACACTAGAGGTCCTGGGTTCGATTCCCAGGTCGAGCAAAGTGTTATTGGGTTTTTCTATGAAATTCCCAGTAGCAGCTCGGAGTTAGGAATTTGTGCCCGGTTAATGGCAATAGGCTCGCCCCCTATTACATGGGACCTAAACATACCGGTGAACTGTGGGTGTACATTAGTACACCTCTGCCTAACCCTTCGGGGAATACAGGCGTGATGGTATGTTACGTTTAAAAATGTAATACACAGTGAAAGAAAGGCTTTTAATTTTTCTAACATTCAAACAATATTCCAAGTTCTGTCCTCATTCAAAGCAGGCTTGTAATAACGTGTTAGGCGTGTTAGCAAAGAAACAACAAATAAACTAGCCTTTTATCTTGTAAAGTCCTACTTGAATAGTGCAATATATTTTACACAACGGTGACCGCTTTAACACAAAGCCGGACGATTAATGTAATTAAATTTTACTGCACATTTAAGAATTTCAACGAAAACGAACAGCGTATAAATTTGCTGTACAAAACAGATGGTTTATACAACCAACACGCCTGTATTTCCCACAAGTGTTAGGCAGAGGTATAATGTTAACCCACAGTTCTTCGGTAGGTATGTTTAGGTCTCATTGGTATTGGTATTGGTATTGGTATAGCGGGCTTTTATCCGCAACTCCACGACTAAGCGCGTATTTTGCGTGTGGGTGGGACGATGTTGGGTTTTCAGTCAAACCACCCTAACTCCTCGAGAAAGGCCAATAAGCGCCCAATGTTGCCTATGGCCTCTCGGAGAGTACTCGGGTTGCCGAGGTACTTTGCCCTGTATGTGGCGACGCCAGGACAGTGCAGGAGCACGTGTGCCGCTGTCTCGTCGGCCCCCAGGCAGGCTCTGCAAAGGGGGCTGTCTGTGATACCTATAACAGAAAGATGTTTATTGAAAGGACCATGGCCAGTAACGGCTGCAGTGACTGTCCTCAATTGTTGTTTGGGCAGCTGTAGTAGCTGCCTGGTGATGCGGTCGTCGATGGAAGGGAGAGCCTCCTTAGCCTGCCTACACTCACCGTGGTTTGTCCAGTAGTCGTTGTGTTTATCCCTAGTCCGTTTTCTTACTAGGGTGCGTATCTGACCGAAGGGGAAGGGTATGATGGGTTCGGGGCCCACAGCACCTGCGGCTGATCCCCGTCTGGCAAGCTCATCCGCTGCATCGTTGCCTCGGGAGTTGCTGTGTCCTTTGATCCATTGGATGGTTATTTTATTTAGCTCACCTACCTGGTTTAGTCTTTGGTGGCATTCGTATATCAACCCTGTATTTACCGTGTGGCTGTTCAATGCTTGTAGGACTGCCATGCTGTCTGAGAGTATGCGAATAGAGTAATTCTTTACTTCCCTTGCTGCAATGGCTGTTGTTGCCATTAGGATACCCATGCATTCGGCTTGGAATATTGTGTTGTGGTGCCCTAGTGGTAAGGACAACTGAATGTTCAGATCTTCTGAGTAGATACCACATCCGGTGCCCATGCTTGTTTTTGATCCATCTGTGAAGATACTCACCTCTGTCGGGTTTAGACCCTCACATCTGTGATCCTCATAGAGCTGGATCTTGTATTTCTTGTCGAAGATGAACTCCTTCGAGATGCGATCGTTAATCGCACGCGTGATTGGGTAATCGGTTTGAAGCTCATCTAAGATTTTGGTATGTCGCGTGCCGCTGCTTTTCCATAGCATTAGTGTCTTGAGACGTGCTGCTGCCATTGCTGCCTCTTGTTGTATAAACAGGTGTAGCGGTGGCAGGTCCAGCATGACTTCCAGCGCTGCAGTTGGAGTGGTTCTCATACAGCCCGTGGATGCTAGGCATGCTAACCTCTGGAATCGCTGTAGTTTATTCTTTGCGGTGTCGAGTGTAGTTCTAGGCCACCAAACTACGGCGCCGTAAGCGACTAGGGGTCTGATCACTGTTCTGTACAGCCATAGGGTGATTTTTGGGGATAGGCCCCATCTTTTCCCTATCATCTTCTTACATTGCCAAAACGTTATACAAGCCCTGTTTAATTTATTCTCAATATGGCTACTCCATTTTAGTTTACTGTCAAGAATGACACCGAGGTACTTGACCTCAGTTGACAGTTGGAGTTCAGTGTTGAACAACTTTGGTAGGCTATATGATCCAAGTGCTCGTTTCTGGGTGAACATGACTAACTCAGTTTTGGTGGGGTTCACCGCTAAGTCAAACTCACTGCACCAGCGCTCTACTATTCGTAGAGCCTGTTGGGTGAGATTGCAGATGGTTCCGGTGACTTTCCCTGTGACAAGGATAGCGAGGTCATCTGCGTATCCTATAGTGTAATCATGGTTAGCATTTAGCTTGGTGATGAGGTCGTTGATAACTAAGTTCCACAGAAGGGGTGAAAGCACACCCCCTTGCGGACATCCTCGCGCTATGATGGCGGACTGCTCATTACCTTCAAGGCGCACCACGCGTTTGCTGAGCATGTTGGTGATCCAATCCTTGAGTATTGATTTTACTCCATGCTTTGAGAGTGCAGCACTTATGCTGGAGAAGTTCGTTCTGTCGAAGGCACCCTCAATATCTATGAAAGTTCCTAGGCAGATACCTTTGTGTTGTACCGCTTCTTCTATCTTGTTGACAACGAGATGTAGTGCGGATTCGGTTGATTTCCCTGAGCTGTATGCATGTTGATTGTCATGCAGGGGGGAAGTTTTTAGCGCGTCATCCCTCAGCTCTCTCTCGCAAAGCCTCTCCATGGCTTTCAGCATGAATGAGGTCAAGCTGATCGGTCTGTAGGATTTAGCATTTGTGTAGTCACTCTTGCCTGGCTTGGGAATGAATTTAACTTTCACTTCCCTCCATCCCTTGGGAACGTATCTATGGGCCAGACATGCTCTCATTATAGCAACTAGTCTCTTGATGACATCTGTTTTCCCCCATTGCATCAGGGCAGGAAATATGCCGTCAGGACCAGCTGCCTTAAATGGGTGGAAACTGTAGATGGCCCATTGGAGTTTCTCAAATGATATCATTTTATGTGCATATTCCCAGTCGTACTCCGTTGGTAAGGGAGATACATCAGTCCAGTTTACTTCCTGTGTGAAAACGCATCCTGGGAAATGCGTCTCGATGAGGACGCGTTGGGTTTCTTCTGGTGATGTTGTAAACGTGTTATCAGGTTTTCGGAGGGTACCGGGATCAGATGTGCTCTGTTGTGCCAGTATTTTCCTTACCCTGTTAGCTTGTTGGCAGCTTTCGATGTTGCCACAGAATTTTCTCCATCCCATGGTGCTTTTGAATCTAATACATTTCTTGTAGGCAGATTTGGCTGATTTATAGTCGTCCCAGTCCTCATCCGCTCTCGTGTTCATCGCCCTGTTCAGAGCCCTTCTTACCTTCCTGCGTTTGCGTTCCAGTTCCGCTCCCCACCACGGTTGTTTACCTGGTGCCTTGGGCGCGGTGGACTCTGGACATGCCGAGTGGTAGCTGTCTATCATTGCTTTGGTTAGATAGCTTACCTGTGTTTCTATTTCTGTAGTGTTCCCTGGGGTTAGTGTTGCGTTTGCTTGTGCCAGCTTGGCCCTAAGCGTACGGGAGTATTTGGTTGTGTCTGTATTCCGCGGATTCCGTCTTGGCGGTGTCGGTGGTATGTGTAGATCAAGATCGAAGCGGATCCATCTGTGGTCGGAGCACGATGCCTCCGTAGAGACCTGCCAACCTTTGATGATCCCTGCTGCGGCTTCTGATGCTAGAGTTAGGTCAATGATTGTCCTACTGCGTCTTGTGACGAATGTAGGTTCAGAGCCTGTGTTTAGTAAGGATAGGTTAGTTGTAAAAAGGAAGTCGACTAAAGCCTTACCCCTTTCATTTTGTGTCTCCATTCCCCATAAGGGGTGGTGCGCGTTGGAGTCAGTCCCGATGACAATCTCGGTCCCGGTCGACTCGCAGTAGTTGACCAGACGTACGAGGTCGAAGGGTGGTGGTGCTTCCGCCTCTGGCATGTAGACCGTAGCGAAGACAATTGCCATGTTTGTGCTCCCCTGCTGCATATGCATCTTTATGGCAGAGAGGTCTCTGCAACAGAAATCTGTTAGAAGCTGTGTAATAATGTTAGGTGTGACGTAGATGCACGTTCTGGGATGATCGTGATTGGTGACTGTAAAGAGCTTACCTCCAAGATTCGTCATCCCTTTGATTTGGCCTGCTCTGATCCACGGCTCTTGGATGAGGGCGATGGCCGTTTGTTGTTCCTCCAGCCACTTGCGCAGTTGAGCCGTTGCGGTTTGACTGTGGTGGAGGTTTGCTTGGACGACTTTAAGATTTGACGAAGGGGACGCCATCACTGATGGGCACCTCCTCGTCTCCTCCAAGTTGCAGCTCCGCTATAAACTTCGCCTCCATCTCCTCCAGCGACTCCTCCTGGTCTGGTTGCGGCGCCATGTCGTCATCCGTGACTTTTGGCGGCATGGCATCGTGGGAGTCCTCGCTGGGTGATTGGGCGATCTCGGAGCTGTTTGCTGCGGGCTGGCTTGGCTCCTGTTCTACAGTGGCCTCCTCGCTGCTGGTATTTTGGCTGGTACCCGTGTCCTGTATTTCTTTTTGTGGACGGTCCCGGCGTACAGTGGCTGTTACGGGATCCCAGCCCTGCGGGACCTCTACAAATTTGCCGTTGGCAGCCTGAAATTTCATGTACACCGCCCCTAGTCCCATAGCGAGGCGGCGTTCGGCTTTCATTATGGTCGGAACTTGGTCTTCGGGGATTCCCACGACCACGTACCATCCCGCGGTTTGTTTTATGGCCCTCAGGAGGACCCATCTGTCGACATCGAGCCAACGGTTCTGGAAGGCGAGGGCATAGCCTATATCGCTCGAGTCTTCTAGGACTCCCTGCTCGTCGGGGATCAGTATTCCGCAGCGGACTCGTTGCTGGATCTCCGATTGGCTCTTGACCTCCAGCGATATGCTTGAGGGTAGGGCCAAGCCGGAGACCGTGCTCTTCAGCCACGCCAGAGTGCTATCGTCGCTGCACCAGAGTTTGATAACACCCTCTGTGTATATCGGCTTTGCTTTGAATGCCGGGCCGTTTGTTTTGTCCTTCGGGGTCCTGGATTCTTTAAAGAGCTTCCGCTGAATCTCGATCAGTACCCTGTCGGCTGTCTCCTTCGCCAGGTGTCCCGAGCGTCCGCAAGTGATTGCGACGCTGAGGGATGATTGGGCGGCGTGGGCGTAGCTCCTATCTGTCCGTTTGGACGTATCGAGCCGCGGCCGCTTGTGTTCTCCACGGGGCGACATGGACTCGTTGAGACCACGTTTAGCCGCGGCGAGACCGCTCCATCCGGATCGCTTCGCCGTATTCTTATTTCCGGCCACCGGCTTTGCTTCAGTACTGGCCGGTCTTCCACTGGTCGCCGGCTGGTTGGGCCCAGCCGGTACCTGCGTCGACTTACCAGCGCTGAAGCTAAGCTGTCCCGTGTTCCGGTTCTCCAGAGTGGCGGGCGTGGCTGTGTTTGTGGTAGAGGCAGCGTTGGCTTCCCGTGTCTGGCGCCGCTGCTTCTTATTTTTCTTTTTCTTCTTGCCACTTGCAGTAGCCACGACGCCCGTTGGTTTCTCAACCTTTGGGGGGGGAGGGTTATTGGGGTTCTTGCCCTTCTTTTTGTGGCTGACTGTCTGCCAAGTGACAGCGAAGGCTTCTTCGTTGAGATGGACCTTTTCCAATTGACTGGAGGGGGCCACCTGCTTCGATGTAGTGTGTGTTGTGTGTAGTGTATGCTGAGGTCCGGTACTGGCTTTGTCCAGCACCCTTTTACGGGCACTAGATTCGTCCAGCGCCGGGGTCTCCAGCAGTGAACGAGGGCTGGTACTGGTTTTATCCAGCGCCAATACCTTCGGTGTGTGTTCGCTAGTAGCGAGTTGTGAAGGTGCTTTGTTAGCTTTCGCCGACTCCGCACCTCCACCGGTAATTTTTGGCCTGTTAGGATCCATATTAATGTTGATTTTAAAATTCATCTCTTCGGCTCCCACCCTCCATGGAGCCCGCAACGTTGGGAACGCCTTGTATAAGACGTTAGGACTACCGAAGAGATATAGGGACGCGAGGCTGGCTTACAGCGCGACATCGGGTGCTCGTTCAGGTTGGCGATTGAAGCCGAAACAGGCCCGCTTCAATCGAACTGATCAACCTTCCCTTGCACCGTCAGCATGGCCTTCACCACTGCATAAACTCTCTGAAGGAGAGCTTACACAGACCCCACGTACCTAGCCTGTGGCCCTCTGATGGGACACCCTGGCCATTTCCTTACCTGTGGCTCTCAGATAAGGCTACCGTTTCGCTTGAAATCCAGACCAAAGGGAGCGTGTTGCGTCACGGACACATTACCGCCAGCGCCGATCCGCTCAACTCCCCAGGATTCCTTCATCCCCGCTTACGGCGCTCAACTGCGCAGGTCCTAGCGCAGGTGACTATTTACCCCTACTCGTCTTCTACCTGTTGTGAGATGACTGAGCCCACAACCACTCAGTCACAGAGGGTTGTGGTGAGGGGTGGATTGGGGTTAGGGAGGATTGGGGTTAGGATTGGAGGGGGAGAAGGGGGCATGCCTCAGTACTGCAACTAGTCAGCCCCATGGTACTTGGACCACCGGGGCTTTCCTGTCGACAGAGCTTCGTCAGGCCATCCTTCAGAAGGGGCCCCCCCTTCCAAAAGGTCGGGTTGGCCCCCCATGTGGGAGTGGAGATGGTGGGGATGATATTAGGAAGGGGCCATAGGAAGACAGGATACTGGGGTAAGGTAAGATGACCGCCATTTGGATTTTATGTAGGCCACCCTTCCCTTGTCCGGGGTTCATCCTGCGAACAACCCCCGTCCCAGCACATAGTACCGGGGCGGGGCGGGCTATCCGCAACCTGCCCACCCGCTCGGTAGCTCGGGAAGAGAGCTCCCCCATAGGGAGACATGCCCCGGCCTCCGGGCGGTAAACCCGTTAGTCGGGGCATGGCTCCCACGAGGCCGAGTTAGGTTAGGGCCGAGGTCTCATGTAATACGGTCATGTAAGCCTGGTGTGGGCGAGCTGTTATTGAAAAATTCATAAAAATATAACCCAATCCATGACCGCCACAAGGACTACACAAAAAATTAAAACAAATCCCAAAAAAATATTTCTCAAGAATCGTTGTTTTAATAACCTTATCTTTAGTTTTAGAGTATTTCGATAGGCAAAATCAAATCTAACCGATTACATCGCGACAAGTATAATAGTCTATGCAAACAAGAAACAAGTGAAAGAAAATCTTAACGCTTAAGATATATGTAACATTTTTGTTTACAGTGCTATCATACCAGGGTGAAGTGTTGAAACTGACGAAAATATCACGATCAGAGATGGGCACATACTTATGTATCGCCAGTAATAGCGTACCGCCCACAGTCAGCAAAAGGATCCATATCAGTGTACACTGTAAGTTGATCTTTATAATGTTTCATGTATTTTACCCAACGGCAATTACGCCTAATGAAGCCGTAAAAGGATGCCTTTTTTGCCTCTCAACATTTCAGATCTTGTTCAAACGTAAAGTGTAGTTGATTTAAAAATGTCTTCAGGATAATTAATATAATTGAGTGCTCTTTTCGTAAATATTTCCTGAATATTCCTTTTAGCATTTTGAAGAACCTTTTTTAATTTGACGTCATGGTTGGCGTAGTAGCTGAGGTTTCAGCTTCTCTGTCACGGGTTTTGGGTTCGATACCCGCACGGTTGTCAGGTAGTTGTTACTGGTCTGGATGTTTCTGTACGTGATATTTTAAAAAAAAACACGTATGACATTGTAAAGTATTTGCGTAAATCAATGTATTGTTTTTTAAATTATTTCTTCATTTTGTTTAGTTCACCCGGTCATTCAAGTGCCCAATCAACTGGTGGGTGCTCCTTTGGGCACTGACGTCACGATCGAGTGCTACGTGGAATCTTCACCTAAATCTATCAACTATTGGGTTAAGGACCCAGGTAAGAAAAAATATTTCCACAATTTTATTACCTATTTTGTTATTTCATTTCTTAGCAATCTCTCTCTCTTTCTGTATACTAAATACATCTACGAATCCAATATCAAAATTAAGATGGTTTCAAATCATCATAAGTATAAAATTATCGCTGCCAATAAAAATGAAAATGATCTCTTACCTCGGATTGAATATAAATACACTTTATAAGTTCAAAATTCGAATTTTAATACCGTTTGATTAACTTGGCTGGCAGGTAAGGCATCCGCGATAAAAACGAAACAAATTATAAGGCAGCCATAAAACTCCTAGGTGTCTGCACGAAGTTTTTACATTTTTCATAAAACTTCCGCCGAGAAAAGATGAAATTCTAATATTGAATTTGAAAACAAGTGTGTTTTAAGTAATAAATTGTTTTGCAGGTGAACTGATCATACCTTCAGAGCACCACGTGATGTCAGTCAGACAGAAATCAATGTTTGAGGCGGAAATGACCATGACAATTAAGAATATTCGGAGGGAGGACTTGGGCAGTTACATCTGCGTCGCCAAGAATTCCTTGGGGGACGTCGAAAGCAAGATAAGATTATACGGTACAATATCTGCCTTTCTATCTTAGAATACATTCAATTTCTCCTAATTTTCTTAATTAAACAGAATTTCATTGAGTTCCTCTCATACCTTAAATATCAGCTTTTGTTCTACCGAACAAATGTTTCCTACAGCGAACGCATATAAAACGTGTTCAATTACTTTCAAATCTGCATTTCAATTCACAAAATTTAAATTAACTTGGAATATGAAGTAAGGACGACTACAATATGGATCGATTTTAAAACAAACAATTTGTTCATGTCACAGAGATACCGGGCAACGATAGGCATGCGTACCAGTATCCTGATGTTCGGGCTACCTCGGATGATGAGTATGGAACCAACGCGTATGATGACGACGATGAAGATTTGGATAGTATGAAGAGTAACAGAGTGCCAGATAGAGCCAATAAATGGTATGCCAATGACGGCAAAGTCATAGTGACAACAGCTACTGGTGCCTCTACTACAACCTCCACATCGACAATGATCTTCCTATGTCTAATCAAAAGTCTGCTATAATAACTATAACTGCTACAATAAATATATTATTTTTGGTTAGATCTGATAATTCAGGTAAATTGTCAACAGTCACAGCCTATAATTACGTTTGATTGGAATAATTTCCGTAGGCATTGTTATTTTATATTTTTAGAGTCGGCGAATATTTTATTTCATATTTTATTATTCCATCAGCGTGTAACGTGATAATAACTAGTCTTATAAAGTTGTATATAGTTTATAATAGGTGAATATCCGAACTGTTTGTAAGAATATAAATAATAGTAATTCATCTCTGATACTGTTACATTTAAAAGATCGTATAAGATTTAAGCGAATGTTTATAAATGAATGTGCCATGTATATTGCTATTATCTTGAATAGAGACATTTATATTAAAGTTTTATTGGGCATGGTAAATTTAATTGTAAATAAAATGATGTAAGCGATAGAGAACATATTTACTTAATGAATTGTTTGAGACATGATATAAAACAGTTAAGTAATAGTGGCCGTATTTACAACTAAACAAGTTACAGTTCCCAGTGCTTACTCTCCAACCGCAACTTTAGTACCGGATACTTTAGTACTCATTATAGAAATAGCACCTACAGTCTTTCGATAGTGCAACAAACTTCAATATGGAGCCTTTGGCTTTATGAAACACAAAATAATAGAAATTCTAAAGTTGCAGATGGAGCTATTTCCGCATGTATCTAAATTATGTAGTCAAATAATAATGTAACTTCTTCCGAACAATGTACGTTAATATCCTGATCGTTACAAAAAATAATAAAATCAAGGACATGTCGCACTGTCTCTTAATTTTATCCGAAGCCTTCGTTTCCCGGCGACTTTAATACCTAATTGAATATTTCACAGCGCTCTATGCTAATGTTGCGAGGGGTGATAAATGGTAATGATATTCTTCGTTATTCTGATTAAATTCATACGTTTTACAAAATATAAATCCATTTCACAACACATCATATTTCAAGTTTCTCTCTATAGCGATTAGTGATTAACTGTCGTATTATATAAAGAAGTGAAATATGTATACAGGGTGGCGATTTAATCACCTGTATCCTTCTAGCAGATGAATCGGACCACGAAATACTACCCATATCAATAAAAAAAACATACCTTAACTTTTCATCAAAATGTTTTTTTTTTAATTTTGTACGCAAAGAGTCAAATACATAGCGTGGACGTTGAACTCATTGTAGGTATGTATCTATCTAGAGATAGCGAGTCAAGCAACTACTTGATCGGGCCGTCCGCATAAGGTCAACTTACTGCAGGGTGCATATCGTTTTATGAAAATTTTGAATAATTATCAAGTCCAATAATTAAACACGGGATTGCTTAAAGATATAAATTATAAATTATGTCTAATATGTTATCAATACTACACCATGTTGAAGCAGTGCAGGTGATTAAAAAGTGTGTAGAACCTTCAGAGCCCCTACGGACTGTAGACTAAGGAACTCGCAGTAATCGAGAAAGGGAGGCAAGAGTGATCGCCAGCCAAACAGACCCCATAAAGTAAAATGGCATTAAAGGTTTGTATTCTAAACTGTTAAACTTTTGTATGTGAAGTCAAATTTAATGACTGTGATCTCATCAAGGAATAAAGGGTTATTCCATAAACTAGGCAGCCTAGAGCAGTCGTTTGACTTCACACACTTCCTAGAGGTTTCTTAGCTGTGGAGGATGCTGTGGAAACACCAAAGTCTGAATGATAAAACCACATAAAAGATACTATGACTCCTTAGGCCCGCAATTTACTATAAAATGTACAAATACAAACTAAAAATAACACTCACGTTTTATGAAAAAATCAGAATAAATCAATTAAAGAAAAAAATACTGTTAAGAGATTAGTATAAGTTGGATAAATGCCATATTAAGATAGTATTCTTCAAGTTTTTATCTGTTAAAAGCCGTTATAGGTTTCAACGCAACGTTCCCGAAGTGACAGGTGTATCTGTGGAGCCGATAAGAAGCCGTGTCGACGAATGATTTATCTGTAAGTATCAATGGTGGCTTAAACGTAGAATCAAACTACATACCTACCATTTACATACGACTTATAAGTCGACTACCCAAGTAAAGTATTAACGAAATCTAAATTAAATTCCAAAACAACCATCAATTCTGATATTAACACGCTTTTTTACGTATTATAAGTGTATGGTCGACGATGGTGTTACATTTTGTACACACGGCTACACATCATGTGATAAATGTACAATGACAGAATGTTAAATCCAATTTAATTTGATACACACACACATTTTTTAAATTCAATTTTATTATACCATATAAAATATTCTAAAATACCTACATATTCTTTGTTCAATTTTTAAGCTTGATTTATATATTGCAGCTAATTCTCTGGATAATATCCCGGTAAAATAGCTGCACATCGCCTTTGGGTACGCCGTCGTTTGCACAAATACTGTTATAACTTTAAGCTCAACTTGTTTTATAAAATCTAAATAACTTGATTGGGTAATGATTTTCCTCTATCATCAGTTTATTATGAAAAGGGATAGGTATTTTAATAATATAATAATTTAGTACACAGTGGCGTGTGTTGAAAATAAAACTATTTTAAACTTCAACCTATATGTGACGTATTTACACTGCATTGAGAAAAAATATTATGTTTTATCAGTGAATATAATAGCTGTCGTAATTGTACAGTAAAATAAATAAATCACATAATCTTAATCAAAACGCAGATGTCCTTAGCTGTCTGCACAACTCTTTTGCCAACTGTACTTCTATGAACTATTTATTTTTCTGTAAATCTCCAATGATATTATTTAATAACGCTAGGCAAATCTAATGCATTCTTATTCACTTTTTTAACGTTATATACTCTACTTTGACACTATCATGTTCTCCTGTGTCATGGTTGGTTGTCTTTACAAGTAGGTAGGTACTTTTTTTTTCAATAGCTGTTTATATTGTTAATTCCACAATCAATCATCGTTGATTAAATGGTACATTTTACCATCCAAAATTTACATTTCATTACGTTTAAAATTTAAAAAGATTTTATCAATGCGATAATAATAATACGTTACGTTCGACCTAATTAATTCCATTAACTTGATCACTCGCAAATGCATCAATTTACGTTATCCAATTAAGTGATGATTTAATTTTAGTATCAAATAAACTGTGGAAATTTTATGAATGAGATTCATAAAATTTCCACACGCGGAGTAATTGAATGCACACCGAACAATTGTTGACAGGGCCACGATAATCTAATTTTAGAAACGTTTCGCATTATGCACGAATTTGTATAGTGACTTGCACGAGTGTGTCTAGTGACATGCACGTGTGGGTAGTGACATGCAGGAGCGGTTAATATGTATAACTCTTCCAAATTTCCTCTACAGAAAACTATAGTACATAAATATATCATTACGCCTGTGCCCTCTGAAGAACAGGCAGAGGTGTATTAATTTACACCCACAAGGCCCATATATTTAGGTCCTATGTAATAAAGGGCGAGCTTATTGCCATTAACCGGGCTTAAATTCAAACCCTAGCTGCTTTTAAAAATTAAATAGGAACACCCAATAATATACAATACCTACTTATCATTTGATTGGTGTCTACTATCGGGTCTGAAGAGAGAAACCATGAATAAATCCTTGAAGAGTTTTTTTATTTTTTTCCCAAAAAAAAGTTTATTATCATTGTAGTGTACACACACAACCCTCCATAATCCGTTTCGTCCGGTTCGCATAAGTGGGTTATATTGATTGACAGTTGGGCTTAGCTAATTTGCCGCCCAATTACTTAACCCGTGATACAGCAGATTTAGAGCTTAAGAGCAATAACATAATGAGGTCAGTTTGGGCGCAATGCGGTGAGATGGCCAGCAGATAAAGTAGCGGAAGCGGTAATTGATGGATAAGATTAATTTAAAAAATAGATAATAATTATTATAAATATTCGCGTGGCGCGCCCGATCAATCCATTAAGCAGATAGTTACCATATTATTTACGTTGAGTATAACTATTTACACTTACTACAATTTAGGAACCTATTTTTTTCTATTGACGAGAAAAATAGCAGTGCAGAGGTGTGCAGACGTTTCCAAAATCTTAATACAATACTAAAAAGTATATCTATATTATCTTTTTTAATTTGTCGCGTCTATTCAATTTCAATCTGTATCACTACTGCTATATTCTACTGGTCGTAAGTGCGATTACTACGCTAGTTTATTTGAATAGGCCCACCTATTACTTAGAACCTAAACATTCCGGCGAACTGTGAGAGTACAGCAATATACTTCCTTCTTCTTTCGAGAAATACAGGTGTAACTGTATGTTATTTTATGAAACATTTTGTAGAACTAATTCAAAGAACTCATTACGTACAAAGCAATAAATAACCACAATAAATCAATACAGATCACTGAAGGCACACACGTAATTGAATCGCGTATGTGCTCAAAGGATCGCAAGTAACATATAAGGAGAACTGTTGAATAATCGCCATTATTTTTCCCCGAGACAAGAGGGAGCTCTCACAGACGCCCTTAATTTGGGCAATCTAAACATGGCAAAGCAAAAGTGATTGATGCCTACAGCCTCGCGTCTGTGTAACAAGTGTTTCTACGTGACAGTAATCAAGAAGAATTCCATTTTCTGTTACAGGAAATTGATAAATAAATTTGAATTTACGAGATATATTGTCAGTTACGATTGTCTACGCTTTTTATTGTTACACTAACTCAAAATAATTAAATAATACAATAAACCACATCCAATGCCTCGCTGTAATATATTTTTTTCACATTTTTGCAACATCTTTCACTGATACTCCGCTCCTATTTGTCATAGTGTGTTTATATAGCCTATAACCCTCCTCGGTAAATGGACTATCGAAAACAAAAATAATTATTCTGAGAAAGGCTGAACCAAATTCTTTCTTTTTACTTTCCAAAACAAAAATCGAAGAATGAGTCAACGTTTTCAAGGATAAAATAAAATCCATCCTACAATATTCCGATGGAAGATACTAAATTATTCACACTGAAAATTCAAAATCTACTCAATTCAAAACAAAAGTTTGGGATTGTGAAATTAGTTATTTCGCGTAAACTAATTGAAACTGTGTATTGTAACAAACTTATCTATAATGTCCCAGACTTAAATTGCTTTATTCTTCATTAAAATTCAAACAAGCTATTGCAGGTGGATTGTAGAACATAAAACAATGGAAATGTTACGAACATGAGCTCTATCAAACAGTCATTAACACTGCACTCGTATTTCAGCAAACATTAAAGCAATTTTACGTTCAACACACACAAAGAGGTTTGATAACTAGTAGTGCAGTTGAAGTTACTTTGTACTGAAACATATAGATATATACAAAATAGTAGTTAATGTAATTATGAGGTGAGCGTGCCCGGAGTTACCTCAACACTTTATTGGTACGCCGAACTATCTCTAAGTTCAACAAAACCAGGGTTCAAAGTTAGGGTTTTAGTCCAAAACTGTATACCCAAATGTTCTCTTGAGTACTTGTAATATTGTCTCAGTAGATGTCCAGCCTAACAGAACTTCGGTGGCAGTGCAGTTCACTGATTTTGGCTCCAATTGACTCTGTTTCAAGTATTTGTGGCTCTCGGCTTCAAATAAACCGGCTCTAATTAAAACTGAAGTTATACCATTAGATCTCAACGTAGCAATACTTGGCAACAAGCGCAGAATTGCTATCTCAGCCTGGCTTAATTATTGGAGTAATTTAAATCGTTGTTTATTCAAATTTTCGTGACTGAAAACTTATTACTACTGACTCAATGATATTGAGGTGAATTAGGATTAAGTTCTTACGATACGTAGGTAACTAATTATTTAAATATAAATAAATTATGTATATTTCACAAGTATTGTTTACAGTTACCTTACGCTAGCCTAATGCGGGTTTAGGTAAATAAGTCACACTCCGCAAAAAAAATATTGCAGTAACAGGATGTGTGGACATTGAAGGTTAATATCCAATTGAATTGAAACTACTATTTACGGATTTTATCGCGGTACATTGATATTATTATTATTTATCCGTAAAAAGTAGTTTCATTTCAATGTCTAATATTTGCGTAAGTTTCAGAAATCAGTAGGTTAATATCCAAGTTTGACTGAAGTCATTTATATTAAACTATCTTAAATTTAATGTAATTTTTTTTATTGAAATGAAACTACTTTTTACGGATTATATCACGTTATATTATTATTATTTAATTCCCGACGTCTAGGATCCTTTACAGCATCCATGTTCACGGGTAGACTGAGATTTTGGACGTCTCAATGTTAAAATTACTAACCACTACCTCACATTTTTGTTAATTATTATTATTTTTATCCATTATATAAAACCCTAGAATCGAATTTCCAAAAAAGATCCTTCAAAAGCATAATATTCGCGCTAGCATCCCTATTCCCAGAACATTTTATCGACGTAGGTATGAATGCATAGAGGTTAATGCACTTGTCAATGTCAGTACGTAACACGTTTCAGCCTATCGGACAATGTCTATGCTTCGCTAGTTGGTAGAAAAATATACAGTGGTGCTATTGTTCGCCATTTTTATCCAATAGTTTATCGAGGGATGTATTTCCCTTCAGTTAGGGTGAGATATTTGTTTATGATATTTTCTGGTGAAGTTTTAAGAAAATATTTACGGTTATTTTTGTAAGATAAGCATTTTTATATTTCTTGTTAACCCTCAGCGACGCTTAAGCTTGTTTTCGTTTAAGCATATATTAATAGAAAATTGCGTAAAGTATAACCGCATTAAGCTCACACTTCAACTCTGGTTCCAACACTTATATGCCACGTCTTTATACATTGATTTATTATAAGTGAAGTTTCTCTAAAATTTGAGCATATTATGTCATCAGATTTTAATCTTATACAACCAAACTAAAAAGTTGGTGAGTTAATATAATAAATTATACATAAATACACTCATGCCCTGTTCCCACAAGGATAGGCAGAAACTACAGAACGCCACTTGCTACGATTCTTGCATACGTCTTTTGCTTCGTCCACATTCATAAATTGTTGTCATACAGCCCCGCCGATTGCGACATCTACCTCGTTGATCTGGATAAATAAATCTAAGAATGCTCAACACACAAGGTCATAGGTCCGTTTCCCAGGTCGAACGGTATAAGGGGACTTTCTATGAAAATTTCTGTAACAGCGATGATTGCATAAATTGCATAAGGCCTAAACATACCGACGAACAGTGGATGTATATTAAAACACCTCTGCCAACCCTTTGAAAAATATGTGATGAAGTGAAGAAAATAATGTATCTATAAGACATGAAGGTGACAAACGTGTATTTAAATGTAAATTAAGAAAATATTTCCTTAACAATAATGTTTAATTATGCATGCAAGAAGATACAGTAACTAACAACATACCTCACTATGTATGTATAACGTATAATATATTGTCACGATCCCGCAGTCAAACTGATACACAGTTTTGTGGGGCAATGCTTAATTTGTACCTTTGTAGAAAGAAAGAAATAAATAAATAATAATAATAATAACCCACCCAAAACAAGTACCAACTTCACATGAACGGAGCCGCAATTTGCTAACAAAATCGAATACAAAATATGGAGTTTTATGTCCCAAAATGTAATAACAACACACCAAATAAATTAAAATGAACTCCCAACTGACACCAAAACACTCTATATGATATTGAGAAACTTTTAATCAAAATGAACTGACGAACAGCCAAATGTACTGACGGGGACACAAACACCTGTGTTAGCAAATTTTATCTTAATTGAAGGTGATACCGCGAACGCAAATTTGGATTAAATTACTCAACTCTAGACCCCAGTAGCAATTCTTGCTTGCTAAGCAGACTTGGAAAGTCTCAAAACGCCATTCAGGATCTGTGTAATGGTTAAACCAGATATTTTCGGAGAGAAGATCTGTAAGTGGGTTGAGAGTTAGTGTTCACAAGACAGTCAACCTGTTGTAGGTATAATTGTATATGAATGTACCTATGAGCAGAGAAGTCCAGATTTGAATAAGTTTCCAGTCCAGGTTTTTATTAACTTACTTTATAGTTTTAAAATGCTCCAAATAAACGCTTATTTGTCACACAATCGATAACTCGTTTGGCGTAGTGGCAGAGCTATTGGCTTCTGCGCCAAATGTTGTGGGTTCGATACCCACACCGAGCAAATATTTGTATGACCTACAGGTAGTTTTTCGGGTCGGTCTTCTTCCGAAGGAGAATATCCTAGTGTGGGGCAATTTTTTTTTATTACCTCCTGTTACATTATCGCCGATTATATTGATAACTTTAAAAAGTATAGATAGAATTCAAATAATTAGTAATCTATAGATATAGAGGCCATGGTTCAGATATCTCTTTTTCCTTGTCAAAATCCTTATGGATGTTTTCAGTCCCACGGAATTAAAGACGGATGGTCACGTCTGACTCCTACCGACTAAAAAGAAAAACAGACAAGATACCTAGATACCTGCTTAGTTCTCGCAACGTGTAACGTGTTAGGTGGAAGAAGTAAGGCAAGGATCGTAGCAAGTGCCATTCGGTCGTATATGTCTCCACTCTTATAAGAAGCGTGAGTGTATGTATGTAATGAGAACATACTCTCTCGGGAGCAAACTTTATCAAACAAAAAGGTAATTATCTGAATTGGTTCACAACCGACAGAGTTATGTGTGAATATACAAAAACTAATTAATCGAAAGATTGACAGTCGACTCCTTTTTATAATCAAGTTATAAAGCTACATTGAGTTATTTTCCGCAAATACTGCCTCATTAGCCAAGTGGTCGTGAGCGCAACTGCTACGCTAGAGGTCCTGGGTTCGATTCCCAGGTCTAGCAAAATGTTATGGGGTTTTTCTATGACATTCCCAGTAGCAGTTCGGAGTAAGGAATTTGTGCCCAGTTAATGGCAATAGGCTCGCCCCCTATTATAGGGGACCTAAACATACCGGCGAACTGTGGGTGTACATTGGTACGCCTCTGCTTAACCCTTCGGGGGATACAGGCGTGATGGTATGTTATGTATGTATATTACATAACCTGTTAGCAAAATGTATTTCTACGAAACATAATTAAATGGCAAAGGCCTTGAAAGTTAATTTTTCAACCGCACCCCCAAGCAAAAAGATAACATTATTTTAACAAAATTAAATGTAACTAATCCGTATTTTTTCAGCGCTGAAATGAGAAAGAAATAGTATCTATATGTAAATCTACACACTGTAGTGTTCCAGCCAAGTTCGAAAAACAAAGGACCACACTTCAGACACTCCAACAAAGACGAAACATTGAGTAGCAAAGAACATTATTTTCATTATCATGATTTTATTTTAAAACAACTGAAAAACGTTTGTTGTAGATGATGACCAGAGCTACAATTTATTTCAAAAGAACTGGTTATATACATTTAGGTAGTTAGATCTCACTATAATTAGCGAAGCTATCCGAGATATCGATAGCCGAGTACATACTTATATTGAAAGATTTTTTATTACAAACTTGGCTTTCTTTCACATTTTAGTTTTTGGTTAGGATCTAATTTACACGGAGCCTCGTTACTCAGCGGCATGCTAAAACATCTGGGATTAACTGTCACCCCGCATCCAGCTGCTGGCCAAATTGAACGGTAACTAATGAAAACCGTAAAACAATGACACTCAAGTTGCCTCGTGTGAATTTACGCTGACTTGCTAAGCGTAGCGTAATATGTGTACCTATATATTTTCAGACCATGTAGTAATACATATTGTAGTTTTCACAAAATTCCTCAAATAACTGCCTCATTTGTCTAGTGTTCCCAAGTGCGACGGTTACGCTACAGTCAACCTGGGTTCGATTCCCAGGTCGAGCAAAGTGTTATTGGGTTTTTCTATGAAATTCTCAGTAGGAGCTCGGAGTTTGATATTTGTGCCCGGTTAATGGCAATAAGCTCGTCTCCTATTTTTTAAAACCTAAACGTACCGGAAAACAGCGGGTGTAGGTAGAATATATAGTACCTACACATCTGCATAACTCTTCGGGAATACTGGCGTGATGATATGCTACGTGGGATTGTTAGCAATCTCCTAATGTTGAATAAAGACTCATCCAAGGCGGTTTATATTGTGATACCCTGTTATGGAGCAAACTTGACGGGTGAAAGCATACTTTTCTTTACAAAAATATTCATATACAGCTCGTCCCCTATTACAAAGAACTTACATATATTGGCGACCTCTGTGGTTTAGTGGTTCGAGTACCGGACTGCTGACCATGAGGTCGTGGGTTCGATTCCCACAGGACACAAAAATGTATGTGATGAATATAAGTGTTTGTGTTCGTCTGGGTGTTTCTTAGTATTATAAGTATGTATTTACAAAAAAAAAAGTATATAAGTATTATATCCATTCTCTAGTACCCATAGTACAAGCTCTGCTTAGTTTGGGACAAGATGGTGCTGTGTAAAAATTTCCCAGAATATTTATTATTATTATTATATCTGCGAACTGTGGGTGTACGTTAGTATGTACGCCTCTGCCTAACCTTTCGGTTAATACAGGCGTGATGGTATGATACTCAAAATACAAACTTACTACACGTTCGGTGTAGCGGTTAAGGTTTTACGCGTTTTGGGTTCGACTCTCACCCGAAATAAGTATGTGGGTATCTACAAAACTTACAATCAATTGAACACATTAAATTGTTAAATAACAAATTATAGTCACGCGAATTGATGAATTCAGAAGTATAAAATATGTAAGTTTTGATATGGCAAGTCACAATCTATACTAATATATAATCTATACTAATATATAAAGCTGAAGGGTTTGTTTGTTTTTTTGCTTGAACGCGCTAATCTCAGAAATTACTGGTACGATTTGAAAAATTCTTTCAGTGTTAGATAGCTCATTTATTGAGGAAGGCTATATATCATCACGCTACGCGGACGAAGTCGCGGTCAGAAGCTAGTATAAGTATATACGTATATTTATTCATGAACACATAAAATTGATACAAGAAAAGTTACTTAGGATTAGTACAAAAGCAATGTTATTGCTTTGAAATCTCTTCCAGTACAACTGCGTGAGTAGAATTTTAACCAAAAATTTTGCGACGTATTGTGACCTAGATTTTTGATAAAATAACGTCCCTTATGGAACAATATTACAGCATTTATTACTTCAGTAATGACGCGACAAAAAATTGGTAAAAATAGGTAAATAAAATAAAAATCAACTATCGGACGACCAGGATCAAAAACAAAATACTATATCGATTCATGGCCTATGAAGCCTATGAAGAATAAAAAAACATGAAAAGCAGAACGAAGAAGGCAGTGAAATCCGATCTTAGGCAGGGATCGAACTCCGCATATTTGTGAATATAAAATTAAATATTTAGCATGCGTTAATACAAAAATAAAATATAATAAAAAAAACACAGTTCCTCCATCAGACCTTTCGAATATGTTTTGAATTTGCTAGTGATTTATGGAAGCGAGAAATGCATCTAAGAAAGTCTCATTTTTTCTTTTTATGGATATATGAAGTGACAGTTACTAATTTGTAGCTTTAAGCTTTGCTTAACCTCAACATCAGTCTTTACGTTAACTCATTGATGCCGAAGAAGGATATTAAACACCACAAAGATCTTGATAGTTATATGCGTGTTTTTGAAGTATGTTGCTGCTTTACCCTTGTATCCTATAATTACACTACGACCCTTGGCCCAGAATTCTCATTTTATTTCATTTATTCACATGCCACCGTTAATTCTCAGCACATATAAAAATCTCATCAAAATTTTAACACCTACGTGCAAAGGCACATTAAAACCCAGTTTATTCGCGTAATCTTAACTAACGTTTAATTAAAACTATTAGGTAGCAACCCTGAAAGTTAGGCCACGTAATAGGTGCGGGCCATCCCTTACTCGCCGCTATACAGATGTGGGTTAGATACTTGATAATTAACATTCTAGAAAGACGGGCACGTGAGGCAGCCCTATCGTCCCGTCTACTGATTAGGAACATATTAAACCAGGTGAGTGGAATGTGTTATTGCTGATTAAATAATTTGATTTGTACTGACCAGGGTTAGTGACATTCTGTTCGGGTAATAAACTGTGATATTACGTTGCAGATTCCAAGATAGTGAAACCATGGAGCCTTTCAATAAGAAACATATCATACGCCAAATAAAATAGAATTCCTATTAATAAAATCAATTATATTATACCGTACTTATGTAAAAACATAATTACAATTAATAGTATCGGAATAATCAAAATATTGCTCAGGTGCCAAAACTTAAACAAACATACCATCACGCCTGAATTCCCGACGCCTTGGCAGAAGCACGTGCACGGTTTTCCGGTATGTTAAGGTTCTATGTGATTGGGGGCGAATCTATTGCCATACGTATAATTTACAATTTTAATTTTTAAGAATACAAACTTTTCGAATAAGCTATTTATTTATTTTAAGGACTATCTTATTAGTTATTTTATCTCAATTTAAACGGCTTTCAGTCAAATAATACTGCATTGAAATTGGTTGATTCTTAGGAGTACAGAAATTATTTATGCTTCTGTTTCTTTCTGAGTCAAGGGTAATAAGGAGCAATTTCCCATGACATAAGGCTAGTTTCCCGATCAATGAATCGTAGAATTAATGACAGCATCATCACTAGGGATGCCCATTTGTCCTGACAAATTGTTCAATGTCAGCTGTAATCGATAATGCTCAGATGAATGTTCTTGTTCAATATCCAGATGGATCCCCTGGGACTAAACGATTGTAAAGGACAATAACCTTATTATCTTTGCCACCTTACGAACTCCTAAATAAAAATATTACCTATCAACATTTATAGTCGCAGCCCGCAGATAATTAATAAACAGACAATTATGTGAAGTTAATAACTATCAGACGGTTGTCAATTATGAATTTAAAACAATAGAACACACAAATTTCATCAATATAGATGTTGCCGTTAAGTAGTTCAGTTATACTAAAGTCCTCGTAGGTCGCAGTGTCGCTTAACATCAGGCGAACTGGCGATCAAGTGGAGTAGATCAGCCTATCAAGAATAAAAAAGATCGAAAAAAAAGTTGATATCGCAACGTTTACAGGTAACGTGTGTATCAAAGAAAAATCATCTATCAGTATAGAGTATGAAAGTTTATTTTATTTGCATCAATTACTCAAATATAAAACAGGAATCGACCATGATTAGTAGCATTACACACATTTCCATACCACCAATATTGGCTCAAATATATGCGGTTTGATCGTGGCAATTGTGATTCGAACGAAATGATTGCTTCCGATTGATTCGCTTCAAGCGCATGTTTGTAAAGAGTATAAGTTATTTATTCAAGAGCTAAAGCAGGCATCAATATTAGATGCGACTGAACCGATCTAAGCTGCATATAAGATGTTGAAGTTTGGAGCGGTGCAGAGTAGTTTCGTAATGATAAAAGGATAGTTGCTGGTACAGATGGGTTTATGCCGAGGTATTTTGGGCAAAAAATAATAATGCCCCCGGCAAGAACCCATCTCTAACTGCCGCTGTATTTATCTTTGTCGTGTTAGTGTGAACTATTTGAGGACGTGGTCAAAAGGTTCATCATTCATATACCTACTGTTATTATAGTGGTGGTGGTGTGTTGCTTTCATTATACTACCTACTGGATGTAATCAATGGACTTAATCAGTATTGCGCATAGTTAAACCAATGTTTTACTGCCACGCCATTCGGCAAGATAGAGTGAAGATTTGCGAAAGGTTGATAGCTGAAGCTGGAAGCAACAAGCTGAGGACAGGCTAAAATGGCGCACATTGGGAGATACCTACGTACAGCAGTAGTCTACTATAAGCTGATGAAGATGATGATGATGAAACCAATATTGTCGGAGTAGTATATATATAAATATTATATGATATAAATGCTTCATCTAATATAACACTATTTATTGTAATAAAATTCCCAATGTGCTGTTGACCGGTCTTCGTTCAACCAACAGGTGGTTGATCCGGGGCATTTAGTAAATGTGAAATTTTTGTTTGTAAATGCAGCTTGAAAAGACAAATTTAAATAGGAGACATAAAAAACCTACGATGAAATAGAAATTGATATAGGGAAGCTTTTTCAAAAACTGCTAGAAGACACAAAAATCAAAACGTCCACCGTTCTAATGATCGCGAATAGTTCACGAACAGAACTAGATTGCAGTTCCGAGCACCAAAACAACCACCTTCCAGTTGACTCTTTAAACTTGAACCAAGTAACTTTCTTTATACCTAGAACAACTTGGAACAACCCTCTGAAAAGTCTTAGCTTTTCTCTTCTTAAGAGAAATCGAATGGAAATTGTTTAAGTTGCGAAATAGCTGCCATAAGATGTAAATCTGTTCTCTGCTTAGTTTTAATAACTGGTTTTATCGGTTTTCTAGTATTTCAGATCAGTTATAGAAATATACAGAAATACCGTGATTAAATGGTAGGCAGTTAATTCATCTAGAATCGATTCATAAACCAAACCATAGTAGTTCCTTAGCAACTCAATCAACTGAATCATATTATGATTTATCAAAAGCAACCTTTTCATTCCAGCAGCTCTCTATGAGATGTTATCCATACTTAATATTATGAATGCAAAAGTAGCTCTGTCTGTCTGTTACATTTTTAAACTGCTGAACCAATTTCGCTGAACTTTGGAATACAGATAGATTAGACTTTGGAAAAAGCTACATTTCGGCTCAGAAAATCCTTTGAATTGCAACTGAAAAAAATATTATGAAGGCAAAAGACTACGCAAAATGGTTCACGTCCATCTCGTCAAAGACTTTAAGAATGTAACGATTTTACCCAAAAAATTTACTAAGGTCTGTAACTCGTAATATAGTTACCACTAAAATATTAATTGCAAAAAAATAAATATTAAAATATTCCCTGCCCAATATTAATTGCATTATCTGTGCAAACTTTATTAAGTTGATAGCAATTTAGTGTATCAGCATGGACGTACAGAACAAGTTGGAAAACCGAGATACACAGCTGAATGGGGCAATATTATTAATTCAGTGTGGCGTGAGACTTCCAGTATCAATGTTTACGTAAGCTCCTCGTCGATTCTTGCTTTTAGCTTGCTACGTATCTTCCAGAGTAAATTCCTTCAAAAATCAATCGATTGAACTATGCGCACTTTAATCATTTATTTAATAACATCCATTGCTAATAAATTACCTTATTCAACAAATTACATTACTATTATTCAATAAATTACCGAGAACCTGTTTTTCTATTGTCTCCCACTTTTAAAAGTTTTTAAAGTAATTGATCGTCTGTAATTTTGTTACTTTACCATTAACGTACCGTACCGTAAGATCGCCTTATAAGCATTGATGATGAAATTAAGCTAAATATTATAATTATATTTATTTTCATAATATTAATTTATTTAGTCGGAAAAATGGGTACCTAGTGCAAAATCGAATGCAATCTCAAACATCGTGAGGAGACAGGCATTAGTCTAGCGTGCCTTACCCATCTCATTCTGAGAAGTGATTCATGGCCAGCGGTAGGACTATAAGATTATCATGAACGGGGCGTTGCACTGAACTCATTTCAAATTATAAAAAAAATACATTATCAGAAAAAATATTGTCGAGACGTAGGCAAATTTGACAGGATATTTCTTCTATCTTTTTCTCATGTTATTATTTAGACAGAGACTAAAATAAGTTTAGTTTTTAAACAACAATCAGCATCTGTATCATTCATAAAGAAACATAAAAGGAACGGTTAGCAGCACGGATGTGGCAACATTATCAATTCAAAGCCGCGAGGTGAGGCTTCCTGTATCAACGTGGCTTCCCTTCAACTTTTGCTTTAAGCGCTCACTGAAACTTTGCCATTTCGTACGAATGAATTATCTGTAAGCTGACGTATTGGGTGATAAAAGGTTTTCCTATAGGTAGCTATACCTGTTCCTCCTATACTATAGGTGTTGTGTTGTTTTGACCAGGGCAGCAATGAGTAATTAAAACAACTCGTATGGCTTGTTGGTAAAAACGGACTGCCGCGCTTTTTTCTATATTCTGTGTTGGTAATCTTGACATGACATTGACAGCTCACAAGCTGACAAGACGATGTCGATATGGTGCATTCAAATAGTATAATGCTTTCCCATATTAGGTATATAAGGTTGTTAAAATGATGGCCTACTGTGTAAAATGATTTCTACTCATCATTATTACTTTAATAATGACCCATGAATAACATGAACATAGTTTTAAAGTATAATATCTTCGGTGCAATTTTGGATTCGTTTTATAATGGAAATAAAAATACTTTCTAGTTATTTTTATTTCTTATTAGACCTCCATAGTACTATTGCTACTAAAAACCATCTATAAATATAAAGTTCTGTTGTGTTTCATTTAAAATACCAAATAGGGGAGGAGAAATTCTGATACGAATATTAAAAAAAAATACTATATTAATTGTCGGTAAACAATATCAATTTGTTTGCTGAGGATCTGTTCTAAAACTTGCCAAGTTCATTACCTCCTATAATTAAAAACAACACAGTGCAGTCTACAAGCAATAATACACAACATTTAATTTTCCCCAAACAACAAACATGAGTTTGATATTCTAAATTTAAATTCCCCCCGCGTTTAGTAAACAATGTAATTGGTCGGGGCACTCGATTGAAGCTGGAAATGCAGACGCGTGTAATTAAGTCTGTCTCGGGTGCAGGCCTTTTCGAATCACAATGAGTCCGACTCTAGCTCACGAAGTCCCACACAAAGGCGCGAACTGAGCTAATGGCGCGAACATAATCCGCACAAGTCTCCCATTCACTAGTAACTGGCAAATTTTTCAACGATGATTTACGAACCCGTCTATATCTGACGCTGAACATTTGACAGCCAAATTGTTATGTGCTGCCATTTGATTTATTTATTTACCCCAATACATATTTCACGCGAATACCCTTGACTGTTCCTGTTAATAGAAAAATATTCTGAACGGTTTTTGAGGAAATTTCCGAGGATAATTATTTTATTTCAAACTAGCTGCGATGTTGATGTTTCTATTTCTATCTATTTTTTTGACGACTGTTTACGGCTATCTAACTAATTAGGTAGGTACTAAAGTTTCATCGGATGAAAAGAAGAACGCATACAGGCGATCATATAAATATATTTTTTATATCAATATTAACATAACATACCCTCACGCCTGTATTACCCGAAGGGTTAGGCAGAGGCGTACTTATGTACACACACAGTTTGCCGGTATGTTTAGGTCCCATGTAATAGCGGGCGAGCCTATTGCCATTAACCGGGCACAAATTCCTAATTTCGAGCTGCTGCTGGGAATTTAATAGAAAAACCCAATAACACTTTGCTCGACCTGGGAATCGAACCCAGGACCTCTAGCGTAGCAGTGGCGCTCAGGACCACTTGGCTATTGAGGCAATGAGGAATATTAAATAAAAAATATAAACAAGAAACGATAGCCTTGTTAATGACCCTCGGATTGCCACCCCTGACGTTTCGAAATCATTCGATCATTCGTGTATAACATACCATCACGCCTGTATTCCCCGAAGGGTTAGGCAGAGGTGTACTAAGGTACACCCACAGTTCGCCGGTATGTTTAGGTCCCATGTAATAGGGGGCGAGCCTATTGCCATTAACCGGGCACAAATTCCTAACTCCGAGCTGCTACTGGGAATTTCATAGAAAAACCCAATACCATAATTTGTGTATACCTATTAATAATTAATTAACAAGCAAAAATCTTGAGGAAACCTGCATGCCGAGAGATTTTCTCGACGGCGAGCGAAGTCTGCCAACCCGCGTTAGGCCCACGCGGTGGACTATAACCTAACCCTGAGAGGAAACCCGTGCTCAGCTGTAAGACAGTAAATAGGTCGATCAGAGGACATAAATGTGTCTGAGTTGCAAAAGTTCACGTAGGAGACCCATGCTTCGGCACGAATGGGCCGGCTCGACCGGAGTAATACCACGGCCTCACAGAAAACCGGCGTGAAATAACGCTTGCGTTGTGTTTCGCCGAGTGAATGAGGTTACCGGAGGCCCAAACCCTTTCAAAAGATGGGGAACGCACTTGTGACTCCTCTGTTATTGCGGGTGCCCATGGGCGGTGGTTATCGCTTACCATCAGGTGATCCATCTGCTCGTTTGCTCCCCTATCCCATAAAAAAAAGTAACAATAAAATGCCAATAAAAATTTGTAACGAATCTTTTTCTAGATCACTACACACAACACGAAGTATTAAACAACAAAGAAAATCTGTTCCTAACTCGTATTGGAAACATACCGTGAAAGCCTGCAAAAGTTATAATTGATGTGTAAATCTGTTATCGTAAAGCCTTCAGATATTGAGTTATAAAAACAAGTTGTTAACATAAATTGGAAAAAAAATATTGTTGCATGATTTTTTTATCACCTGTCATAAGTTTTTTATTATTACTTGAACGTTCAAGATACGTAATAAAATTTTAAAGGCCATTTGCTGTCAAGTAATCTAACGAAATTACATGATGTAAAATGGAATTCATATCAAAATAAATTGAGTCCGGTAAAATGAACACCTTTTATAAGAGAAAGCTATATTCATAACTTTTTTGTTTTCATCACTATAAACTATAGAAGCGAACATGAAATATATCATCGCTAAAATATGAATGACCTGACTTTTTTAATCTTAGGTCTTTGGCATCTTCATTAAATGTACAGTTTTTTTTCATTAGGGAAGATCATAGATATTTTCATAGCTACAGTCGTGCTATGATAATATAAGCTATAATAAGACGACACGTTTGGCGGAGCGGCTGAACGATCGGCTTCAGCGCCACGTGTTGCGACTTTGATCCCCGCACGGGGCAAATATCTGTAGTACCTACAGGTAGTTGGTCCCGGGTCCGGGCGTTTACGTATGTGAGATGTAAACGCACCCATGATACAGGAGAAAATCCTAGTATAGGTCAACGTTTTTTAAAAGAAAAAATAAATAAAATAAAATTATGTAAATGGCGTCCTCACGAGTAGCAACTCTGTTCTAGAACATACACGACTAAAATTGTGTTACAGCCATTATGAGGACGCCCCGCTTAGCAACAGAATTAGTCGCCGTGGCCGAAAACAGCATCGATTTTGGGTTGACAGTTCAAAAATGTTGGGTTACAAACTAAGAACAGCATACATATAATTAAGTCTGTATTCCCCGAAGAATTAGGCAGAAGTGTAATAATGGAACTAACAGTTTGCCAGTATGTTTATTAGGTCCCGTGTTGCTACGGATTTTTTTATAGAAAAAACCTAATAACGCGGCTCGGGAATCGAATCAGGACCTCTAGTGTAGCAGTAACGTTAAGGACCACTACACTAGTGAGGCTAGCTCGACATTTTACAAGAGCTTGTCCAGAGGCTATAGGTACAACAAAAAGGTTACGATATTTGTAAATGTGCCATCGTCATCATTTTGCATGGCATTCATCCTCATTCATCATCATTTATGGCAGTCATCCATATTTTTGAAGTGAAAACTTCTTTAGCGGCGCTGTGCACTGTTTGTGATGGGGAAAAAAATTTAAACTCTCGACAGATAAGACCGTAAGACCGTGACCGTAAAACGTATTGAAGTTATTCAAGTTTTTCTTCTGCCGGCACTCCAGAAGTGCAACCTGTTGTTTTTGTTTTAGCCAGCTTGCGGCGGCAGGTGAGGGTATATTTGTGAATTCCTTCACCACATGGGAATGTGTAAACCTAATGACACTCACGAATGACTCACATTATTACATACTTCTTTTGCTTCTGCCATATTCACATTTGAAATTGTGGGAGAGCCCTGCTTCGGCACGAATGGGCCGGCTCGACCGGAGTGATACCACGGCCTCACAGAAAACCGGCGTGAAACAACGCTTGCGTTGTGTTTCGCCGAGTGAAGGAGGTTACCGGAGGCCCAAACCCTTTAAAAGGCGGGCAACGCACTTGCGACTGCTCTGGTGTTGCGGGTGTCCATGGGCGGCGGTTATCGCTTACCATCAGGTGATCCGTTTGCTCGTTTGCCCCCCTATCTCATAAAAAAAAAATCATACATCTTCCCATACATACGCGCCGGTTGTCAGTACATAGGAAATCCGGTATGAAATAGTTACAAACGTTTATTTACTTCTCAGCTCCATGTTTATTCCATCTGTGTCGTAAAAGACCTGTGTGCGTGTCACAAAGATATGTAAACACATTGTTAACATTATTGTGTTATCCAATGTAGTGAACAATGAAATAAAACCACGCCGCCGGCTTTCAAAGGTTTAAGTAATGCGTTCGAGTTAGGACCGCAATTAACGTATGCCTTTCCGTGAACCACAGCGCAATAATTAAACAGGCTGGGTTGAAATGTATGTAAACAGGAAAGAATTAACAACCTCAATGAAGACGCTATTTTCGGAGATTGTTTTGAAACAGGTTTTTCATTAAAAAAGGAAGCGGTTATGAATGTGTCCGAATTTTTTTTTTATTAATAACTTTGTAGTTTTTCGGAATGTTGAATTTTGTTTGATATAGTCCTGAGATAGTTTCATTGTGATGGCAAGTTTGGCGTTATTGCTGAGCGGTTAGCAGATGGGCCACGGGTTGTGGGTTCAATCCAGGGACGAAATTACAAATATTTGTACCTATAACCGTAGTATACCTATAGGTAGTTGATCTGGGTTTAAAACACAAAAAAAGTTCAGAAGGGACACAAGTTGTTAATTCCTGTTATGAAAATCTGATAGACTTAGATCGTATGTTTTATCAATATATTTAATGGAAAGATTAAGCTCAATATTTCAGAAATGTGTTTTTTTTTAACAATGACGTCAGTCTTCATAATCTGTCCAAGACTGCCAAACAAAAGGCTAAAAACAGATTTTGATTCTCACAGTTAAAAGGACTACGCCGTGTCGCGTGAACTCGGTAATTCCAGTAAACTTTGGTCCTAACTCCGACTTTGTCATTACGGATCATGTCACGTAGAGAAACTCCAAGCATTGCTCTTCCAGCTCTTTGAGTGACTTTTAGGGGAAAAGTATATAGTCTTTCTAAAATTTTCTAATGTTGCAGTGAGATGCGACTGAAACAGTAGCCTTTATTTAAGTTATTTTGTTATTATATAAAATAAAGTAATCGACCCATAATATTGTTCCTCTACCTACTGTCACGCTGCTCGACACTGCTGGTCGCCAGCCTATTGCGGGTTTGCAGACTTCACACATAATTAACCCATTATATGTCCCACTGCTGGGCACGGGTCTCCTCTCCTAATTAGGCTATAGTCCACCACGCTAGCCTAATGCGTGTTGGCAGACTTCACACGCCGTCGAGAAAATCTCTCAGGCATGCAGGTTTCCTCACGATGTTTTCCTTCGTTTTTAATTAACTATTAATACGCAAATAACTTCGAAAAGTCAGAGGTGCGTGCCTTGGATTTGAACTCGAGACCTTTGACTTGGCAGTCCAATGGTCATATCACTAGGCTATCACTACTTCACACGCCGTCGAGAAAATCTCTCACGCATGCATTTTACGATGTTATCCTTCGCAGTTTAAGCGCGTTATACACTCATGCACAACACAACAGGCACGGGCCTGATTTTGACTAAGTCAAAGCTATCACTAGGTTGTCACTGTTCAACCTACATCTGTTTTGTTAGTGCCTCATTAGTATAATAGTGGTACTGAGCGCAACTCTCGCGCTGGAGGTCCAGCGGACGATTCCCAGGTCGAGCAGTGTTATTGGGTTTTTCTATGAGATTCTCAGCTCTTACTCGGATTTCGGATTTATGCCCTGCAGTCAACGACAATAATTAAAATGATAATAAATTACATTATTCTGAACAAATGCGGAAAAATTAAGTAACTTTATGTTACTGTAACCAACCAACCAACTCTGAATGGTAAAAGTTCGAAATGTTCTGTGATCATCGTTCATTTCATCATCAATTATCATCATGGTTAGGTGATATGGAACGAACTACGGTAAATATAGATTTACCATAAAGAGTAAGTTAATCTTAGGATTTACCGTAGTTCGGACTTTTACAGTAGATAACATATTGTACTGTAAATCTTTAATTTATATTGTATATTCCGTGTGTATTTATATACTGAAATAATAAACGTTAATGATAGGTACGGACGATTCGAATCGTGCTGTCGACATTCGTATCGTATTTTGAACAAAACCGTTACGCTCACCGCCGCCGGCGCCGCGTGTCGTGACGTCCGCGTCGCCAACTTTTAATAGAGTTGAAGCGTACGGAATCCAATTCGAAACTGTGATAATATGTGATAATATACATTTGGGATTAACTCATATATTTGAAGCGGATGTTCGAAAGGTCTTTTAAATAAAATTGCGAATAATTCAGACGCCATATTATCTACCTTCGATATACTTAAGTATCATTATACTACATGTAAATTATGAAAATTTTACATACAAGTACATTTACTTGTATGTAAAATTTTCTCGTATTTAATATATTTAAGGTATATTTAATTAAATAGTGGATCTCTCCAATGGTTATGTGTATATGTTATGAGTCAGGGATCCGTGTTAGGGCCGCTCTTATTTCTGATTATGATCAACGACCTTGTCAATAAGGTTATGTTTGCAAAGTGCTTGCTATATGCTGACGACCTTAAACTGGTGGCTCACATCAGAACGAGTGAGGACTGCAAACTCCTCCAAAGGGATATAGATGCTATTTACGAGTGGAGTTTAGTAAATAAACTGTTTTTTAACACAAGCAAGTGCTACATCATGACATTCGGTCGGGGATTACGACCAATCTCTTATGTCTACAGCTTAGGTGGTGAAAAAATAACTCGAGTCACCAATGTAAGGGACCTGGGAGTGACCTTCGACCTTTGTCTGACATTCAGAGATCACATTTCCATTCTTGCAAAAGAGTCCTTCAGGCGCCTAGGATTTGTTTTACGAAACGCCCGTGATTTTCATAACCCGTATGTTATAACATTACTGTATAACACCTTAGTTCGTAGTAAGCTGGAGACTAGTAGCTGTGTCTGGCATCCCTATACCGCGGCTCAAACACTAATGCTCGAGAAAGTGCAGAAGACTTTTCTGAGGTATCTGTTTAAAAGAACATACGGTTTCTACCCCTACATGTACCCTACCAACTATATCCTAGGGATTCTGGGTTTCAATTCATTGGAGGTAAGAAGAGGCCGCGATCAGCTCGCGGTAGCCTGTAAGACCTTAAATGGTCGTATCAACTGCTCCGAGCTCCATAACCTTTTCTGTCGACTATTTGTGCCCGACAAATACATCAGTCGCCGGCAAAGTCTTCGGCACAATCTGTTCGCGCTGCTGCCTTGTAGAACTGTCGCCAGATCTGAGTCGCCGGTATGTCGCACTTTAAGGATGCTCAATGCCCTCTTGACGGCCAACTCTGAATGCGATGTGTTTGCGGACGAATGGAGTAAAATAATGCGAGTATGTTTGATGTTCTGTGAGAAACAGTACGCGAGGGTGTCCACTGTTCCATATTAGTACGTAGCGAATAATTGTCTGTTATAAAAAATTGGCTACATTGTATAGTTTTTTGGATATATTGTGATTCTTTCTACGTTAATTAATGTAATTGGTGTTGTACCGTGTTAATTAACTATAAACTAATAAATAAATAAATGTTAATGTCTTTAATGACTCTAAATTATGGTTGAGCTACACGATGACTGATGCATGTGTGCCGTCAGTATGGTGACCGGTAAGAAAGCTGTAATATTCAAATGTAATTTTTCCGTGGTTCTTTCTTCAAAAAACCTTTTTATATAATACCCTACAGTGTTACACTTGCTTACCTTATAACATAACTCTAAAAGAGAGGATGATTATTTAATGTCAGGTAGCCTAATGGCTAAGGCGTTGGACTTGCGATCATGTGGTTGCTAGTTTGAAACCCACCCATTGCACTACCAGCGTGAACCCACAAGCATTTAGCTTAGCACGAGGGGTTAACAAAACCACTAGTAATGTGCGACCCACATTGCTAGTAACCTTTTTACGAAAAAATAAAAGGCATTTCTTCACAGACTACACACTGCCTCATTAGTCTAGTAACTGCCTCATTAGTCTAGTGGTCCTGAGCGCGACTGCTACGCTTGAGGTCCTGGGTTCGATTCCCAGGTCGAGCAAAGTGTTATTGGGTTTTTCTATGAAATTCCCAGTAACAACTCGGAGTTTGGAATTTGTGCCCGGTTAATGGCAATAGGCTCGCCCCCTATTACATGGGACCTAAACATACCGGCGAACTGTGGGTGTACATTAGTACGCCTCTGCCTAACCCTTCGGGGAAAACAGGCGTGATGTTATGTTATGTTATGTTATGTTTCTTCACAGAGATCAACAGATAAAAAATTCCAATACGTGTAGTTGAAAGTGAAACTAAAAACATTAACTTGTAAGAGCGCTCGTGCACTTGTGATTTTTAGTCGGGCGATAGTTTGATCGTTCTGAGATTCACTATGGAGTTAAATGGCAGTGCGCGCATTTGACGATTAGAATTCGACATGAAATTATACACGACTACTACTGCGACTAAACTATCAGTAGGCTAAAAATCACAAGGGCGCGTTAACCCTAAAGGTGAAATGATAGTTTGTTATGTTATTAGTTTCGTTTGACGTAGCGGCGGAGTTGTCTGCTTCTGGGCCACGTGTTGTGGGTTCGATCCCGACACGGAGCAAATATTTGTATGACTACAGTTTATTACAGGGTCAGAATTTGTGTTTGTAAAAGCACCCACGATACAGGAAAAATCTTAGCGTGGGGCAGTCTCTTTTTTAAACTACTACATCAATAACAATTATTTTTACAGGCTAAATCCAATAAAATATTGTACCTCATCCCTTTCATATAACATTTAATAATACCTCCTCGAATTCCCCAGTGAAATCTATTTGTTGCGAATCCCCACGGCACATGTTACCGTTATACACTTTAATATATTCATGCGGGCTACCGGTATCTTAAACAATGATAATGTATTAATAGATACCTATATAATATATTCATTTAATGTAACGAAAACCAGGAATATAATAATATAAACTAACGAGACTTGAGAAAGTAATGAACTAACTAAACATTGAAGTTGTACCGAACAGTCTCCAACTAGAATAGTTCTCTTAGCGTTACGACCCGACGCGACTAACCCGTTGAGTGCTGCCATAAAGTCCGTCTGTGGCCAGCCCTGACCTTATCCGAAAACAGAAACCATTTTAATGAAACAATACATTCATGCCCTCTACCGTAGAAACCATAAATACGTAATAAAGTACAAGCTCAACAAGGAAAACCGCTTTAAACCGTATTACAGCGTTTATAAGTAAAAATATTGTACGCAATTATATAAACATACTAGTAGGTACGCCTGTATTCTCCAAATGGTTTGAAAGATACGTAGTACCTAACGTTCATAGTTCGATGGTATGTTTTGTGGTCGATGCACGTTTAGAGGGCGAGCGTATAGTCACTAACTAACTAGACATAAGCCCAAACTCCAAGATACACTACGGTTGAAAATTTTATAAAAAGCTTAATAGCACTTTGTTAGACATGGGACCGAACCCCGGACGTCACATTGAGATTTACAAAAAAAATAATCAACAAAACATTTCCTTACAATTTAGCCGTATCGAGTTCACCTTTTTGTAAGGCACGTACACACAGCCGTCAGACCGACACTTTTCATTACCGACATAATTCTAAATTAATTGTAAATAACGCGCTTTGTTTCGCCGCTTATAAATCTCTTAAAATATGCTTAAGCATCCCAGTTGGTAACGTTGTTCCTATTTGCTTTATTAAATTTTACCCGTAAGTCTTCAAGAGGGAAATTTATTTCGGTGTCTGTGAATGCGGGTGTGTTTCATTATACTTCAGCTAAGCCGCGGATTAGATTAGCAGCCTCTCACGGCGCTTGTTGTCAAGTAATGCATATTACATTAAGTGTAAACTAGACTCGCTTCTTTATTTAAAAACATTATCTTAAGGAAATCCTATTCATGAGTAGAAACGACTTTTATTTTTGAATAAAAGCAACAAGAGTTTTCTTCCATATTCAAGATGGAATAGATAATTTTATTCTTTGCATCTCGCAGAACGTTTCTAATATTTAGATTTTCTGCCATAATGTACCGCAATATTAAGCATAAAAATACAAACGCTGACAAGATTATGTCGGTCTGAATTTGACGTACAAAGTCCATTGCCATAAAAAAAACGTAATATTCTGTTTCAATTATCTTCACGGATTTGCGACATCGAAATCCTGTCAACACAAAATGACGACTGAGAAACGAAACAAATACTCAGAAAGTACCGAGTCCAAGCCTCGCGAGTCCCTCGACACATGACAAATATGGGCCAGAGGGGATTATGATAACAAACACACCGCGAATGAAGGGTCAAACTTACTTTATTTTTCGAACCGAAGACGATATTGAATTTGTTGTCAGTGAAGGCTTCCCAAGATCTTTGCCCGTTAAAAATTTAAATTAAGAATCTGCAATGTAATATTCGTTTATTAATCCGTTATACCGACCGCATTCGCATAAACTAAACGCTGATATCTTTAAAAAAGTTTGTTTGGTTGCAACCCTTTTTGCGCTCGTCAGATAATTATCACGGCATTAAAACCTATTAATTGCAGCTTTTTTATTCTACTTTTACTGTTGACAGTGTTTAATTGTTATTAAGCAAAAGTCGAACTTGTCAAAATAAATTTGTAAATTATTTAGACACTATTGATTACAATGTTAACGGTGACAGTATTAAATTATGGGTTTAAGAATTAAGTATTATGACCCAAATTCCAATCACAATTTTTGTTAATATAATATATTTCCAAACACAAAATCTATTTAAAATAGAATATGCTGCTATAATAAAATGAGAATGACAAATCTAGTAAAACAAGCAACGTCAGAAGGAAAACAAAGCGGGTAGCAGACGACGAGTGCAGCTTGTGGCGATAAAATTGCTCCAGAATTATTCCAGGCTGCCATCTGTCGCGGCCGGATTCTGCCGCACTGACATGATACCTGTCCAACTAATCTACGTGTGTATGCAAACCGTAGAAGCGACTGATATACACACTTAAATATAATCTATACCTAGTGATGTAAATATATTATTTGGAAGACCGAAAATATTTATGATTTTTAAAAATGTTGGATACTTCCTACTAATATTATAAATGCGAAAGTTTGTGAGGATGGATTGATTGATGGATGGATGTTTGTTACTCTTTTACGCCAGAACGGCTGAACGAATCTGGATAAAATTTGGCACAGAGATAGATTATAGTCTGAAATAACACATGGGCTACTTTTTATCTGAAGTCTACGCAGACCAAGTCGCGGGCAGAAGCTAGTATTCAATAATTTATAGCGTTCATAATGTTAAAACAGTTGCTAATTTATATAAATAGCATGAGATTAGTTGTGAATGCACCCTGGCGAGCACAGCAGAGCTACCTACTTGTTTCTTAACTTTTTAACTTTTTTAACCTATATTTTATTTATTTGATTTGAGTTTATTTTTAACACAACGCAAGATCACGACTACCATCACGACTCTATTCCCTGAGGCTGATATAAAGGCAGAAGTGAGGACCTAATTTTGGCGATCCGAGCTTCTACTGAGAATGCTACGAAATCCCAATAGCACTTAGCCCGGTCAGGGAATCAAGCTCAGGACCTGACGCTAGCAAGCGTGCTATCAATCTGCTGATTAATTAATATTATTTCCCACGACCATGGAATAACTAATATAAACAGTAAGCTAATAGATATTAGAAGTAAGACCGTAATTGGCATAAACTTTGTCTTTAACTCTTCAATGCTCAATTCTTCAATACTTATTAAGGTAGCTGTTAGTAAGACGTCCAACACCTCAGTCTACCCGTGACCATGGATGCTGAAAAGGATCCGAAACGTCGGGAATTAAATAATATCAATATACCGCGAAAAAATCCGTAAAAAGTAGTTTCATTTCAATGTCTAGTATTCGCATGTGTCAGAAATCAATAATAAGCATTTTTTTTATATACCTGTTCCTCTTTTGTAGTAGAAGAATACTCTCGAAAATGTATAGTTTTTTCTGTTAGGAGTACTTACGTAAGCTAACGTATGAGATTGAGAATAGTTTCCTGCCTCCAGCGAAGGCTGCTCAAGGGCTAATGTTGTTATTGACTCCAACTAACCGATATCTTGTAGCTAATGATGTAGACTAATGACGCCTCCTCGGTGCACGGAACAAATATTTGTAGGAACTACATATAGGAGTAATTCTGGTATCTACCTAAATAAATTCTGTGATTTTCCGGTGATTCCATTTTGTTGTTGCCTGCATAAACTACCTCATAAGCCTAATGTTCCAGAGCGCGTCTGCTACGCTAGAGGTCCTGGGTTCGATTCCCAGGTCAAGCAAAGTGTTATTGGGTTTTTCTATGAAATTCCCAGTAGCAGCTCGGAGTTTGGTTTTTTTTTTTAACAAAAGCTTACTAGCAATGTGGATCGCACATTACTAGTAGTCTTGCTAAACCCTCGTGCTAAGCTAAATGCTTGTATTACGAGTGGGTTTACGTCGGTAGTGCAATGGGTGGGATTCGAACCGGCAACCACATGATCGCAAGGCCGGCGCCCTAGCCATTAGGCTATCGCCGCTATTTTAGTTATTTGTGACCGGTCGATGGCAATAGGCTCGCCCCCTATTACATGGGACCTAAACATACCGGCAAACTGTGGGTGAACACTAGTACGCCTCTGCCTAACCCTTCGTGGAATACAGGCGTGATGGTATGTTAATAATTATGTTATTACATATAAATATGTATGTTAATAAATATATTATTCAAATTACATTTGAAAATGAATTAATGTATATAGTACAATACTACCTATATTATTATATTACAGTTCAGTTGGCAACCATCTGGTAACGTACTACCTAAAACAACTGTTATAAATGTCTTATTTGAGGTTGTAACATAATATGAAACCAATTTTCTCGCATATTTCAATACTACCAATTTATTAAAATCAACATTGACAAGACAACTGACAATACCGGAATAAATACTCGTGTGCAAGCATTTATTCGGGTATTGTCAGTAGGCGGCACCAGGTATTAAAACCTCCACATCACCACTTTTCAAGCATCAAAGGAAAATTATGTATATTTATTCAATAAACTCTCGAAAATATTCAGTAAGGTTGCGCGTTTAGAGTAACTGATGTGATTTTCCTCTCTGTTCTCATTTTCCATCCCATATTTTTGTTTTCAACTCCACTGAATATTTTTATTACATTTTCTTGTCTCTCAACACATGAGTTATTTTCATGTTGGCAGCGCGGTTTTTGCAATGGCTCTGAACTTCCGAACGCGTTCTGTTACAAAAAGTTTGCAACAGCATCTTATACGTGTGAACGGGCTTTTACGAAGCGTATAACTAAACTTGTGACGTGTCACAAAAATGCATCGTTGCACATGCATGAATGCATGGAACATGCATTGCTTTACGTTACCAAGTAACTAAGTAAGATAGTGACAGTGATAAAATTCTGTCCGACCTGTGACCCGACATATCCCTATCCAAATTTCAAAAAATCATACAAGAATCCCATAGAAAAAGACACTAAGATTTTCCGAAGGTTTCTTTTCTCAAAATCCACATTCAGACTTTTACAATGTTTTTTTGCCTAAGCTTCTGATTTTTTAGACTCACGAATATTAGACGTATTGAAATTCCCATTAAAATATAGTTTCAAACAATATATTGAACAGACACAATCAATTCATTTGTACATTTGTTCTATTAATTCATACCGATCCATACTTTTATGTGATGCCTATAGTAATTTCTGAAAATGTGATACTCTGGAAAACGTATTACATTTGAAATGTGACAGGGCTTCCGTGTTTAATTAATGGATCCCTAGAATTTCATTTTCACACAAATCATACTTCACTAATGATAATTCATTTTACTTCGTAATAACCTACCTCCTACGCCTAGTCGTTGCTAGTACGGCTGTTAAGTGCGAGATCCTAGATTCCTAGATTGTAGTAAAGTGCCTTGAGTTGAACTGTGACTAAATTCTTACTAGCAGCATGTAGTTTGCATGGCTGCCCATCAAGTTATAATACCAGTTTAAGCTGACCTATCATTGCAAAAAAAGCTATACATTGTGGGGTCAGTTTATAATGGTATATCATAACTTGACGTGTACCGGTATGACGACTGTGAGCGTCGGTTTTAAGTGCTCTTCAAGGCACGGAGAGGTCTCAGCAGGGAACAACTGACTGTGGAAAGAGTACCTTAAGTGTCCGGTGAACCGAATTGACACGTAATAATCGTAATTAAAAGAGAATTTAATAATATTTTGTAATTTTTGTTTATATAATTTTTAATAATTTTTTGTTTGACGACCTCATTTTTTTAAGTTTAGTGGTTCGAGTACCGGACTGCTGACCATGAGGTCGTGGGTTCGATTCCCACAGAACACAAAAAATTATGTGATGAATATAAGTGTTTGTGTTCGTCTGGTTGTTTCTTATGTATTTTAAGTATGTATTCACAAAAAAAAAGTATATAAGTATTATATCCATTGTCTAGTACCCATAGTACAAGCTCTGCTTAGTTTGGGACTAGATGGTGCTGTGTAAAAATGTCCCAGAATTTTTATTTATTTAATTACATTTTTTTCCAAAATACTTCACAGGAAATAATTGTAAGTGTATTTTTAATTTTTGATAACTACAAAGTTTCGACCGATTATCGGGTTATTTATTAAGGTCGATGGGAAATCTAGAATAACGGTATCCGAATCTGGATAATAACACAATTTGATTAAATTGTGTTTGAATTACGATTCATTTTGGTATTTAGTTTTAACGTGGGAGAGCCATGCTTCGGCACAAAAGGGCCGGCTCGACCGGAGTGATACAACGGCCATACAGAAAACCGGCGTGAAACAACGCTTGCTGAGGGTACCGGAGGCCCAAACCCTTTTAAAAGGCGGGCAACGCACTTGTGACTCCTCTGGTGTTGCGGGTGTCCATGGGCGGCGGTTATCGCTTACTACAGCTGATCCGTCGGCTCGCTTGCTTCCCTATCCCATAAAATAAAAAATAAATTATGGGCAATAAATATTCTGGGACATTTTTTACACAGCACCATCTAGTCCCAAACTAAGCAAAGCTTGTACTATGGGTACTAGACAATGGATATAATACTTATATACTTTTTTTTTGTAAATACATTCTTAAAATACATAAGAAACACCCAGACGAATACAAACACTTATACTCATCACATAAATTTTTGTGTTCTGTGGGAATCGAACCCACGACCTCATGGTCGGCAGTCCGGTACTCGAACCACTAAACCACAGAGGTCGCCAATACAGTGACCGCAGAAATCAATGCAATTATCACGGTTATTACTTAACCGGGCGCCTTTCAATTCTTATAACAAAACATAATAGGTACCTACTACACACATTTCCCTCTTTTCACACGTCTTTTACCTCGTG
The DNA here is from genome assembly GCA_947256265.1 of Acronicta leporina. Classification (NCBI taxonomy): domain Eukaryota; kingdom Metazoa; phylum Arthropoda; class Insecta; order Lepidoptera; family Noctuidae; genus Acronicta; species Acronicta leporina. The sequence continues at coordinate 11,344,902 of OX366512.1, forward strand.
AAAACGGAAAAGGATAAAGCAAATCTAATAATATACGTGTTAAATTCACAAATCGCTCACGGTTACTAGCCATGAAATTTCAAAAAGGGCCAAAGGAAATAAATGCCTGTCGTGACTGACAAAGTTCCTCTCACACCTATTCGGTGGTATCTTATTCATGAGCCTCTTTGTCCAAAAATAGCGGGAACTATGATATAAAAGTAGAACATTTTTATACGTAAGGCTGGTGATTTAGTTTAAATATGCTGACCAGTAAGATCTTCAAGTAAGCTTTGCCTGCTGCAGTCAGTCTATGGATTGGTAATTATTCTTTACATAACGAGACGGCTTAAAACCAAAATTTTCAACGTACTTATTTGCGTATAACCTCAAAATTATGATTTGGGTGTGGTTACCCAGATTATGCCATTTATACAACCTGCTCGCCGGAAATAATTGGATATAGGCGACTGATCGTAGTGGAGGTTTACAGGGGAGGCCATGATTCAGCAGTGGACTGTATTATAAAATACAGTCCCCCGCTTCGTCTGTTTGTCTGTCTATTTGCGATAAACTCAAAAACTACTGAACAGTTTTCACCAACAGACAGTGATGCATGAGGACGGTTTGAAGCTTTAATTGAATTAAAGAATTAAACATCGCGCTATGACCCATAGGAACGGGTCAACGCGGGCAAAAAGCTAGTACCTAACTATAGTAATTTATAATAATGGATGACAAAAATAATTATGATGAAGCTGTTTTGGAACTTCAGTTACTTTCCTTATCATGATTTCACAGAAACAAAATTCACAGAACTTGAAACTGTAATAAGTACGTTTAAAATAAGCTTTTGTCCGCAACTTCGTTCACTTGAAGCTATATTGGGATTAGAAATCCCATGAGATCATCCCAAACATAAAAAAACCAGCAGTTCTCGGTGTCTCAGGATCCGTTTACTTAATTGAGATAAGAAGTTCACCAGTTTTATGTTAAAGCATATACTTTCTAACATTGATAACAAAATTAAAACCTATTCAGTAATTTTTTGCCAACCCGTAACAAACAGACAAGAATTTTAAAAATCTATTTTTTTATGTTTGGAGACGTTTATATACCCCAACTTAATTTTTTTTTAATATCTTTAATGTATAGACACAGCTTTTTACGATTTTATAATAATAGGGATTATATACATAGGTGCACAGAAGATTAAAACCAGAATAACCATCTTATTTGCAATCTAAAATAATCTTAAACGAAGATTCTTGGAGGACACAAAATCTTGCTACTTATCAGAAAAGTTAAAGGTGAATTTTCTTTAACAAACAACTTTGAGCCGTGTAAGCAGGTTGAAGTGACGCGAGGTACCTTAAGCGGGTTAGCTAGCAACCCTTATCATTCATCCTCCGATTAGAACGGATTAATATGTAAATTGTTATACATACTATGATACAAGGGGCTTGTGGCTAAATAATAAGTACACTAATATATCGATCTGTAGGGTTAGGTTGTGCTTTCCGAGGCCACTTTTTTTTTATGGGATAGGGGGGCAAACGAGCAAACGGATCACCTGATGGTAAGCGATAACCGCCGCCCATGGACACCCGCAACACCAGAGGAGTCACAAGTGCGATGCCCGCCTTTTAAAAGGGTTTGGCATCCGGTAACCTCACTCACTTGGCGAAACACAACGCAAACGTTGTTTCACTCCGGTTTTCTGTGAGGCCGTGGTATCACCATTCGTGCCGAAGCATGGCTCTCCCACGTGAAACTAATATAACTATTTAATTAGTTTAGTTATTGTTACGCCAGAAGTCCTGGGTTCGATTCGCAGGTTGAGTAAAGTTGTGATTTTTCTATAAAATTCTCAGTAGCAGCTGATGATGTGCCTGGAGCTCGCCCCTATTACGCAGAATACAATCGTAATGGTAGGTATGTTATGTTAAAAATAATTCAACAACTTCTCTCGTATCAAATTATCACATAGACGTAATTATATTGAACGAGCAAAGTTTTCCCGTAATCAAAAATAAAGGTAATATACTAGTGACGTCACTCGTGGTATCTCACCTAAGGTGGGCAGGCGACCCTTATCACGCGCCATCCGATTAGGCCCGGATTAACTGGACAAATGGAATGTGTAATTATCTCCAGCGAACTAATCGCATTTAACTTCGCGCTACGCAACGTGTATTGTAACACGATGTATTACGAATTATTAGTCGACGACATTATGACGTTGTAGGTAATATTGCAGGTTACTTTAAAAATAAACGGAGAAACGTGAATTATTTTAATGTTTATGTAAATTTAAATATTTTCTAATATTTAAGGTAGGTAACGCAACGTGTATTGCAACAAGCTTTGAGAAAATTATTAATTTTTGAAATTTGTCTAAAAGATGAAATCTTTACTGTAAGTTTGGTTGAGCCATTGTCAATTTTTTGATAACAAGTTTCCAATATTCCTCTTATGCAATATTGAAATTGAGTTAACGCAAATAAATTTAGTTAATCGCATTGTACTGCCAGTTTCATGAATTTCCAAGACATTTATGATACAATTTAATTTTACGTACTACGTTTTTAAATGTACTGTACAATGTTTCCATTGTGTGTTTAAATACAATTTAAACATAAGGTAAGTGCAAGTTACCCTTAATATACACCATCGTTTCAGGTTCTCAAAGTATTGAAAAATATCTTCAGTAGGTACATCAAGATTGTAAAGAATAGGCGCCAACACAGATTAAATACTTTCGGACCAATTAATTATACGTAAACTTGAATAATATTTATGAACAATATTTTAAGGTTTCGATATACCACACGATTTCATATACCATATATCAACCTTAGTTATATTAAAAACTAAACCAACGTAAAACAAAAAAAAAAACTGCAATAAGTAAAAAAGTTTTTTTTGCGGAAATATTATGTTGGTATTGAGTACTTCCCCATCATTAAGCGTCCGTGCCGATTAACAGAAAGCCAATATCAATTAACGAGGATGCAGTAATGTTACCTTTTAATGTAACAGCGAAGCACATCTCTCATATCGGATGTAAAATTGGTTAAGCGAGGCGCAGCTCGACGGTGCGCGAGTGTGACCGCGGTATGCGCCAGTCAAGGGCCATCATCCCATTCGTGAAAACAAACAACCGAAAGCCAATTCATTTACATCCACACTTCATCCATTAATGATCTATTTGACTGTGTAATTTAACAGGCCGCTACTGAACACCTTTGTTTAACGTACAACACGCTGTTCTCATGCTTTATGTGTGATCCCTTAGGATTAAGCGTCTTTGTTAAATAGTAATAACATAACATACCATCACGCCTGTGTTCCCCGAAGGGTTAGGCAGAGGCGTACTAATGTACACCCATAGTTCGCCGGTATGTTGAGGTCCCATGTAATAGGGGGCGAGCCTATTGCCATTAACCGGGCACAAATTCCTAACTCCGAGCTGCTACTGGGAATTTCATAGAAAAACCCAATAACACTTTGCTCGACCTGGGAATCGAACCCAGGACCTCTAGCGTAGCAGTCGCGCTCAGGACCACTTGGCTAATGAGGCAGTACTTTCGGAAAATAACTTTCTTTCTTTCTTTCTTTTTCTTTCTTTCTAAATAGCGGCAGCGATCTATACCCTCTATATTATAAAGAGTAAAGATTTGTGTGTATGTACCTATGTAACAAATAATCATTCATAATTTCAATGCTACATTAATCCAGATTAATATAGGCTATAGAAAATTTTACAAAAAGTTAGGGTTTTCTCCACTCGTGCGAAGCCAGGGCGGGCCGCTAGTATTCAATAAAACAAAGAAGCTTCCGTGCTTTTCTTGTATCGATGTTAATTAAAATAGGTGTTAACGGAAAAACAAAGGGCTAATAAGATTTCAAAGCATCTGTTTCCGCGAATCACCAGAATTTATTATTCGATGAGCAAAACAAAGAGTTTGTCGAACAACAAGGTAAAGTTTGTATTGTGTCGACGCCCTGAATTCCAAATTTGGTGAGAACTCGAGCGACCGCCCGCGCCGGGCCTAGTCACAATTAACTCGACATGTTTCAATTTCCACTCTCGACTAAATACTAAATCCTCAGTTAATATTCTAGTTGGGAGCGCCGCGTTTGAGGCAATTGGAATACTTGCAATTGCTTTTGTCTTGCATGCAGGCTTTAAAGAACAACTGAATAAAGTTCCAACGATGAGAAATGGAGAAACTTTTGAAGGAACGATGAAGATGGGAACATTAACTCGGCATAAGAGTTAATTTTCCCATCTTTGAGTATTATACAAGTTGTAATTTTCTGTGAAGCGGATACTAGAAGATAGGATCTCCTTTGAATTCGATCGGATTTGAAAGACTAAGATAACTGATTCTTTAGTTGAATTCGACTTTCAAAGTCAACATTGAGGAATTGGGCCCGAGTTATTATGATTTCGACGTAATGTTAGATCGAGTTCCAGTGAAGTACAACTTGGTGAAGTTAATATCACTCTTTCACAGTCCAGTGATTCGCAACGCGTGTCCGAAATTATAATGGAAATTTTGATCAGAATAAGTTTTGTTGTAGGTAATAGTGATGTTAACAATACGTTGCCTTTTAATAATTTGAAGGCTAACATTGAACAAAAATATAATAATGTAGGTACGGGGATTATTTTGGCTGGAATCACCCAGGCAATAAATAGGAATTCATCTAGATTCTTATAAATAGAACATAATACTTCGAATAGTGATTCAAAGTAGTGGAAACGAAATTCAACATCTCAGGCAGTGGTTTCCGTAACTTTGTTGGCTCAAGCGAAGAGACGTAGGTTCGAATCCTGCCTGAGGTCGAATTTTTCTTCCACTATAATTTATACCTTTAAAAGATCTTACATATTATCTTGAACATTAAAATAATAAATAAAATATAAATGCATTAAAACAATAAAATACTTATAAATAAATATTTTATTGTAATAAATATATAAATAAATGTTTATTTGCATTGCATCTCACAACAAAAATACAAAATGTATACAGTGTATAGTCACAGTGATAGTCTCGTGTATGTATCTAGGTTTTAGATACCATCAGTTGATCTGTAGGTATCAAGGGGACAGTACGTGTAAAAAGGTATATAGTGCCGTCCATTCTATATGCACTTACAACACTAGTTCAATTCATTGATGCTCTGAATATCCACACCACGCTCGGTTTCCTTACATCAAAGTTTCCGGAAACAAAGATTCATAAACGTGAGCCGGTCCTAAGTCCACAACAGCCGGCAAACATAAATCAGGCACGGCATTACTCTTGTTGAACGCACATAAACTTGTTGAAAATTATGACGAGCAACCTGTGTAGTATGGCGGTCTTTGTTTTACTACTCGATGACACTCGCCGCGGAGGCTTGTGCAAAGTTTGAAACCTACAGCCCGCCAGTGAAGGGTTAGCGGAGGGGAATTGAATTTGTTTAGTTTTTATGGTTCCGTACCTGAAAGGTCCAAACAGAACGCTATTGCTGTCACTCACGTAGCACGTGCCACACGGGTTTTACAGCCAAACGGTTTGAGCTTACAATCTTCAAATGTTCGCAGTACCTATAAGCATATTGTTGATGCATTTCGCTGATATGTTTAGGTCCCATGAAATAGGGGCGAGCCTATTGAGGCTTGCCCCTATTGCCCCTTGCCTCGGAGTTTGGGATTAGGGCTCAATTAATGGCAATCCATTAATTGTGCCCTTATCCCAAACTCCGAGCTGCTACTGAGCATTTAATAGATAACCCAATAATATTTTGCTTGACCTGGGAATCGAACCCAGGGCCTATAAACTACCACTAGACTAATTATATTATTACCCACTATAATTTTATTATTTGTTTATTAAAAATAATAATTAGTATGGGTCCCTACTAACGTGAATGTGTAATTGTTTATAACAAAAAAGTGTAGATACATCAAAAAGTGCAAACAAATAAGGTTTCAAGACACCTTTCACCATAAACTGAAACTTGAATAAACAAAGGAAACTTAATAAGAAATTCTCTGTTATAACAATTTTACTTCAACAGCTTCGGCGTTTCTTCTTAGAGGTCATCAGTTAAAATAGTAGGTACTAACAACACTTGTAACAGTGTATTTTAAAAAAACAATTTACAGAAATAAATGACTGTAATTTTATTTTACAAGCACCTTACCCCGCACTACGATTTTCTCCTGTATCGTTGGTGCTTTTACAATCACAAATTCCTATAGGACGCCAGTTAAGCCGTGGATTACAGCGAGCAATTGAATGATGCAATTGAATGAATCATAATATTATTATTAAAAAACTCTTGATCAATCAGTATACATTTTGCCCTCGATCAACATTTCTTAACACCTTAGATAATATACTGGTTTCTGACACTTACGCGAATATTAGACATTGAAATAAAACCTTTTTTTTACGGATTTTATCGCGTTGTATTAAATTTTATTATTTCCCGACGTTTCGGATCCTTTACAGCATCCATGGTCACGGGTAGACTGACCATTCTACCAGTCTACCCGTAAAATCCGGAAAAAATAGTTTTATTTCAAAACCTTAGATAATATTTTATTATTTCCTTCTTTATTCCCAGTTCACTATTATCTTTACGAAACATAAAGTATCATACAATTCCCTAAGTCCGGACCACCAAAAACAAAACACGGCAATTTTCGATGTTAATTCGCACTATCCGAGCGATGGTGTCAGTAAGCGTTTATCTTTGGCGAAAGGTCGCAAGGCGCAGGGTCGCCGAGGTCCCAGGATTATCCGCAGCCCCCTCCCTATCCCCGCTCACGGCCTGGACGCAATTAACTCTCGACATGTTTCAATTTACACTCGCAAATACGCCACCCGACAACCACTCCATTGTACACCGCTATAAGCGCCCAGAATATAGGTCGGCATAAATATTCCCTAGTTTCTCTTACTTAGATTATTATGGTTTAGTTAAAAAAATTGACTGTTTTTTTTTTATATGTGCAGATTTTCATGACGTTTTTTCAAAATTTTCATAGCTTTTCCAAAATAGTATTTTTTTTCAATCGTTTAAATCGCAGTTATATTTTGACTCCTTATATATTTATTTGAAATGCAAAGTTTAGGTAATGTATCTAGGTATTATTAATATTTTAACTTATTTAATATGCTTGCACTCTCTTATAAGTTACTAGCTTCTGCCCGCGACTCCGTCCCCGTAGCGCGATGATATATTGCCTATAGCCTTCCTCAATAAATGGGCTATCTAACACTGAAATAATTTTTCGAATCGGACCAATAGTTCGTGAGATTAACGCGTTCAAGCAAACAAACAAACAAACTCTTCAGCTTTATATATTAAGTACTAGCTTCTGCCCGCGACGTCGTCCGCGTAGCGTGATGATAATTATGTAGCCTATAGCCTTCCGCAGTAAATGGGCTATCTAACACTGAAAGAATTTTTCAAATCGGACCAGTAGTTCCTGAGATTAGCGCGTTCAAGCAAACAAATAAACAAACAAACAAACAAACTCTCCAGCTTTATATATTAGTAATATAGATAAATTAAGTATATACCTATAGATAACAATGAAGTTTTTGAGAGAGTTCTAAGAATAAAGAATAAACTCGCTGTTCAAATTCCAGGCTATCACTAACAACACTTCGCATCATAACCAACTGAAGGCACGTGCTCTCCGAGTCACGGAGACGTATGTGGTCAAGAATGGTTACACACCCCTAGACTGAGCACAACACCATAGTTATTAATTAGCTATGAGCCCGTACATAATTATAATTACCTAATGCATCTAATAATAAAATATTTTTATTCTTCGTTGACTAGATTTGAAAAGAAGAATAATTAGAAGTGCTAGGAAAATTTCGATTTATTCTAATTAATAATATATAGGCCAAGTTATCACAAAAAGATAGTTAATAGGTATGGTAGTATCGGACGGCATAGAACTAACCGTAAGGTAAGCCATGTCTGTTGAGAGGCAACTTGCCTTGCAATAGATGTTACTGACGTCACCTTTAAGACGTAAGTTCAGAATGTGAAGGCAAATTACGACATAGCAGGTGGGACTCGCGGTGGCTTAGAGGTCATAGCGTCTGGCGTACCTAGTCAGAAGACGCAGGTTCGAATCATACCTGCGAGTTAAATTTTTCTTCACTAAAATAACTTTATAATCTTAGCATGAAAAATGCAAAAAAATACACAAAAAGATAGGTCAAGTTAAATAAAAGCTAGTGAAAGACGTTTTAAAGGTGAAACTAAAGTAAAAAATCCTAGAATCGTAAGTAAAAACTGCCTAAGTTATACCATGACTGTTTTTTTGAAAATATACCGATATGAATATTCACTAGTCTAGCTTACTAAGATTGTATAAGTTTTAAAAGGTCGGATTGTTAGAAATATTTTAGTCAAAACTTACAATATTGATCGTTGGTTTAGCAAAGCTTTGGAGAATAAAATGTTATTACTACAATAACTTTAAAGGCCGGTTTAGTAACGTCCAAAATAATGGTTGATCTTCTCATAGAAGGTACGTAGTATATTCTTATCAAACTCGACAATACTCACACTGGTTGATATGAATAAAATTGTGAACAGAAGAAAAACACTATAAACAAATTTTATATATTTAAAAGAGTATATATGGATTTTTTTGCCGGCTCTTTTGGATAAGTCCTACTATTTGGAACCGTGCATGTAGTTTTTTGACATTTCAAAATAGTAGGCCCAATTGAAATAAAGAAATGGATTTCAATTGACACCTTGCACAAAGAGAAGAGCTAAAGAAAAGAAATAATTGAAAACATTAAACTAAATTAGCCCAGTTTTCCGCTATGCGCAGGCCTTTTTCTGTAGCTGCCATTATTGTCCTGATGTAGACAGGTTTCGGGGTACGTTGGGTATGATATCATAGGTCACATCTTCCACTGCACCACACTTTTAAAAGAATTTAGTGCCAGTCGATTTTAAATCCTATATACTGTAAACAAATCCAATTTCTAAACTGCTACTGCGATTTTTTTTTAATATCCCATGAGTTACGAACTTTCGTCATGGAATACGAAACAATTATCATTGGTAGGCAGTTGGTAGTCTTATCTGATAACTGTGTTGAGGAGTGAGCCTTTGTCACAATATACATAAGTGTATGAGTGTCCGACCAGACACTTTGTCCCCTTACTAAAACGAAAACGCTGTACAAAAACCCTTGTGTAGAAGAAAAAAGAAAAATAACCACTTATCTAGATTACAAACATTTTGACGCACGTTTCGTAGCAGTTAAGGTAATCACTTCGCCGCAAGCGTTGCATCGAATGTCGTGGGTTTGATTTCCACCAGAGGCATTCTTGTGATCTTACTTACTCTTACTATACTATTATAATATTCTATTTAATTTTACTTTATTTCTCTTTTTTCAATTCTCGCACCATTTTTTTTAAACACTTTCTTGACAGCAGAATAAGGTCATAACTATAATATTTTCAAGACTGTTGGAAAGTCATGTCGTGAAAAATAAACGTCTCCGATAGCGAATCTCAACAATAATTTATTTTATTTTTCCCTGTTTATTTAGTATTAAGCTGCTATCTTAACATAAAAATAACAAGGTAGAGTCTTTCTCTAAAAATTTTATGTTGGTCAAAGTATCAGTACAGAACAGAAGGTTTTCACCACTAGTATTGCCATAAAACAAAATATAGAACACCAAAACATACACAATTAGGTAGTGTTACCTACTAAAATGGCCCTAACCCAGCACTCAACGCAGTTTCCATTTTTTGTGAATGAAAGCCTGCAAGTTCGATCTCACATTCAGTAGATAATTCGAGTAGTGAAAGGTGGTCAAAATATAATTTCAATCTACTCAAATTAACGCCAAAAAGTGGTTTTCTTTTTAACGTAAACTATTTAAAAATTACAAAATATTATGAAAATATAACAAAATTGAATATTCAAAAAAAAACATGGAGATTATCTTTATGAGAATTATATTTTGAATATTTTTATAATACCACTAGCTTCCGCCCGCGACTTCGTCCGCGTGGAATAGTTAGAGACAAAACAAACGCTCTAAAGGCTGATGAATAACGTATTTATTTGAATAAGGATTAGCTAATATCATGTTTATAAAAACACCTAAGTACGCGAATAATGCATTTGGAATTTTAGAACCAAGTTAGCATAAAAAAGGTTATAGTGAGCCAACCTTAAAAGATAGACATATGCTGTCGCTGACTTTTTTTTAGAACTTTTAAAGAGGAACAATTCTGTCATATATGATTTTTGCGAAACTTTAACCGTTTACACAGCGCACGCATCGGAAGCTCTCAAAAGGAAAAAAAAACGAATTTTAGAACAAAGTTAGCATGAAAACGGTTATAGTGAGCCAACCTTAAAAGATAGACACATGCTGTCGTGGACTTTTTTTTAGAACTTTTAAAGAGCAACAATTCTGTCATATATGATTTTTGCGTAACTTTAATCGTTTACGCAGCGCATGCATCGGAAGCTCTCAAAAGGAAAAGACCCCGATTTTGAAACATTCTTCATTTATGCTCCGCTCCTATTGGTCTTAGCGTGATGATATATAGCCTATAGCCTTCCTAGATAAATGAGCTATCTAACACTGAAAGAATTTTTCAAATCGAACCAGTAGTTCCTGAGATTAGCGCGTTCAAGCAAACAAACAAACAAACAAACAAACTCTTCAGCTTTATATATTAGTATATAAGTACCCTTAGTATTATACAGTATTATTATGCCACTAAATTATATTGTAACAAACATAATTTTTCACATTATACCCTATTACCCGTAATAACCGACATTAACGTGCCTAAGTAATTACGCTCCCCCTTTTTACGAGAGTAGATAGCCGCGAAAATATAATCATGGACAAAAATAATTCCCGCCACAAAACTTTAATGGACTCAATTAGCGCTCGTTCCGAATTCAAAAAAATATTTTTTAATTTAAACGTATGGAACTGGTAAAGACCATAGTTTGTTATCCAGGGAGACAGCACACTGGCCGGTTGGAATAACACGACGCAAGGTAATCCACACGAGAATAACAATGTTTTCACTTTATTTTCACTTGTTTTTTGCCCATTTCCACGAATGCTCCGGGAGGACAAATGGAAACGATGGCACCTTTGCCTTATTTACTGGTCGGCTTTCATAAAAGTCTTTGTAAACCAACGTTTTTATTCCGACGATATTATGCGAAACTTTTTGAATAATTCTGTGATGGGAATAATAATTTTCGTATAGGTTTAATTAATTTAATCGCGTCTGGATTACCGAATCGTGAAATATTGCGGCGTAACGCGTTTAGTTGTATTGTTATGATTATAATAACGTTATTTTAATTTCATAATAAAGTACATTCAAGCTTTCATGATGATGTTTTATAGTGAATTCTGTCATTATTTTCTTAAAAAAACGTTGCCCTACACTAAAAATATCCTCCTTTATCGTGGATGCGTTTACAAACACAAATTATCACATCCACAAATACCCAGACTCTGCAGAACAACTACCTGTAGGTCTTACAAATATTTGTTCCGTGCGAGAATCGGACCCACAACACGTAGCGTATAAGCTGATCGGTTTGCCACTACGCCAAACCTGCCGCTGAATTTGTCACAGACACAAGCAATAACACTCGACTTGGGCAACGAATCCAATATCAGTCGCACTTAATGCCAGCACCTAGGTACACAGAGTACAGACCGTCTTGCAACGTCTTATTGCTAGTATTGCGATTGAAAAAGAGATGTCGCTCTACATATTAAATGGCGCCATCCCTGCCTCGCAACATAAAAAACTAAATCTTGAAGTTTTTGGAAAAAGCCACGAAGAATTTAATTGTAAAAGGATTAAATAATATTCTCTAAACCCCCAACTAAATGAGTACCTACACATATTCACTTACAAGAAAATCCGGCGGGGGCTGTCATTCCCTTTTTTGTTCTGAACTTCAATTAAAATGTAGTATAGAAATGCTATGATATGTCTTGTAGATCTAAATGCAGCCGCCACAATATATTTGAGGTTAAAATTATAATAGGATATTTATGTTGTAAATGTGTGTTGTACCTATCCGCGTACACTCGCTAATGAATTGTGAACCCTTTACTAAAAACCGCGTCCCAATCGGTTTATCCGTTCTTGAGATAAATGGCAATATTCGTTGGCACTCACAAACAAACAAACACCTTCTCACCCCAAACGCATATACAGTCTCCGTTCCATCGTGGGTAAAAATGATCGCGTTAATACGTTATAGGACCGTAAATCCATTGTCGAACAATTGAGTGACATATTGAAACCTTCGTTGTCGTCGAGCGTCAGTGTGAGACATTGAGACTTCATTCAACCTCGTCATTCCCACACACGCCTAACGAACTTTTCACCTCAAAGGAATCTCGTATCACTCACGTCACCCACGCAAGGCTTCGCGAGGCATTCACTTGAGAATGGGGAGGGTTCTATAGTAAAATTACTTTCATGAAGACGGTGCTCCGCAGTGGGCCGCCTTTTGCAGCCACGATAATATGTATGATATATCGGGCCAAGTGTGCATTGTGATCGTGACACCCACTTCGCTATAAAGTGGCCAATTTATTATAAAATATTACCGTGGGCAACATTATTTATTATCAAAATACGCTACGGGCCAATTGCGAGCCGGTCATTATTATTCCCACGGTATTTATCTAACTGCTCGTTAGTCTCGTGATCATAAGCGCGACTGTTACGCTAGAGATCCTGGGTTCGATTACCAAGTCGAGCCACGTTTTATCAGGTTTTTATATGAAACTAGCTGACCCGGCGAACTTCGTACGGCCTAACAGTCGATTCTGAAACTAACGTCACTCAATTGTTTTGCCTTTCTGGAACCCCTCCACTAACACTTAAACTTTATGGTATGGTATTAAAGTTCAAATTAACTTTTAAGTATTATTACGAATCTTTTGTATGGGAATATAGAAAAGTGTTGTTTTTAGACTTATTTAGGCATTATTTTCTCTCCGTAAGAACCATCCACGTACTTCAAGGAATATTATTAAAAAAAATAGCAAAATCGGTTCAGCTAATATCGAGATTTGCGCTTAGCAACACATTCGGCGATTCATTTTTATATTATAGATTCTCAGTGCAGCGGCTCAGAGTTGGGGTAAATGCCCGGTTAATGGCGACTTTCCTTTTATAACATGAGATTTAAACCTTGACGCGAACTGTGCTTGTAAATTAATACGTATAACTGACCTATTTACACAGGACTCTGTTTTAAATATATGTAGGTAACTGTATAAAATTATTGTATACTAACGGTCCGCCCCGACTTCGTACGGGTGGAGAAATCACTAATATTTCCATATTTAAGAATATTCCATAGCGTATGTTAATCTGGAATAATGTAGCATTCAAATGGTGAAAGAGAGATGAATTTTTTGAACTGATTTCAAAAATTACAGTAGTTTTTGAGTTTATTCATTATATACATACAAATCTTTCCACTTTATAATATCGGTATAGTAAGTATAGATTATTTGTTGGTATTGGTATTTAATTTTCTTATAAGGCGCCTTATGAAATTAAAAATAAAATACACCTCTACCTAACCCTTTCTTTCTTTCTTTCGTCTACCATCACGCTTGTGTAGCGTGATGGTAGACGAAGATAAATCAATTTTCGTTCATGATTATTTCTGATTAAATTGTATCAGTAACTCTAATCTATGAAACAGGCTGCATGTGAACAAACATACAAAGTGTAATCACGAAATTAATCAAATCAAATATTATATTTAAACAGTCTGCTTTTCAAACTGAAACATTATTAGATTCACTCAAACTTTATTACATTATGTGTGTGTACACATAATGTAATTTAGTGAGGTTAGGTAGCTGTGTACTTACGTCCCACTGAACTACCAATTCGTAGATCTCAAGTTCGAGTCCATGGCAAAACACATTTTTTTTAACCTTGGCCTACACTATGATTTTCTCCTGTATCTCGGATGTTTTTAGACCCGAACCAACTACCCGTATGTCATACAAATATTTGCTCCGCATGGGGATCAAACCCACAAAACATGGCGCAAAAGCCGATCATCACGTTTATGTAAATAATAATTCCTTACTGAATCATATTGAATACTGAAACTAGCTATAGCCCACGTTTTTACTCGCTAAGGACTTTTTGAGATAAAATGTAACCAAAATCCTTCCCCAAAGTCCAGTTCATCTGTATAAATCAAAATTCATCAAAAAAACTACTGTTACGGATTTCATCGCGTTTTATTGACATTATTTAGCAGTTTAACAGTCTAACCGATCCGAAACGTCAGGAATTAATTAACAATAATTAATACAACGCGATAAAATCCATAAATACTATTTCTATTTCAATGTCTAATATTCGCGTACCTAAGTTTCAGAAAACAGTAGGTATGTTTATCAAAATTAGTTCAACGGTTTATGCGTGAAAACGTAACAAACAGATTTACAATACATTTACAATATTAGTATGAATTATAATAGAAAGACAATAAGGAACATCTCGGACTGATTACGCAGTAATTAGTTAAGTTAAACGAAATTCGTTCAATTTGTTGCTTGAATTCTAAAAACAAAACCCTCTAATTTGAAATAATCCTACATGACAGAGATGCTAACGTGGTGGCTTGATAGCCGGGGACAGTTCCCCTTGGACTGCCCGAATGACACTATAATACCACGTTATACCCTTAATAAAAGGTGAACTGCGTACCTACAACTTTACCACGTCGCCCGTTTTCTAGCCGAGATTGTTTCAAAATTTAAGTTCTAAATTCATAATAAGAACTAAAGAGGTTTGTATAATGAAAGAGGTTATAATAAGGTTAGATACTCCAATTAGAACCTCAGAGTAGCGCAACTTAGCTATACTATTAGATTTTTTTTAAAGAAAATTGGAGATCGTGACTTGTTATTGCAAAATTTTTAATTTCGCAATTATTTAATGTGTACCTACCTAGAGGGACATACGAGTAGGTGTGCATTAGATAGGTCATCTTGTTTCTGTCATTTTGGCAATCGGGTTTTTTTTATATTTATATATATTACACTCTTTAGTTTTTAGTACAGGACCCAGTGGCAATCTCGCAATTGTGATGAATCTGACGATCCCTCTCGAGATAATCCATCAAGCGTACCAAAGTTTACATACATAAAAAAACACCCGAAAAACATAACCCTTCTACTGAGCCGAACAGTCGGATAAAAAGAGACATTCTTGCTAAATGTAACTTGGAATATTAACCGATAAATCGAACAGACAATAAGCAATAACAAATACAATAAATAACAATGTTACGCAATTATTATTCTGAAGAGACGCTTCCAGGGGATTATTGCAGCAAACGTGCGGCCATTATCGAAACGAGACAGCGGGTGGGTAATTATAACAATTATGAGCGCCCGCGCAAATCCGAGGCGCGTACACAACTCACGTCTGGCCGAGGTACCGGTGGGCCAGCTGCCAGTCAGATAATAATTCAATCAGTCAGCCGCCCCAGAGGAAGACCCGCCCTCTGCTTAAACGCACAATTATGCAAATCGACGTAGTCCTCTCGCGGCACTTCATTACAAACTTTAAAATTAAGTTGCGACCAGCTTGCGACACTGATAGCTGTTGAATGATATTTTATTTGATAGCAACACCACAATCATTATCTTTCCCGGTACTGTGGCTGATTATGAGTATTTTTACACGATGCGACCATGGGCGCTGGGAGGGCCACGAGGGAAAGTGTTCCCACAAGGGACTCTTTTTTATTGTCCCCACAGATGTTCTATATTTTCTTTTCTCCCGTGTGGCGACGGGTTAGAATACCCTGCCTTTCAGATTGCCGTAAGGCGAGAAAAAATTTGACTTGCTCGGTGGTAGGAACTCTTCGTGCGTGTTCCGACTTTTGCGCGTAAAAGCCAGTTCCCCTTCGGTTGCTGCGGCTCTGGCAATCTATACTTACTAAAGTCTCTTAAGGGTCAGTAAAGCGTAAGCAACTCCTCTGGTGTTTCAGGTGTCCTTGGGCGACAATGACTACTTATTACCAGGTGCCAGGTGGCTTGTCAGCTCATTTACCGCCATAGTCATTAGTGTGTTATAGAGGGTCGTTACCAATTCTGAGCTTTAAACGTATCGACATAGATGCACACTCCCTGAAAATAATTCTGATGGTGCCGTAGAAGCGGCTGGTATCAGACCACTGCAACCTAATTTCTTGGCAATAAGAATAAACTGACCTCCGACCTGAGAAACGAACTCAGAACGTCTAGCGTAGTTAGGCGCGCTTAGGACAGACTAATGAAGCAGTTATCCTCCTATTGACATTAATCTCCAAATCGCCTTTAATGGCACTGAAAGAAAGAACGCGCACTATTCTTTATCCGTACCATCGGTTTAACGAGAATCGCGCATGACGTGTCGAAACGACGCAATTATCTAACTAATGTGCCAGTCTGAAAGTGTACAAATTAGTTTTCGCGTAGAACAGAATACAATAAAGATAACCCATCAAGAAAGCGGGGAATTCATTTATATAGTGTATTAACTATTGTATGGTCGTACCTATTGTGGTATTATATTAACTATATTAAATAACGATAGACAATTATGCCTTTACAATAGACTTATTGATTATATATAATATACATTATGTAAGTAATTGTACTGTATTATTAGGGAGTCGTAGATAAGTTCTTCTTTATTAGGAAGACCTGATTTGAGGTTTCCTACTTGGCAACCATATTTTGTGTAATTACGCACATTATAATATCCGATAAGTCTCAGGTGCGTGCCTTGAATTCGAACTTGAGTTCTACAAGTTGGCAGTCTAATGGTTATATCATTAAGCTATCACTGCTTCTTTTCTCTGCCGCGCAGACCCTGTTCGTTCGTGCTAATCTCAGCAGTCATAGAATTCATACAGTATTCACTAATGGAAATTAACATTTTTATTTCTATTTTGTTGTTAAACTGTATGTACCTCTAAACCACAGTACCACAGACTACACCATAAATATGTAAAGCTTTTTTTTTCTAATAATAGCGTGAACTTATTGGTCTTTGGCACCTGGTCCATCTAGAGTCCACCGACTATTTAGAGGTATGTATAACATTGTTTAATTTTAAGGTGCACTCGTGTTTTCTTTTTTGTTGTTTTAACTTTTATAGCGTCCTGGTGTAAAAAAATATTTTTTTCTTTCTTTCTTCTTTCTTCTTCTTCTGATAGATATATAGTCCAATTCAGAACTTTTAAAAAACATTTCTATATTTTCTTTGCACACAATTTACAAGTCCCTCCATAACTGCAACACCGAAAGTGCAGTCAAGATGGCCAAATACATTCCTAAGTTTACTTCGAACTCATTCAAACCCCATGTGCCTATTTTTTATGGGATAGGTGAGCAAACGAGCAGACGGATCAACTGATGGTAAGCGATAACCGCCGCCCATGGACACCCACCAGAGGGGTCACAAGTGCATTGCCCGCCTTTTAAAAGGGTTTGGGCCTCCGGTAACCGGCCTATTTCAATAACAATAATCAGTATACAAATAAGGTTGCCAGCAAAACGTTCAAATTACAAGTAATAAACCCATTATTAGATATGGCAAGATATCAAAAAGCTATAATAACATAACGTCTAAAGTTGTTGTAAAATTTTATGTTACGACCGTGTTTCTACCAACCGAAACTTTTGTTACTGCGATACCGAAGTTTATGTCTCTACAGGTATATGGGGTACTTGTATGTACTTAAAAGCTGGGATTGGGACAATAGGGGACAACTAAGAAGATCTAGAATGTAATAAGCAATTTGGAATTAGATCACATGAAGCTACATGATTTTCACATATTTTTTTTTAAGTTTAGTAGCAATCTGGGTCACACATTACTTGTATTCTTGTTAATCCTTCGTGCTAAGCTAAATGCTTGCATTACGAGGTTCACGTCGGTAGTGCAATGGGTGGATTTCGACCCGGCAACTAAATGATAAGTCCGACGCCCTAGTCTTCACTCATTTAAATGGGACCACCTCAGGAGTATATTCTTTTACACAAAAAAGACTTTTTCAAGTCAGTTTTTAAATGACCGAATAATCACGTAACAAATATAGGTACAAAAATACAGACGAATTGAGAACCTCCTCCTTTTTTAAGTCGGTTGAAAAATTAAAAAGAGGCGTTGTTACCTAAGCTAGTTCATATTAATCTTTTGATGCCAACCAAAATATTAGCGGGCATTGTAAATTAAAATTTGTTTTCATTTGGAGAAGGTTCTAAATAGGTAAAGAACCATATATAATAAAGAGTGTACCATATTATTACTGGATACTATACCATACTTAAAAGCACATTCGCAAAAAGAAAATTCAAATCAAATGGTTTCAGCGAGGTAAACACCTTCTTAATTAAATTCATAATTCGAAGATGAAAGGTTTCACAAGCTTTTTGTTTTGACACTTCTTAATTATTTGGTATACCTAATTCTAAGCTGATTTAAATCACAAAGATTTTGCTATGAGGTTTAATATCTTCATTTACTTTGAAAATAATAAAATATGTATGAATATATTTCTTAGTTTAACTTCTTGTTTATCTATACTAATATATAAAGCTGATGAGTTTGTTTGTTTGTTTACTAGAACGCGCTAATCTCAGGAACTATTGGTCCGATTAGAAAAAATATTTCGGTGTTAGATAGTCCATTTATTGAGGAAGGCTATAGGCTATCATCCCGCTTAGACTTAGTAACTATTCCACGTGGACGAAGTCGCGGGCGGAAGCTAGTCTGGAATATGTAAATTATATATAGGTCGAATAGAAAAAAAAATTGCTCTAAGATAGTATTCTGTTATCTGCGCTCTAGTTAAACACCTGTAAGATGGTCGCGTGTATGACAATATGTATGAATTTGAACGTAGGAAAAGAAGTAGGTATAGAAGAATTGTAACAAGATTAGAAGACAAATTAGTAATGACATGATATAAAATCTTATGATACTAATTTATATTTTCCTTTTAATACAAACATAATTATATTATATTTTTAATCAAGTTGATGATTTAAGAATTTTATAATAGTAATTTATAAATTGATCTAAATAAGTGTAATAATAGTGATATAAATAATTTCAAATGTTTGCATGCCGATTAGTAAAATGTGGCTGAGCTAAATGTAATCTTAAGAACTATTATGTATTACCCATATTTGCAAAATAAAATTTTATTATATTCTATTCTAAGAGGTGTTTTGTAGTGTCTATCTACCCTTGTGGGAAATTTATAACTTTACTCAAGAACTGGGCTATCTAATACCTAATTTTTAAACTGACCTTTCCGGAGTTTTCTCGGATTTCGTGCGTTCAAACAATCGATTCTGCTTCATAATATTAGTATAGACTCTTTCTACGTTACACGTAACAACGTACAAGAGATAAAGGAGGTATTAGTATTAAACAACTTGATTGACAACTATTTGTACTTACCTCTCATGTTCCCTTCGAAAACAGATCCCGGCTCTAAAGCTGAAACAATGCTTACATGACACATTCATAGCTATTATGTTACGTACGATACATCTATACATACCTAGTACCTAATGTAACTGATTCCCAAGACACCTGATATATAGAGGTAACGTTAGACACTATTGATAATTCGTAATCTAGTCTAAAAAATATTTTTTTAAATTATTTTATATCGGTAACAATTACAGAACCACAAAGGCTTTAAATTATAAAAGTCTGTCCAAGAAAAAAGATCAGCCTTGAAATCAGACGAAATTCAAAATTCACGCGATGTTGGATGCTCAATAAAAAATCTAGGTATTAATTTCTTCAATTCTTTGTGGAGTAATCGTTGGAAACATTTGACATAGGAACGTTTAAAAAGTGCATAATCAGCGCTTGCCAGGAGGCATTTTGCCAGAATCCTGTAGTGATAAATCTCGAAGGCTCCCATTGAATAGCGACTCGTGCGAATTATTAACGCCCCATTAGTCTTCGGCGAACGTCTTTATTTGTACAGAGAAATCTTACTGAAATGCCTATCTGTTACTCGCAAAATTATAAAGGGCTCATCGGAACGGTGAGCCGACTTCGGTTTCAGCTCTGTATAAATCAATTTCGTTGTCATAATCCTTTATTGTATTTCGAGCTAGGAAAATGCATTCAGGATAATATGGAGTATTTATCATATATTGGAGAACGGAGGCATTACATATTATATAATAAGTACTGATATTCGGCTCGAAGGTGACCCCAGCATAATTTAAAAAAAAACTGGGAGGAAGATGACTGGTAACGTTTTTCGATCCATTTTTTTTTCTTGATACTGTAATAGATATAATTGCTAGTGGATATAATCTTGTAATATCATATCTGTAGATGAACCGACAACCGCTGGGGTAGACGTGTTCTTGAGTGGAGAACGCGACTCGGCAAACGTAGCGTAGGAGGCCCTCTGGCAAAATGGAATTATGATTTGCGGAAGGCTACT
This sequence comes from Acronicta leporina, assembly GCA_947256265.1. Taxonomy (NCBI): domain Eukaryota; kingdom Metazoa; phylum Arthropoda; class Insecta; order Lepidoptera; family Noctuidae; genus Acronicta; species Acronicta leporina. Next base: position 11,365,464 of record OX366512.1, read on the forward strand.
GGGAGTAGCTGGATGCGACAAGCCGAGGATAGGGTAAAATTGCGCACATTGGGGGAGGCCTACGTTCAGCAGTGAACAGCAGACAACAGAGCAACAGAGTGCTATAGGCTGATGAAGGTGACGATGACAGATATTCGTGGGAATAATAATCATCATTATCTCATCATCTGATCACAGTGCAGAGGCTTTTGTAAAACAGTGATATGACTTCACTGATATCACTACTTTATAAAGAGCCTCCAGCAATAAGACAAATGACCACATCTCATTCATAACCTTCGATAGGTCGTCTGGGCGTTGGGTTGGTCTCCTTAATCTACGAACCAAAGTACTAAGATACATTCTTACATCATTAAAGGGAATAGTGGTAACCACAAAACCTAATACATTAAAACAACATTTGGAAGTTTCGGACATTAATTTATTTTCGCTAACACCTAAAGTGGGATCTACAGATATAGTATCGGGCCTAAACCGCAATAACTTATTTGTTACTTTATTTATTACTTTAATTCCTAGTAGTAAGGTCGTAAATATTTTTCAAAGTGATACCGGGTGGCTAATTTAGGCTTATTAGGATCAGAAACTGTAGTCTGTAGTGACGTTGTACTCTTCTTACCTTATTATTATTTGCAATTTTGTTTTCTAGACTTTAATCTATATATCCTTCTCCCAGATATTTCGAAGTTAACTTCTACTTCAACCAATGCGGTTGTATGGTAATACGGACCGCATTAATCGGAAATAGGGTAATCCATACCTTTACTTCTTGATACCCACCTAACCTATACTGCACTGGTATCCTGAGAATGGCGACGGTAAAAGTTCAGGGCCTATAAACATCAAAACAATTTTGATTATGTAAAGAACATAGCTCACAAAACTAACAGCAGAAATGAATTCAACCTCAGGTTCACCACCCACCGCTAACTATTTTATAAAGCTACGAACCATTTTAGACCAGAACTGTATGATATTCGACCAGATAACAAATGCGGAAATAAATCAAATCTGTAATGTTCGTAGCCCACAAAAATATACATATGTATTGAAAATAACAGCTCAAAATTATGCATGATACCTTACCTCCCTTAAGCTATAATATATCATAAACAACGGGCGCGAGTGAAACCGTGAACTCTACTAATACTTAATACGCCAAATTATAGCCGGTCTGTACTCCGTAGGCACGAGATGCAGTCCATAAATCCCACCAAATGTCTACTAGAGGGGCTCGTACAGTAGCAGGCCGTGAGGCTATAAAATATTTAATAGCAGAACCCCTACTTCCAACGAAACGTAGAGTATCACTGAAAAAAATTAGCACAACACTATAAAAAGAAACATCCAAGACCTCAGTGATATTGTTGGCATGAAAATAAAACTGAAACCAGTAAAGTAAATATAGTTGCTTCAAGCAAAACCACAAAAGGAATCATTACAAAGAAAATTGGAAGATAAAATATCTATTAAAACGACTGTCGTTGACCAACGAGAACTAAAGACGCACGGCTTCGTGTAATTTTGTTTTATAATAATTGAAAAACAACATTTCGTCTCTTATCAAATGAACAAAAACATTATCGTAACGCGCCCAATGTAATTTGGAATAATGTTTTGTGTAATGGGTCTGTTCAACAAAGTAGAGAGCGCAGTGGGCTTTTTGCCGAATTTCCCACGCCCCGGTCGCTATTACAAGCAAAGCAATCCACAAAAAGATAAATTGTGAGTGAATTTATTACAGCAGAGTGCTCTCAGCAGGACAGATTTTCTTAAAGAACACTCAGGTACTTGTTTTTTATCGTGTTTTGTTAATTCATTTTAAAACAAAATTGATATGTCCTTTATCTTCCATTTGCAGAGAATGACGCACGATCCTGACGCATCTCTATATACATTGTCCCGTTCCCACTTAGTATTGTAGAACATTGATCAATTTGCAGCTACATACACCTACCTTCTCTTCTTAATCGGCAAACAGAAAGGTACGAATGTTTTAAAATACTGGTAAACCGGTGCATAAATACTTTTACGAATTAATGATGACGACACGTTTGGCGTAAAGGCTGAGCAATCGGCTTCTGCAATTTGGCTGGGCATTTGTGGATTTGTTTTTGTAAACGCACCCAGTATACAGGAGAAAATCCTAGGACGACGACGTTAAAAAAACAATGAAACATATGGGATATGGGATTCTAGTAATTCCTCAAAGTTATCGGAAATATGTAATTAATTAGGTACCTTGATGATACCTAAAAACTTGATACGAATTATTGTAAATTCTTTAAATTTTATTCGTAGAGTGATTTGTACGATCTTAAATTTCCTGGTGTCGCCTGCCACAATTTCCACGTTAATATTACGAAGGTAAACCCCCAAAAAAGCGTATTAGATCTGTCATAACATATCTACTTGACATGTCCTTGTGGACTACCGACTTTTATACTTACCATTCTATGTACATTTAAAGCTTTGGCCTGTACGTGATCTTCGTAGAAATATACAGACTTAAAATATAATAGATGATTCGGTGTTAGTGATTTTCACAGAACGGATTGGAAAATACTTTTTAAGGTGCTTATGGTTTCAGAAGTTTAAGGTCGTAAACTACTATGCCAGTCAAAATTATTACCTACATATTTTTTGAAAGATTTACGGTCGTTCTTTACCACGACCCTGTGTTTTTATATCATAAACTAGCTTCTGCCCGCGGCTTCGCCCCCGTGGAATAAAAAGTATCGGGAACGGGATAAAAAGTATCCTATGTCCGTTTCCTGGTTTTAAGCTACCTCTCCACCAATTTTTAGCCAAATCGGTTCAGCCGTTCTTGAGTTATAAATGAAGTAACTAACACGACTTTCTTTTATATATATAGATATTATTTTGTATCCTGTGTAGGTAACCCTAAACTCAAAACAAACAAAACTTTCATTACTTTATGGTCCATTCGTCATGGAGCGCCATAACAGGTAACCCTGGTTCTTCCCGCGGGTGTCATAAGACTGGACTGAATTTTTACCTCACACAATATACTCGTACGTATACTAAAGGTTGCATTATTATAATATTGTTTTTCTTCAGTATTTCAGAAGAAATCACATTGTTCAGGTTGTTTTAGTACACAATAATAAATAATATTTGCTCATACTACTCATATTGTGTACAGAAAACAGATTGAAGTAAATAAAAAAATATATATAAAAATGGTACTCAACTAAATATAATAATGGTACTAAACTGCCTCATTATGTCCTGAGCGCGACTGCTACACTAGAGGCCCTGGGTTTGATTCCCAGGTCGAGCAATGTGTTATTGGGTTTTTCTATGAAATTCCCAGCAGCAGCTCGGAGTTAGGAATTCGTGCCCGGTTAATGGCAATAGGCTCGCCCCCTATTACATGGGACCTCTGCCTAACCCTTCGGGGAATACAGGCGTGATGGTATGTTATGTTATAAAAATGGTATCAATAAGGAATTCGAACATTTTATGAGATTTTTGGTATGTGTGACGAATAAGTCATTTGACATCTGAAAGTTTTAAAAATGCACACATAAATATTTAATTCAAGCAATTCACTTAGTACTAATCACAATGACGCCTGTCAAAGAGAAACGAAATCGTAATCTAAACAGAATGTAGTGTTCTCTATCCCACGAAGGATATCCAACGGACATCAATCGCTCCTGTCCTAATAACCGTTTAAATAGCAGAAAGATTTATGGAAAACCCCAACAAAAGGGCCCTCGATCCGCCTGTGCCGATAAATCTACGTAGAAAATAATACGATCCCCGAGCGATTTGTTCACTGGGACAAAGACTATGTTTTGTCCAATAAAATTAAGGAGCGTTTCATAGCGAAGATCGCGTCACGTCTGTTGTTAGATCGTTACGGCGCTCCCACTAGTCTTAAGTGTTTTGCCTCTAGCTCTTCAACTAAAATCTTTTAAAGTTCGCCGTTTAAAGACATTATATTAAAAGTTTTTGTCATGTCACGTACTCTTAACTATACAAACGATATTTTCTGTAATTATTACGCCAAGACTTGCTTCTGAATCTATTTATTACAGCAAAAGATTTTTTTATGTCTAAGAGCTTAGACATAAATTTTCATTTGATAATATAATGACTTTTGTGTACGTTATTTTGAGCCTCGTCTGTATATTAAATGACATTCAAAAATGGCTTCTGGCTCATATCTTGTGCGCAGAGCAGGTGGAGAGAAACACATGAGAAATAATTTATTACAAAGGGCAAAACACCCTCGGCTTTTATTCATATTTAAATGGAGAGTCACATATTGTAGGTAAGATTCGCTTGATGTGTCCTCTCTTTTCCCAGGTGTAAATGTGATTCGTACTTGTCCGAGATACATTTTAAGATAATTTATTGACATTTTAAAATTAAGGTTATTTTAGTCTGTCATTACCTTTGAATTACATTGAATCTCTTGAGTGATGTGACCTTTGACTGCCAAGACAAAGGTCTTATTCCGAATTCCGAAGTCTACCAACATGAAAGAAAACACGTAAGGAAATCTTCATGCCTGACAGATTTTTCCAAATATTATTAAAATATGTATTCTTTTTTAACTAAGATGAACTATCCCGTCTCGTGCTGAAGCTAGAGCCAGGGTTAGTAATGATGTAGGTACAAAATAATTATCCACCCACAAGCAATGGGCTAGGAGTATAGAACCCAAGATAATGGCGATGGAAAGGCATCCAGAGGAAGACATTTCCTCACGATACAAGTCCAAGATTTGATTCATTCTGACCAAGACACTCAAGTGTCTCGGTCAAAACTGAAAACTGGATCATTCCAGTTTTCAGCGAGAGCATCTTAAGCATTGACACTATTATAGATACAATGAGTAATCTGCTTTAATAATACAGACTCAATGAATTCGCGAGTAAGTGTATTTTTATACTTGCCTAAACTTAGTTAAAATAACAAGGTAAACTTGCACACTGAAACTGCAAAGCGGTTCGCCAGAGCAGTATGCGTTTAAGCAAATAAAACTTGCAGGACCATACATCTACATAAAGTAGATATCTGTTACAAATCGAGCTTCCACTCACAGGCGAACGACAAAAGAGCTGAGACCACCTTTTTTATCTTTCTCTTTTCGCTTGGACGAGCCTCGTGAGTGAAGAAAATTATTGCCTCACAGAAAACCTGTGGAGTTGGAGGAAGGTCAGGAAATAGCACACAAAGACAAAACTGCCGATTGAGGAGATCGCCGAAATAATCAACGCCAATGCTGAAACCGAAGTGATTTATCTTTTCTAGTTTATTTTGCTATTTTAAACTTCCATGTGTAAACGCGAAACTATTGTTCTGCGTTACACAAAGACCTAATGTAATGAATGTTTGCTATTTAGAAACCTGTTTCCCACCTCTTCAATACGTTCCATTGTGCCACAAATGTAATCATCCCACTTATTGAAATACGTCCTGAATCACTCATGATAATAAATTCAGTGAATTCAGTACAATGTTTGAATGGTAGATTTGAAATCTTAATCACGAAATGGTGCTGTTTAGAATGTGTAGAACGTGTTTAAAATTTTGTTGAAGCCGATGGTATGAAAGCGACATAATTAAGAGAGGTCAACATTTCCCCGGCCGCCTCTAAAAGTATATAATAATTTCTGTGAGAATAGTGGCGCGGTAGCGACCTAATCATGCCTACATGACCGCGCAGCGATCTCCCCATCTACGTCTCATTAAGGCGTTGTGCTAGCGTGTAGGGTGAAGCGTACCATTCTCGGCAGTTTAGCAGAAAGCCCCAAGTCGTAATTCGTGGCGGCGAAGGCTGCTAACAGACCGACTGGCGGGCATTATTAACGGGCCATTAGCTCTCATTCGACGCTCGCCGGGATCTGCGAGACGCCACCGCGGCCTTTAGACAACTATGCCGAGTCGAAGAACGGCGAAAATTGTAAATCCGATAATTGTAGACGGTTTAAGTTTGCGAGACAGGTTTTCTTCGACGTTATTTCAATACTGTAATGGGCTCTTATATAAATAAACGAGAATTTCTAAGATGGGTACTTATACAGCAATTGTTTTAAAAATTAAGAGTCTTTGAACTTGCCGACACGTCATGTATTTTTCATGACACTTTATGTCAGGAACTCAGGACTAAACTGTTTTTTTTTTCTTTCCTCAATATCTTATCTATTTACTAGAATAAATGTAGCTACGGCACCAACATGAACCTTGTTCTGTCTTTATGTTGGATAAAAATATACTCAACTCACCGTCTAAAATCTAAAATGTAGCAGAACATGGCCGCGATGCGATGTCGTGACGACAGATCAAGATCCTCGCTCCGCAGATATATCAATAAAATTGAAACTAGAACAAACACAAATCTGTTTTCAAACTTCCGTAAACCTTATTCTATGAACTCTCAACCGTTTCAATATGCATTTCATATGAACAATAAAGAGACGTACCCCATTTCCGTCGCAAAACAATTTTACTTCGAATAATATTTGTGCGCTAGAAAACTATCTGGCAGTCGACTGTAGTTCATGGTACACCGGCGGCTATATGCTGTAACTGCACTAACTTTTATGCAAATACTGAGTGTAACGCAGGAGCACATCCCACCTGGGATCCGACGCTCAACTCCACAGCACGCCCTCCACTCACTAATTAACGACCAAAGTTTTAACAACAATACCTAAAGCCATACCTCATTAGAGATTGTACTTGTATATGAAAAATAAACCGCTATCTGAAAAGTTGGGGAAATAAATTGCGGAGTATAAAATGCGTTTAGTTTTAGTTCTAGTTTAGGGTTTGGACGTTCGAATAGAGTGCCAATGTTGAAACTTAATTTAATAAAACACATTAACTTTTCTTAATTATATTTATAATCTTAACATTTGTTAAGATTTATTTTAGTGAAGGAAAAATTCGACTCGCAGGCAGGATTCGAACCTGCGTCTTCTGGTTTGATACACCAGACGCTATGACCACTAAGCCACCGCGAGTCCCACCTGCCATGTCGAAATTTGCCTTCACATTCTGAACTTACTTCTTAATATAATAATATATATAATAATAATATAATATATAATAAGACGTAAGTTCAGAATGTGAAGGCAAATTTCGACATGGCAGGTGGGACTTGCGGTGGCTTAGTGGTCATAGCGATAATAATATATATAATAATAATATAATATATAATATATTTATTAATATAATTATAAAATAATCACAAAAAGATTTGTTAAGATTATAAATTGTAAATGGAAATGTTAAGACTTCTTACAATATATTTTACAAGTAAAAATCTTAAGCATATACATAACTGTAGCAATGTAATCACTATATTACTTAATATATAGAACCCCTATTATATGAGACCTAAACATACCGGCGAACTGTGGGTGTACATTAGTACGCATCTGCCGAACCCTTCAGGGAATACAGGCGTGATGGTATGCTAATTACATTGCCTCGAATCTTTTGCTTTTACATGTAGGTGTGTCTAATTTAATGCGTCAGCTTTCATCCATATTTTACTAGCAAATTGTTTCTTAGAATATTGAAAATTACGATATCTTAAGCTTAAGTCCTGAGAGAGGTGCCACTATCAAGCAACTATAAATAAAATGATAGCAGCGAAAAATAGAGCAACGAAGTAAAGTAGTGAACGTAGATGAAGCGAAAGTAGTGTGCCAGGATCGTAGCAAGTGGAAATCTATAGTCTCTGCCTACCCCAATGGGAGACAGGCGTGAAAATATGTATGTATGTACGTAAGTAAAGTATCTAGCTAAAGCACAGCTTGTAGTTTTTATCGGTTAGTCCTCTTTATAGTAAATATTTTACGAAACCTGTAGAAGTTATTCTTACAATAATATTGCCGTGTCATTAGTCCATTTACTGCCCTCTAGGCGACACGGGTTTCCTCTAAGAATGAAACGGGTTAAACTATAATAAACCATACGACATAGTGCGGGTTGGCGGACTTCGCATCGACAAATTCTCAAACATATGCAGGTATTTTCGCAATTTAATTAACGTTATTTTGAATAAAAAAGTGTGCCCTTTGACTGATAGTGCTAAATCGTTTTCTAATATTAATTCATCGTATCACTGGCGATCCCTGCTCTCACTGTTGGGTACAGCCCTACTCTCAGAATGAGTGGTATTATGTAGCTAATTTCAAGAGAAAACCAATTCTTTGCCCAAAGCAACATTTAATAATAATCACCAAGGATTAATCAGAAATGGGATAATACTTGTAATTTAGTTAAACAGACCCAATATCGGTACATGGCCAATCTCAATCACATAACGAGGCAGCCTTACGGGAACAACCCAATTTACTAGTGTACAAGTTTATTTGGGTAACTGTCCTTTGGGTATCATAATAAATGGAAGGACAAATTCTCGACCTTTCCATTATATTGAAATTTTACTAAGTCATCCAATCGGAAACTTTAATTAAAACATAATTTTACAAACGAAACGTTTGAGCTTTTTGAAGTACGCGAGAACGCTATTCATGATTTTTTTCTCGCCTTTATAAATAGTTTTTACATACCTTTTTTTTCATAAATATTTTTTAAAATAAATTTACCTGTCTAACTAGTTTCGCTAATGATCCTGTGTTTCATTTCCAGGTCGCAAATTTATGTGGCCAAGCTAGGTGCCACATACCAGATAATATCAGATAATAATTACTGACACCTGCCAATGGTAACCGATTACCGCCCATGGACACCAGAGGAGTCGCAAGTACGTTGCCCGACTTTTAAAAGGATTTGGGCCTCCGGTATCCTTACGCACTCGGCGAATTATAACGTAAGCATTGTTTCACGACGATTTTCTGTGAGACCGTTGCATCATTCTGGTCGAGCCGGCCCATTCGTGCCAAAGCATGGCTCTCCCACAGTAAAAATATTTTAAATAGTTTTGTATATCAAATGTGTTGGAACAGCAGTAGGTAATAGAACCATGGATTGTCTCAAAATATGGACAAACTACCTTTGACAAAATGCCTTGAATTAAATCAAATCTCGGTAATACAATCGATAAGTATAGTCAGGCTAAAAACTTATATTAAAAAGTGTCAAACTTGTTTTTAATAAAATTAATAAGTTAGAAACTTGGTCTGGGGAGGTGCGGGAGCAGTGGCTTCAGATTTAAGGACAAAATGAAAACTATTATTACTGTTTTTCGTTACAAGTTCGCTTTTGCTCAATGGTACTGGCGCTGGCAACGATGAAAATTTCATTATACATATAAACCTGTCTAATAAAACCAATATTAATACTTGGTTAGTAAAAACAAACGACCCAACAAACTTTCTAATTCATTCGTTTGAGTTTAATTACTGTTATTAATCAATTTGGATTAGGAACATATTTGTTCAAAATCATTGGGATTCCAATTTCACTTATTATTTGCCTACACCGTGTGTTAGGATCTACAATCGCGGTGAAATTGTGGTGGATAATGAATCTTCATCATATAGGTGTACAAATGTACATACACAAGTCGCCGAGATGTTTTGTTCCTAAGTAATAGGGGCCGAGCCTATTGCCGGGCATAAATACAAACACCGAGGTGTTACTGAGAATTTCATAGAAAAGCTCAATAATACTGCTCGACTTGGGAATTGAGTCCAGGATCTCCAACGTAGCAGTCGCGCTTAGGACCACTAGACTGATAAGACAATCTTACTTCTACATCTTTATGATAAACAGCTAACACTTAATAAATAACATAGGTACACAATATTATTATACACAAAGTTCCATAACACAATAAAGCTTATTGTTGCCCTACTTATTTGTTCGCAGTCAATGCATTATGAAGGAGTCTGAAATGAGTATTGCCGTTAATCCGGCTCACGTCTCTATTACCGGCGGAAGAAAACAAGGGATCAGAATTAAAGAAAAGATTAGTAATTCCCCAGCCGAAGACGCCGAGTGAAGTGGCACAAACAATAAATCTTTGGCCGTTTTCTTCCGGCCAGCCGCTGCAAAAACAGCTACGCGTAATTAATTACCGCACTTGGCCAGCCAGCTTTGGAATCCAATCCCTGCTTTCGACTTTTTTGGCTTACACTAAACTGTAGATGGCTGGGTAATTGATTTGCTGTTAGCCGACAAATGTATAAACCGATTGTCAATCACGTTCGCTTGAGGTGAATATATCGAATGAAGAGTGGCAACTCTTCAAAACGTCTATCGTCAAACGTCTTTGGTGCTTGAATTACAGGGTTTAGTCGAGTATTAGTGAACGGAATAAAAAAAATCATTTGACATCAACGTAAATTCGCAAAGAAAATATTTTATGTAAGAAAATTAAAGTACCTATCTATAATTCCAAAAAAGTGTATCATAATCTCTGTATGTCTTTATAGTTTCGTATTTGAACATCGTAGCAGAATCTGCAAAACTAATATCGAACACCTACCAGTTTATTAATCTCCATCAACGCGTTAAAGAAAAACGTGTTTCTCTACAAATTACTTCGGAGCATCTGATAGCCAGACACAAAAAAAAAGTATTAAAACACCGTTGAAGTTGGAGATCTCAGTAATGATCTGCACTGAGACCGCTTTGAATTGTTTTCGTTTTCGCTCGCTCCGGGCAAGCTTTGGACTTAGCGACGCGACGACAGTAGAAATACACGTTTATACGAAGCTTTGAATTTAAGCTCACTGCACATTGGCTAGTATCGCGTGAGCTGCTTAACTTTTTTTAATGTTGACCTCAATGCGTTTGACCCTTGCCTGATTGAAAATACAAACAGTCTTAGACGGTAGAAGAAAATACCCTTTGGAGCTCTTACTCTCCGATATCAACTGATACACTACGTTCACAATCAAAAACTTAAGTCAAATGAATCATTAGATTCTAACAATAATCTTGCAGTTTCGTTGACATTTGCAAAGCGCGTTCAATAACGGCATAGTGGCTAATGTGCGGCCGTCCTAAGAGATGCGACTGCGGAAATACGCGCTTATCAATCGGTGCATTGAATCAGCTGTGTCAGTGTACACTTCGATTTAAATACAGTATTACCAATTTGCACATACAAATATTTTTAGTTATGTATAATATACAACCTTAGTTTTAGTATTTATTTATTTATTGTTGTCCCCAACTATTTATAAACAGGACTTGTACATGTGTGTACATTGTAGCATGTCTAAGTAGACACCTAGTTTTATATACTTCGACGATGTGTGTGTTTTCCACATAGTTTATTTTTTATTTTTTATTTCGACCTCTTCCACTTAGACATAAACCTTCAATGTTCACACAAGCTGCTATCGCAGTATTGTACCTGCGTGAAAATTGTAACTTTATTTATTTTAAAAGAGTGTCCATGGAGTTTCTTGCCGGATTCTTCTCCATAGGATCAACCTTTTGGAACCGTGCAACTAGAAGCATAACGTTTCATAAATGCTTGTAAAAGCTTATTTGAAATAAAAACATTTGAACTTGAACTTGAAAAGTATATTCGAAACCCGAGACGCGTGTCTAGTATTTTTAATTTTTAACACGAAAAATCACAAATTTATAAGCTTGTTATGTTACCTGGTCGCTCTACAAAAACATGCTCACCACGCTCATTAGCCCCGCCCCGCTGTGCGCCCGCGCGTAAGTCTGTAAACAACGCGATTCGAATTCTCATAGCGTGATATACTTACACGTAACCGGACAAAGGGCCTCCTAGTATATCACCCGGTTGAATTCTCAACAGGTGCTCAATTAATAATACTATAACACCTACTACACTATATTACGATATACAGAGCAACCATTTTACATAAGGTAAGTACTGCACCTGCTCTATCCGGCCTCATTAACTAGAATCATTGTACCGAATATTAAATCGTCTTTTATCATATTTTGAATAGATTTCAGACATATTATTGTAATTCTATACTGTCTGGATATTAAAAAGAAGCTCCCAATACTAATGAGCTTCTAAATTGCCTTATTCAATAAAATCCAGTCTATTTTGAAAGGATGTACTGCTATAGTACCTACCTATCTACTTATAATTATTTTTGTACATACATACATATTTTCACGCCTGTCTCCCATTGGGGTAGGCAGAGACTATAGATTTCCACTTGCTACGATCCTGGCATACTACTTTCGCTTCATCTACGTTCATTTACCTCCTCATGCATGAACGTCGGTTTAGGAAGCTCTTAACCTGTCCTTTTTTAAGAACGGCCGCAACTTGGTTGTGGTACGTTCGTCGAGGTCGGCCCTTCCAACTCTTCCATCCATACTCACCATGTATACTCGTTTCGTCAATCTCCGTTCATCCATCCTCTCTACATGCCCAAAGCACCTTAACGTGCCTTTCTCAATCTTTGTTACTACACCTTCTTTCACACCACACCGCTCCCTTATCACGCTGTTTCTCACTCTATCTTTCAAAGTTACCCCATAAATACTTCTCAACGCTCTCATCTCTACAGCATTTATTCTACTTTCATGTCTCTTCTGCCATACCCAACTTTCACTACCAGTCGCATTATTTTTGTTATAAGTATTTAATGCTTAATACTTTATTGCAACTAGTAAAGTTGGTCTCAGTCAAGGTTATTGAATAAATTAAGATAAGATAAGATAAGATAAATCTTTATTTGCCACAAACTAGACACATAAGAATGAAGAATACAGTAAAAATGAGAAAGCAGTACATTTGAAATTTAGATATATAAATAGCTCACAAAAATATTTTTAAAGTTATACGTGATTATTATGTCTCGCTGTGGCAAATGGGTGTCCAGCTCAGCATTTGCCAGGCTATAAAACCAGGCGCTGGTATTCTGCTGGATCCCGGTAGTGACATACGGATGTCGAGCAATGCAGATTATATAGGCATTTTATAAATAATGTTATGTGTGTAAGTGTGCATGTGTGTGTGTTGCATGTGTGTATATTAGCTCGACGAATTAATAATATCATAACTATTTAAGAAAACAAAATAGAATAAAATTAGATTGATTAGATTAAAATACAAATTTTATTAAAATACATATTTTTAATTAATTAATTTATATTCATATTATTATTATTTTATTTATCACAGTTTATATTTTAAATAAGTAAATTAGGCATTTTTTTAGTACCTACTTAAAATTAGAGATAAAACTACTGAGTGAAACAATTTCAGAGGCTAGTAGAAACAGGTTCCACAGTACAAAACAAATCAAATCACACAACATCCACTGATTCTAAATAATAGATGTGTTTGATACTATGATCCCCCTTTCTTTTTGCGTGTCAATAAGGTATGTACGCAGTCTCCTCCTGAAAAGGGCCAATGTCGGGAGATTTCTTATTGGCGGCGGAATATTATTCCAGCATTTGGATGCCGCGTAACGGAAACTCCCTCTAAAAGCCGCCGTCCTATGTGGTTCTATAGATAACTGCTGCGAGCAAAGTCTACCTGAACATTCCCTCCTACTAGTGACCCAGTTCAATTTGCTATACAGGTATGTCGGATGTTTAAGTACAACTACCCCAAAAAGAAGACATGCCAAGTGAAACTTCCGACGAGACTTCATCTTAAGGATCGAGTGCTCATTTAAAAATGGTGTAACATGACTTCTTGGTGGAATAGAGAAACAGAACCGAGCGCAGGCGTTTTGTACCCTTTGGATAAGCCGCTCAGTTCGTGCCAGCAGTCTCGGGCCATACACCGTGTCTGCGTAATTCAACCTGGAAAGCACCAGCGTCTCAATCAGTTGTATCCGCAGTGCTTCGGACAAGTAAGATCTCGCCTTGTAAAGAATCTTAAGCCGGTAGAAACAGTTACGTACCAACTGTGCCATATGACCCTCGAATCTTAAATCTGTGTCCATATTCAGTCCAAGATTGCGTGCTTCACCGACTCGACTTACCGTCTCTCCCATCAATTCAACGCTAAGTATTGATGGTAGTAAATTAATTTGACACCTAGTTCCAAACAAAATGAATTTCGTTTTAGAGGGGTTAAGTGCCAAACAATTGCTAGCAGCCCAAGATGCTATTCTAGCGAGATCATTATTGAGGTCCCTTAACGCCGTATCGTAGTCATTTGGACTGAATGAGATGTAAACCTGCACATCGTCAGCATATATATGGTACTTGCATTTCTTTAGACAGTGCGTTATATCTGCACAGTACAATATAAATAAGATGGGACCCAGTATTGAGCCTTGTGGAACCCCTCTGTTAACACAAGCGAATGGAGAAACTATTTTGATACCATCACTCTGGCGAATTTCAACACGCTGTTTACGGTTACTTAAATAACTATAAAACCAATTAAGTGCTTTCTGATCAAAGCCGTAAAAGCTAAGCTTCGACAAGAGCAAATCAATATTAATACAGTCAAATGCTCGCGAGAAGTCCAATAAAACAAGAACTGTGCAAAGGCCCTTATCCTGTGCTGACAGAATGCTATCTGTTACATCCAGAAGGGCAGTGGAAGTACTACGGACTTTACGGAAGCCGGACTGCAGCTCGGGCAACATATTATTTTCCTCTAAGTATCGCGTCAGCTGCTGACATACTGCTTTTTCCGCAACCTTTGACAAACACGGCAAAATACTTATAGGGCGAAGGTCCTTTAGCTCAGTTGCATTTGTATTTTTTGGCAATGGCTTAACAGTTGCAATCTTCCAAACATCAGGGAACGTTCCTGAGTTGATGGAACTATTCACTATGTCAGTGATAACCTTAAGTGTATGAGGGAGGGTTAAAGTGAGCATATTTAATGTTATTTGGTCACCACCTTCCGCATTAGATTTAAGCTGACTGATATATTTACTTATATGATCCGTACTAACTGTATGGAGGGTAAATATAGAATCATTAAAGCGGTGATATTCGAAATAGGTCAATTGCGATATGTTACAAATGGGATTGCCGGGAACTCTTAAAAAATGATCGTTTATTAGATTAGGATCAGAAAAATGTGAAGGGAGTTCACCAGTTTGCTTAGCTGGCACTAAAGTCATTTTTAAGTTTTGCCACAATGTTTTGGGGTCATTTATTTTATTGTTTATATTGGACTTAAAATATGCAACTTTTTCATTAAATAGGGAATTTATTACAAGAGATTTCAGTTGCTTATAGTATTCTTTTTTTTGAATCCGATCTCGTTTTACGATAAGCAGATAAAGCATCATCTCGCAGCCGCATCATCATTTTTATTACAGGTGTAATCCACGGGTAAGACGGTGCCTTAATGTAACATATCCTAATCGGAGCGTGGGCATCGAATATTGCAAGAATACACTGATTAAACTGGTCGATCTTGTCGTTAACATTTGGCGTACCACTTATATTGTCCCAAGGAATCGACAGTAAGTCACTATAAAATGTTTCTTTACAAATGTCTTTTATAGGCCTGTACATTACAAAATGTGGCTTATATTTAAACCGTCTGATATTAAATTCACCCATGACAAGTGAGTGCCCATTTATTGACCCATATGGATCAGCCGTGATCCATCTGGGACTCAAGTCGGTACATACCAAGTCAATTAATGTTTGACTGTGCTCTGTATAATGGGTTGGAGTGCTAACACACTGTTTGAGACCGAGAGTCACAAAAAATTCACTGAGTTTCTTAGTTTTATTATCATTATAGTTGAGACAATTCACATTAAAATCACCGAGAAGTATATGATGGTCACATGTTGAGAGAGAGCTGATGGAATCAGTAATAGCATCAAGGAAAACATCCAACTCAAAACGTGGCGGGCGATACGCTGTGCCAATGGCAACTTTTTTCCCGTTTAGGTTGAGTGTCAGCCACATTTGTTCAACTGAGCCATGCTTGGGGTCAATGGGAGTAGGCCATGTACGTGCTATTAATCCGCGTCTAAGATAAAATCCCACACCACCCCTACGACCTCCATGCACACTGAGTGGCCGAGGTGTGTGGCGCAGGCGGTAACCAGGCACACTGGGCGCTCGACCCTCTTCACCAGGCCGTAGCCAGGTTTCATTCACAGCCATTACATCGAAACAATGCCTTTCCATCGCTGCTATGAAATCATCATGGTTAGTGCCCAAAGACCCCACGTTTAACAAACCGACCCTAAGATATTTCTCAATCATTAGAAAATAAAAGATATACTAATATAATTCTTATTACATCCTTAAGATGATTCACATGGCTAACGCAGTATGATTGGGCGAGGACACTTAGCATCGTCAGTATAAAATTGTAAAATAACATTTTTATTATCCATTTTTTAGATAGGTCGTTTTTGAAAATACGAATTCTGTATTGTAATAATTGAGAATAATGATAATGGTAAATTAAAAATTTGTATAAGATTATTTTAAAGATAAAAAGTTTAAAATTGTATATAAATAGTATCACAGAGATTGCACAATGTAACAAGATTAAGAGCAATGGTGTAAAAGGGTCAACATAATTATTGTGTCTTTCATTAAGCATTAAAATTATAACAATAAGTTGTAAATAAGTGTTGTAAATAGTAATTGATAAATAGTGGTATAAGTTGAATCGCAATATTGAGTAATTAATTGGTTGTATAATATAAATATTCTCTCACAAAACTTAATAATTGATTGGTTATATTTGTATATAAATAGTCTCTCATAAAAAGGAATAATTAATTGGCTATATATGCACATAAGAAGTATCTCATAAATTGGGTAGTAGTTAGTGATTTGAGTGAGTGTTAAATACGAGTATAATGTGTGAATGTAGTGAATAGTATTTAATTGTATTAACAGCATTGGCGTTGTTAACTGCTTAATGTCATATTGTTTTGAACGGACAAAACATGGACATGACCATTTGGTACTGTGAGACACATAATATACGGAATTATAGAATTGATGATTATTAGAACAGAATTGTGATCGCATAAATGTCCAATACTGTGAAATGCGTGAAGTATAAATAACATTTAAGAAAAGTTTAAAGTGGAATTTATAAATACGAAATACAATTTTCACAGGCATATGATTGTTATTTGCAGTATTATGTAAAGATGGGAATAGACATATGAAACAAAGTTGGTATTTTAACGTTCCGTACAAACTTAGACACAGCCAAAAATTCTACCAATATCGAGTTCGCATCTGATTCGTTCCGCTTTACGGCTGTCTTCTTTGCGAGCAAATATTTTTCCTTCCTTGGTCCATACGTACTTCCACTTATGAACAATACCCGCCTGCCGCGCCTTGTAGAATAAAAGGCGATTTGTGCGAGTTAGTCGCTCATTTAAATAAACACGGTGTCGAGCAGGCCCGCCAACCTTAAGGTCCTCGGTAGTCAGACCGCGGCGCACTCGAGCCGCGTGCAGTAGTGCGTCGCGCGTCGCACGACGTGCAAAGCGCACGGATATATTTCGCGGCGTCTGCGCAACAGGGCCGGCAGAGCCCGACTCATTTGTGTTCTCAATGCGATTTCGTCGCGTCGATCCAACACGCTCTGCATGGACAATATCTTTTTCGTCTATAACGACACCAAGCTTTACGGAGAGAACTTTGATGAGATGCAAGGTGCTTTCATCTTTACTCTCGGGTATCCCTGCTACCTCCACATCGTTCAGCAGAAGCTCTTGGTCGCGGTCATTCAGTTGGCTTTTTAACTCAGCAATTGCGGCCTCCGATGGATTGTTTTGCTCCAGTTTAAGTTCCAGAGCCCCAACCCTCATGTCCAAACTATTAATTCGCATCATTTCTTAATATTGAGTCCTTTAACTCGGAAACTTCGATGCGCAGTTGTCTAAATTCCTGCCGCATTGAGTTAAATTCACCAAGCAATTCTTCCTTAAAAAGACGGATCTCATCAGCTAGGTATGGGAAGAGGTCAGAAGTGGTATCGAGGGCAACACGGTTTAGTGGACTTGTATTTGTAAGGTCTGCAGAAAGGTTTACTCCGACCTGTATATTGTCCTGTTTGCCTCGTACAGGTGTTTCCTCTTTGTTGTCCCTAATTACGTTCACTGCACACCCAGGGCAACGCCAGGTGTTCGAAATATTGCCCGTATTAGGTAAGAGAACACACGCCCTATGATACAGTGTGTTACATTTAGTGCACTTAGCGGCCTCTATCGGCGATAAAAATTTTGCGCAACCTCCACACTTAGCTGCCGGCATGATTTGATTGTAGCTAGATACTGTGACACTAAGCACTTAGAGATCGATCGCGCCGGCAAGTTACGCAGAGTGAAGATAGATGGCGGTATTTATGATTTTCGCAGTGGGATGTAGTCAATGGTACGACATAAACACCATATCTGACCACAGGATCTGACAATAAACAGTTTCACTTCGGATACGCACAAAAATTGGCCACTCACTCCAAGTTATTAGATTATAGCAATTTTTTTTTTTTTTGCGTATGACGGGTAGATTTTAGTCCACAGGCTTAGATTCAAGATTTTATTTTGTTATATTTGTTTATTCACTGCACATACACAATAGATAACGTTTTATGTTAATAATCACGATATATTTAAACTTTTTGCAATATACTCTTGGTCAAATTTGAGATAATGATTAATTACTTGCTAAAATAATCACAACGAGCTTATGCTAGCTTGACATCCGTGACGTCACTCAACGTGAATTAGTCATATCAACGTGAATGTAATGAAAATATATGGAAAGCCAGCCAAAAACAAGTTTACAAACTGATGAACCAATAACGACATGAAGGGTGGAAACATACCAATAAATGTGGGCATATCTTCTATACATAATATACGATTCATTGTACGTAATAAAAAATAAATATAAATATTTATAACCAAACTCTCTAGAGTACAAATAAACAACTTATAACAATTGAAAGCACGGAGGGTTAGATTGCACCACCATCCGCCGCAAGCAATCGTCAGTTAATTCTTAGAGTTCAACGAAAAAAAGTGTTACATAAAATAGAAAATTCGAACACTAATGTTAGAAAACATTCAAGTTACTTACAGGCAAACAATCGTAAGGCTTTCGGCACAACGAGAGATACTACTGTAGTTACCACCAGTCGCCTAACAGTTTCTCGACTTATTCTTGGACCTAAAAAGACATTACACAATAAAATAAGAAAAACTAAACATACAGCCTAAAATGTAATATTATTGGACAAATGAGACATGTAAACTCAGGTCTCAAGATGACAACGTGTGAGTGATAGCACTAATGTTTCTGGCGTCTTAGGCTACCATACCGTTGCTTACCATTAGCGAGCATGTATGCATGTTTCTTATATATGAGTATCTTATAACGATTAAAATATATCAGCAAACAGCTAAGAAGTATACAAATACTTAATTTATAAAAAAATATTCAAAGGTTCAAAAAACAAATATTACTCAAAATAACTAGTTAAATATCATCAAGAGTATAAGCTTAAAAACTAACAACCATTTATTCGTGAAATGTCGGGTGACCTCGCCATCAGTCGTTCGCCCTCATTAGATCTAATTCTTAGATCTTATTACATTTAATTCTTAGAGATCTACGAAAAAGCGTTACCGAATACTATAACAAATATAAAAAATATCAGCGTACAGCCAAGTGTACAAACAAACAACTTATAACAAACCATTAGCTACACGGAGGGTGACATTGCACCACGACAAGTCGCCCGAGGCCGATTGTCGGCTAATTCTTCGCGCTCCACTGAAGGTTGTACATCGCAATAAATTCGTCGCATTCAGACGATCCACCGAACTGAAAGAGCCCCGATAAAAACGAGATGACTTGCTCTACGACACATTTTTTTACTCAGAAAACAATGTTCGCGACCTCTGAGGTATTAAGACGTCGCGACATTGATGGGTATTGTCTCTATTGAATATTTCATTACTTCCTACCCTTATGAGTTGGTCAATCGGAGGTTGTTAACGTGAAATCGTAACGTTGTATTTTTATAGATACTTGTATGTTTGGTCGCTTTTTATATTAGTACTAGCTTCCGCCCGCGACTTTGTCCGCGTGGAATAGTTACTTAGTCATAGCGTGATGATATATAGCCTATAGCCTTCCTCAATAAATGGGCTATCTAACACTGAAAGAATTTTCAAATCGGACCAGTAGTTCCTGAGATTAGCGTGTTCAAGCAAACAAACAAACTCTTCAGCTTTAATATTCAAGTATATAGATTTACGAATATATTTGAGTACAAAAAATATATCTGATTAACCCTAAAATAATAATTACATTTGCTACCTTTTTAAATACACGAATTATGATAGAAATCCGAAAAATTACAAGAAAATATGAACGCATCCCCAGATTAGGCGCAGAGGTAAATAACATTTAAGTATAACCACAATGGAAATGCGAATCCACTTTCCACAGAAGGATTTACCTTATCATTTGTGTGCTATGAGTTTATACCATTGAAACCTACGAATAAGTAGCGATCTACGTAAGATCAATGACAACTAAAATGTAATGCATATTTATGAAATACATTTACGAAATCTTGAATTTCGTATAATTACCTATATGAAATAAGGCTTATGTTGAAAATTTCATTATGAATATAATTCAACCTTATTATACATTATTTATAATTATTTGATTAAATTATTATTTATATAAATTTATAAATTAATGAATCTGATCTGGGGCCCAAGTCTGCTATTTCATTTGTATCAACATGGTCGTTCAATAGCACTAAATGACATAAGAACTGAGAGATTTCGTAGACAAAACTGTCAAAAATAAACAATTTGACACGACAAAATAGCAGACTTCGGGCCCTGGTATCTCCGTACATCCGGTCCGGTCTGGTATCTCTATTGTTTTTGAAGAATTATTTTAGAAAATCGCATTCTTTAAACAGCTTGCCTCACTTTTCTTTTATTAATTAATTTCTTACTTTTCTCATACTATGTTTCTCTATTCAGTATGAGAATTATGATTGTTCTTATTTTGAATTTAAATAAGGTAATATCTGTTTGTCTTTTACCTTTTTACGTAAACCGCTGAATAAATATATCATATCATATATATATTACATATCATATATATTATATAGTTAAAAATATATCATTGTGTCCAGGAGATAGACCGCCTGGGGATGGCCAGGAGTTGCTGATTTGCCGTTGCCGAGCCTTAAGAGGGAGCGAGCCTTATGGGCTGCAGACTGCCAGAGCCGCAGGAACCGAGGGAGAACTGGCTGTCACGCGCAAATGTCAAAACACACCAAGATGCCTGCACGATAGGATCCAACGTAAGGATGGTCGTCAGCCAGTCAAAACACCTTGCAAGTCAGATCTTTTCTCGCCTCGTACGAGATACCTATTTGAATGGCAGTGAGGAAATGTATTCTAACCCAGACCCACATGGGTAAACAGTAAATAGTCCTTCTGGAGACAGCGAAACTGCAGGAAACAGCTAAGTAGTATTTTAATTAGTCTTTAATCGTATCCGAATTATTGTTGGGTATGCGTACCCAACGCCATGTCCATGCGATACCCAAGTTAGCCGCTGGGAATAGACTTACCCCTATAACATGGTACCTAACAATACCGGCGAACTGTGGATGCAAAGCATGGAACACCTCGGCCTAACTCTCCAGAGAATACCAACAGACGTGATAGTATATTGTATCAACTATCTAACTTCTAACCTCGAGTCTAACCTTCTTTTGTTACTTTGTCGTCAAACCAAGTTTACTATTGATTCTCTCCAAAAATAGCCTACATCAGGAAAACAAATAAACCTCTCTTCACATTTGAAACAATTTTAATTTACTTTATATAAAGAGCACTCAAGCATTACGTTTCTTGAAATGTCCTTTGTAGAATAAGGTATTCTCTCAATTATCGAAATCTCAAACGGCTTTGTAAGTAATTAATGCAATACTTACATTAGTAATGTGAATAGAATGTTTCTTATTTTATTTTCCTTGTTGCTCAAGAGAAAACTTACAATTATCAGGTAGATAAGTACTAAGGTACTTACCTACTCTTTTCTGATCCGGCTTCGATAACTACCTTAAAAAAAATGCTTCAGCAGCATCGGCGTGAAAAGTTAACATACAAACAGACAAAGTCACTTTCGCATTTCCAATGTTAGCTTTGTTAAAATAAAGGAATTTTAAATTAATTGTTTCATTTCAATGTCTAATATTCGCGAAGTGTCAGAAATCAGTAGGAAGACTGATAATTTAATTCAAATTCCCTTAGCTTACTTTGTGGACTGAAACTGGATATGAAAAGCCTGGGTTTTTTTATTTTTTAAGCAATGATGGCACCTTTATCATTCCCAGTACATCTTTATTTTAAATTGTGTCTCATATATAAATTCAATAGGCTCTTTTCATTACAGTGTATTGAAGAATTCTGTTATCATTCCTTTCAAAGAAATAATTACAAACAATAACCAATTGAAACCGCACTTTCCCGCGCTCCGATAGCGGCCATTTTGGAAAACCCAAAGCTCGCTTCAATTTTATTTTCACGCCTGCAGTTCGGAGATACGCTGAAACTTTCATCGCAGGCTTTCACTAGACGCGAGAGCGAAACATAAATTGTCGACGGACGGCCCGCAGCCCATGTCTTTATTTTTCAAAAACAATTTACGTATGTCCATGTGTGTTTTTTCGGTTTTTATGACGTCTTGTATTCGAGTTTATTTGAATTATATTTTTATGAATTGTTTGAAGCGAATAAAGTTATTATTTTATTTGCTTGTTTGTTATGATTTATTTTGATATCTTATATATTCATTTTAATAAACCATCACGTCCATTTATCCCGTATGGTCAAGCAGAAGTTACCTACTGGTTACCCACGGTTCGCAGGAATGTTTTCTATGCAAAATCAAACTCCGAGCTTTTTAGCTCGGAGTTTGATTTTGCATAGAAATACCCAATAGCACTTTTCTCGAGCTTGGGAATCGAAATCTAAACTTAGCGTAGCAGACAAACAAGCAAACACTACTGAACTAATGACTTAGCCCTTATTATATAAATTTATTTAAGTTTTGCAATATGCCAAAAAATTTTTTTTTTATTTGTACAATATCCATTTTCCATATCAAATTGTTGTTAACAATATTCTTTCAATATGGCAAACACTGTAAATAAGGAAACACGCTCTCGTTCATGTTATGCGAGATAAAACCAACGTAATTGGCGTCCACTAAGTAATAGGGAAAATACAAGACCGCACTATTATCATCGGATTAATTGAAAATTCGATTACCAAAACAATATTGGCAGGGAATGAAGCGGTTTACTTGTAAATATTTGAAAACATTATTACAATATACTGTGACATTATATTGTAATACTCGCTACGTACATTTTTTGCATTTTCCATGCTCAGATTATAAAGTTATTTTAGTAGTTTAGTTAGTAAGTATTTTATTTTAGTGAAGGAGAAATTCGACTGCGGACAGGATTCGTACCTGCGTCTTCTGGTTAAATAAACTAGACGCTATGACCACTAAGCCACAGCGACTCCTACCCGCCAGGTCGACATTTGCCTTCACTTTCGGAATTTACGTCTTTGAGGTGACGTCAAAATAACTTGCATAATTTAATTTAAAACACACATAATTTGACTGACCTACAAGGACCTACGAAATGTGTTGTCGATTTCAATGTGTGGATGGGTGACCATTCTAAGCATAAAGAGACACCGCCCCCCCCCCCCATTTTTTAGAAAATGCGGTAGTCCTGGGTTTTTCTATATAATTCTCAGTAGCAGCTCGAGAGTTTGCATTTGTTCCCGATTAATGGCAACAGGCTTGCGCCTATTACATGGGACCTAAAGATACGGTCGAACTGTGGATGTACATATGTATGGGAATACAGACATATCTAATAGTTCTATGTTATGAACTATTAGATATGTCTGTATTCCCCGAATTAATATTTAATTTTAATTAATTAATAAAAATTGTAATTACTTCCTCATTAGCAAAGTGGTCCTGAGCGCGACTGCTACGCTAGAGGTCCTGGGTTCGATTCCCAGGTCGAGCAGTGTTATTGGGTTTTTCTATGAAATTCCCAGTAGCAGCTCGGAGTTAGGAATTTGTGCCCGGTTAATGGCAATAGGCTCGCCCCCTATTACATGGGACCTAAACATACCGGCGAACTGTGGGTGTACATTAGTACGCCTCTGCCTAACCCTTCGGGGAATACAGGCGTGATGGTATGGTCTATGTTATGAATAAAAATCAATGCTAAACTTGCTTCAGTCTGTCGCAGCTATTTCTTTACGGGGAATTGGCAGCAACTCAGTCATATCACCTTATCGGCACAGTGGTATCGGGCGTCAACATTACCCGCACTCCACCATTAGCACTCGTCGTAATGGTATACCCAGATTTTATCTTGTTGTCGACTTACCTACACCGTAATTACTTTGCTAATGTGTTTTCAGTACATTACAATACATATATAGGTAGGTATTTAGTGTAACACTTCTTAACCCTCATGGGGTGAGCATCAACTGATGTTTACATTACATATATAATTGTTAGGGTTTTAAATTTTGAAACACGATTCAAACCTTAACGCACTTGAATTCCGTATTTATTGTCATGTATCACGTAAGCAAATCATCCATATACGGAAAAACTTAAACAAAGAAAAACAAAATATTTCCGTCCATATGACACACAACAAACATTAAACATTTTTAATACTACTGAGGTAGCAAAGAAGCTTACGGCCTGCCTGATGTCAATGTCAAAATAATATATTCAACATAGACTACTTTTTGAACGTCATTATTACATTATAGACAGCCCCTAAAACGCCCGCCCTTCCCGATGGTAAGTATAATATTATATAGATATATATATAATAATATAATGTAACACTTCTTAACTTTCTTATATAATATTATATTATATAGATATTATTACCGTGGTATAACCGTAGCCTCTGGACGTCCGTCAACACCAGAGGTATCGCTCGCGCGTTGCCGATCCTGTAATATAAAAACCCATCACTCCTTTTTTGGAGAACCCCATGCTGTCCTTGTCTTTTTGGAATACCTCGGCAGGTAGCTCATTCCACAGCCTGATTGTAGGTGGGATTAAGAACTAAACAATTATTATTTCTGACGAAGGAACGGCCCATTTAAATAGGTACTGCTAGGTAAAGGGGAGGCCAAGTCTTTCCAAGTACTACTGTACTTGCAATATAAACGCCGCGCCGCGCCAGTATCTATACTTCGAAATATAACATTTATCATTATTATTGTCAGTTTATCATAGCGCTTTTTCTCCAATCTTATCGTACCCATTCCCAAAAAAACATTAAATATATCCGCAACCACCCATAAATAGTGATGCGATTGTAATCATGATAACTTTTACTCTATTACGCTATAAATCAGTTAAAGTAGCACTACAGTAGGTATGGTCGAAATAAATATGCGTGTCTAACGTTAGCCATTCAAAACTGCGGCCCAGGTAAATTAACTTATTAAAGTAGTTTTGTGCAAACATATCGAAATCAGTAAGGACAATGATCACAAATGCGAAACATTTTGATACATGTAAGAGCCATGCTTCGGCAAAAGTTCGGCAAGAATGGGCCGGCTCGACCGCAATGATACCAGATCACAGAAAACCGGCGTGAAACAACACTTACGTTGTGTTTCGCCGAGTGAGTGCGGTTACCGGAGGCCCAAACCGTTTTAAAAAAGGCACTGGCGACTCTTCTGGTGTTGCGGATGTCCATGGGAGACGGGAATCGCTTACCATCAGGTGATCCATCAGCTCGTTTGCCTCCCTACCCCATAAAAAATACCCAATTTGTCTTTACACCGAGATTTTATATTAAATCTTACTACGGCAAAACCGCTTCGGACAACTTCAGACGGCACAATTATTTCGATTATACTGCACATCAAGAAACCACACCCTGTCAAATTTCTCCAAAGGTTATTAAACTCTATTGTTTAGAGATTAAATTGAAAATCGATTAAATAAATCTGTCAGTTTTAAACACCATGATGACAGTACATAGTGAATCAAACGATCGCAATTATTTTAATCTAGTTTTAACCCTTCAACAATGTCTCGTCATGTCAACTAAAAAAAAATACTACTACCTAGGAATACTTAAATGGTACATCCTTATAGTGTATATCAATTCTAACGGTCAATAAAATTTAAAGATACCGGATCACAGAATCAATGAATGGCCCACGATACCGTGGCTCGCAGATTTTACAGACGAATAACTTTTGCTTAGGATTTGATAAGTAAACAAAATATGATTTTACAATAAAAGTAAAACAATGAAATGGTTCTCTGTTCCTTCCTAAACCTTCCTCATGTAACACTCTGTCCATTAGTGAAAACCGCATTAAAATCCGTTCAGTAATTTTTGAGTTTATAACGAAAACAGAGAGACAGACGCGGCGAGGGACTGTTTTAAAGAGATTGTATAATGAACTAACACATCTAATTACTAATTGTATAGCTTTTAGTGAATTAGCTGAACTTTACCTCAAAATCTAAGTTACAAAAATGAAATTCTAGGGTTTTCATAATTACATGAAGCTTACCATAGCCATATTGTTATCGTCTTAGGAATCATTCCTAGTGCTAAGGTACAGGCTCGAATAAAGACAGAACGATTCTTGATTTGCTTTGGACTTGGCAAAGGCACTGCCGTGCTGCCAGATATCTCTTCGAATAGTAAAATGCACTTGCTTCCTGCATGTAATCGATCCCCCCACATTTCCTTGCATGTTAAGCAGTATTCCAAGCGACACAGAAAATAAGATACCATCCACATTTGCCTACGATAATATGTTATCGATCGAACTTACAACCCGCAACAGACATGAAGAAACGAATAGTAACTAATAGCAAACATAAATCATTGCATAATATACCATCATGACTGTTTCCCCGAAGCGTTAGGCAGAGATGTACAATGGGTTATAGCTGTTACCTGACCCACCTTAAAAATTTACGAATTTGAACCCTCTGCTTGTGATATTACGGGTATATATTCAATTTGTATGAGTTAATCAGACTAGCGCTACTCGATGACAAAAAAAATAATAATACAGACCTATAAGCAATAACCTACTAAGCAATTTTGATCTTTAAAACAACGACCTAGGTCGTTGTTTTAAAGCGACTTGTTCAAGATAGGCAAATATTATAAACTACAGTTGTGCCAATTTGATCTTTAACACGTAACGTTAGGGTAGGTAATCTTTGAATATTGTTTTGTCACATGATTGAGGAGTTGTTAATTTCAATAATACTTGTTAAGGTGATTTGGTCTGGTGGTTGCAACAGTGTATCTATGTTAGCATGGTTATGAGTTCAAAACTAGCCCTGCGCTTCTTTTAGCTTTTTATGTTTACAATATTCAAATATATTGTTTTTTTGAATTCCAAATGTTTTTATATGACATTAAAATATTTATTTTATTTAACTATTTAAATAAAAATAACAACAGAAATGAAAAACATTAATTATTATGATAACGATTTTATTAAATATAAAATACACAATTACTTGTCATAGTTATATAATTATATATACCTATATATATTATATTATATTATATATATTAAAAAGCAAAAACGTAAAAAGAAGTTTTAATACTTATGATAAGCTTGATTTTTTTGATTAAATTTGTTACTTACTAAATATTTTCTTCGTTTTAAAGTTGCCTATAAAATACCCATTTTTATTTTAAAGTAGGTAATTAATCTAATACATACCTACTTTAAACAGTAGTCAATGTAGTGAATCAACATGTTAAATGTTTAGAAATATAATATAATATTTCTATTTTTATAACAATAACATCACCACATAAACTATCATACCTACTTTAAAATTTAAGTGACAATAGCACTATACTTTGACCTACTTTATAGGTTTTTAAATATTTATATAATAATGGTTATGATCGCAAAAGGACATGCTTATTCACTGTAAGAAACACTTCCTTAGAAATTGTGATAACAACAATTGATTTAACACACTGACACATAAGTATTGTTAACTCCAGTGGAGCGCCATCTCTTTCTATAATTTGTTGCGAGGGGCTTCGCATGCCGCACATCATGTTTCAGCAAGCATTACTTCCTCTCATCAGTTCCCATGTTGAAGTGACAAGTTGTGCCAAATTTTCTTTTGTCCTGACTTCTAATGAATCCCAATTTAAAATCATTTGACCCCACAAATTTTCTATTGGGTTTAGGTCAGGCAGGGCTTTTAGATGGCCAATTTATTGTCTTGACACCTTCTTCACTGGCTAGCCAATTTTGCACCACAGCAGCTCAGTGTATGGCGCAATTATCTTGCATGAAGAAAATATCCGTGTTGTCACGTAATATATCAAATATTAGTGACTATTAAATCAGCCACCAACCTGGTGAACTTGTAGAAACAAACATTTCCCGTTTCTTCAAAACGTCTCAACCACAATCTAACGGTATTTCTCTGAAACAAAGAAGGTATATAAAAATAGGTTTGATTAAAGCAATAGCTAGGTATAATAATGAAATTTAAAATTATAAAAATACACTTACTGCTATATAAGTCTCCTAGCAATTTCTCTGATGCCAACATTCTCATCGTGTAAATAGTTTATTTTGTATTTTAAATAATCACAATGACATGATAATAAAACTACTACAAAACATAAATTAAAAAAATGGAAAAATACGTTGTTTTTCACAATTTAGTAAGGCAAGGTAAAATGTGTTCGCGCGTAGTCACTGCAATTGTGCGTAGACTGGCTTTAGCTTTGTTGTCACGGTTTATTTTAATTTTCCTACCCTCAAACTTAGTAACATTTGAATACCAGTTTTATAATGAACGCGTATTTGTCTTTCATCTACCCACTTATTACAAGTTAGGTGAAAATATAACCAAGTTAGAAACTTTATATTTTAAGAATGTGTCCGTCTATAGGTCTTTACAATAATGTAAGAAATACTTCTTGAATAAATTCTAAATTGAAAACAAAATAATATACGCCATGCAGGATTTGAACTCGCATCTTGCTCGTCTCAGCCTTACACACGAACCACAAGACCAGATCTACTTGTGTGTTTTAATTAAAATAAGCTATTAGTAGCAATGACACTAATTATATTATCTAAGATAAACCTTTAGTCTTACAGCATAAAAATCTAAATTGAATAACAAGTAGTTATAAATATCCTAACGCAAACGTTTTACGTATCTGTATTATTATTGTATTCGTTCATCGAGTAGCGCTAGTCTGATAAACTCATACAAATTGAATAACTCTTAATATAACAAGCAGAGGGTTCAAATTCGTCCGTTTTTAGGGTGGGTCAGGTAACAGCTATAACCCATTGTACATACAAGGTGATTTCTAATTCTCTGTTGATTTTCAGGAGATGAAAGTTAAGACAAGACTATATTGACTAGCAGTAAAAAAACTGCAATTTCATATCAAAATAATGTCGTTTAGATAGGTCCCACGGGGCTCGTGGCTAAGTATTACTAAGCTGATCAACTAATCTGTAAGCGTAAGCTGCGCTCGCCGCGGTCAGTGTATGGATGGGTGACCATTATTAACACATCGAGACCCCTCCGTGCCTCGGAGAGCAATGAAGCCGTCGGTCCTGGTTGTCATACGAACATCTTTGATAATTGTTAGTTGTAGTCAGAAGCCCAAAAAAGCCTAACAACCAGTATATCCTTCGAATATCGGTATTGGCCAGAAATTGGGTTGCGGAGGTCTGATGGTAGTGGCTTCATGTAAAATGCTGATATTCAGCCACATCTGGTTAGACTGAAAGCCGACCTCAACATAGTTGGGAAAAAGCTCAGAGGATGGAGAGAGGTGGAGGATAACGAAACAGAATAAAAATAACCATTATTTATCCTACGTTTTTTGGTTAAATACACCAGACGTTATGACCACAGTCACCGCCATGTCGAAATTTGTCTTCACATAACATAACATACCATCACGCCTGTATTCCCCGAAGGGTTAGGCAGAGGCGTACTAATGTACACCCACAGTTCGCCGGTATGTTTAGGTCCCATGTAATAGGGGGCGACCCTATTGCCATTAAACGGGCACAAATTCCTAACTCCGAGCTGCTACTGGGAATTTCATAGAAAAACCCAATAACACTTTGGTCGACCTAGGAATCGAACCCAGGACCTCTAGCGTAGCAGTCGCGCTCGGGACCACTTGGCTAATGAGGCAGTTTGTCTTCACATTCTGTGTATATATCTAACCAGAAGACGCAGGTTCGAATCCTGCCCGTCAAATTTTTCCTTCACTATAATACTTTTAGTCTTAGCATGGAAAATGCAAAGAAGACAAAAGATAAGTAACTATTTATCCATCAAAATTCCCCTCAATACCTACTAGACAATACCTGTTCTAAACTTGAACGCATTTGTGAAGACATAAGTCAATACACGAGGTTGCAAGTGCATAAGTACTGGCAGACAGTACTCGCCGCAACGAACCAAGTGAGACGTGAAATTCGGCACTTTGAATTTACGATGCCTTTGCAACGCTTTATAGGTACTGTGACCTTTGCTTCATTCTATATTTATACAGGGTGAAATTGAATAGACGCGACCAATTAAAATATATAGTAGGTAGGTATCTAGAATCAAAATTAGAGTATGTGATGTTCTCATAATGTCTCTCAATTTCCCTTTTGCAGGCCCTGCAGGCTGATGTCTCCGTCAGACCCATCTTTTGCAGGAGAGCGTTAGTCCCGAAGTGTCCGGTCAGCACCCCTATCAAAAGACGGGCCTGCCGCCTACTTGAGTTCCAAATGGCATTTTGCTATTTCGATGAGGAACCTAGGAATTTCTTGGAGTGAGCAAGTCCCGTGAGGCTCAACCACTCATCCATGTGCCTCGCCCTTGCGTACTCCCGAAATGCCGTTTTGACTGTGCTTGGGGCCAGTCCTACAAATGGTTCCGGTCCAATTAATGGGGTTCCCGAACCTTCCCTAGCCAGCTCGTCAGCATGCTCGTTGCCCACAATACCCCTGTGAACAAGGGACCCAAACAAGCCTGACCTTGTTTCTTATCTTTTTTAAGGAGAAAAGATTTGTACTTGGTAGGTTTTTAACCAATAAACCCAAAAACTACTGGACAGATTTCAACAATTCTTTCACTATTAGGTAGAATGCTACATTATTCCTGAGTAAACAGCTAAATTGTGAATCGAGTTTAACATAACGTTACTTTAGGCTGTGGGTGAATCCACGAGAAAAAGCTGGTACTTAATAATTATCATAAAGATTTGATTGTTTGTATTTTTAATGGATAAACGCAAAAGTCACATAAAGGAACATAAAATTCAGACAATTTCAAAGTACCTAGATAATATTCAGAAATCATGACACAACATGAGCTATGATTCTATGACACGAGTCAACAGCATCACGTTTGAAGTCCCATCTATACTTCTATATCTATACTAATATATAAAGCTGAAGAGTTTGTTTGTTTGTTTGCTTGAACGCGCTAATCTCAGGAACTACTGGTCCGATTTGAAAAATTCTTTCAGTGTTAGATAGCTCATTTATCGAGGAAGGCTATAGGCTATATATCATCACGCTGAGACCAATAGGAGCGGAGCATCAATGAAGAATGTTTAAAAATCGGGGGTTTTTTCCTTTTGAGAGCTTCCGATGCGTGCGCTGCGTAAACGGTTAAAGTTTCGCAAAAATCATATAAGACAGAATTTTTCCTCTTTAAAAGTTCTAAAAAAAAGTCCGTGACAGCATATATCTATCTTTTAAGGTTGGCTCACTATAAGCTTTTTTATGCTAACTTTGTTCTGAAATTCCAAATGCATTATTTGCGAAGGTGTTTTTATAAACATGATATTAAACCTTATCCAAATAAATACGTTAGGTATATATATACGTTATTCATCAGCCTATAGAGCGTTTGTTTTGTATCCGAGCGGACCGAGCTTGGTTCCCCTCGGACCCACAAACGCTCTAAAGGACATAAGTATCCTCATTTAGCGTTCTTTTATTATTCCTGTTCCCGTGACATATTTTACTAAAGTTCCGCTCGGATACTCAATACTCAATTATCAACTAACAATATTGGCTATATCTTGAAGTGAGCTTCAACCAAAACATACTACAAGCCGCTGAAGGGGATCATCATCATCTTCTTACCACCTGTCAATTGCCACCTGCCAAGTTTGCTTGAACGCGATAATCTCAGGAACTATTGTTTCGGTGTTAGATTCTATAGTCCATTTATTGAGGAAGGCTATAGGCTATCATCCCGCTAAGACTAAGTAACTATTCCACGCGGACGAAGTCGCGGGCGGAAGCTAGTACTTACTAATATATAAAGCTGAAGAGTTTGTTTGTTTGTTTGTTTGTTTACTTGAACGCGCTAATCTCAGGAACTACTGGTCCGATTTGAAAAATTCTTTCAGTATTAGATAGCCCATTTATTGAGGAAGGCTATAGGCTATATATCATCTCGCTACGCGGACGTAGTCGCGGGCAGAGGCTAGTAATCTAATAAAATAAGAAAATTTATTTTTACAACATTGACCTCTAATAACGCACCTGCGACACCGCAGCTAAAGAGTTTATCTCAAATTAAATTAATTATAAATCTAAAACTAACTAAAAAAGTTACGTCTAACAAAACCTTTAAATTTCTAATTTGTGTAATAAACTGTCAAAATGTAAAAACGGAGTAGGAGTATTAATTAAAGTTAACTTTATCTAAGTAGGTATAACCCTCCTTGGTCCCGACCTCGTCTGTGAGACAAGATAAAAGCTATTCAAGTTTTAGTCGCGAGGTGAGCCTGATTATTTTGAAAATACGAACACCATCTTATTAGCGCTGCCCTCGGAAAGCATTGTATGATCCATCGACACCCCGGCCCACGGCGAAGCAACCTCACTTTAATTTTATTTTATTAAATCAATAAATATATATTATTATTCAGAGTTTTTTTAATAACCTACTGACAACCTCTAGACGCAACAGTTTGAGTTTTATTTTAAAAAAATGGGAACATTATGCATATAAGAAGGCAAGAAAATAATAAATAAATAAAATACATAATAATATTGTTATGTAACTCTCTAAAAAGCATACCCATGGATACATAAGCCAAGTGTTTTTGTTAAAGTAATCCCTTCGATAAGTAGGACTTATGGTCCATAGGTTGCTACGGCTGCTTCTGTGGGAGAAAATAGAACGGAAAGGCAAGGTTAGGTACTCACGGCGCGGGGCGGACAACTTTCTTCTGCACTCCGGGCGGCTTCCTTCACCTTCCACAAGTGTTTGTTTGTTGTTATATTGATAATTTAATGTCTAGGGACGTCCCGATAATTATGCACAGGTAATTAACACTATGAACACCTTGTTGAATACAGTTTTTCTGTTAGTTTTGCGGAGCGCGCACAATGCGTTGGCGCGTGAACCGTTGCGAACGAGCGAGTGTCCGGCGCGGGGGGTGTTCCGCCGCCGTTAGATGGCGCGGCCGTAGAGCGCGCGCTTGCCCCTAGGGATGTGGGACGTAGGAAATAGAGAGGAGAAAAAGGATAGGATGCAGAAGCAAACCATACTCCATTACAAATCTTAAGGGAAACCTTAACATCATTCCCCCCTCTGGCGAAACTTGTTGAGACTGAACAAGAAAAGTTACCCAAGCTAGATCCATATTATCTCAATATATGAATAAAATAATAAATAATATACAAACATGAATTGAAATGTTTTAAATGAAGCTAAAATAAAATGAAAAATGTTATGTTAAATTGTGTTAAATGATACTAAGTTAAGAAAATAAGATTAAAAATCATTGACACCTCCATCTGGGATGGGGCACAATTTAACAAGAGGTCTATCGATCACACCTTGAGCGGTTTCGACCGTCGCAGTTCGAGAAATACCGTCACGTCCGGGATATAGTTGTATGATTTTACCAAAACGCCAACGCAACGGAGGCTGTTGTTCATCTTTGATGACTACAATTTGACCAATACGAGCTTGATCTGAGGACCTAGTCCATTTCAGTCTCTGTGAAAAACTAGTTAAATATTCTGTATGCCATCTGGCCCAAAAGTCCTGATGCATACGTTGAACGAGTTGCCAACGCCTGAGTCTGTTAAGTTGAATGTTCGAATAATCAGGGGTTGGCAACGCTGTTAATGGAGCTAATGTTAAAAAATGACCAGGTGTGAGTACAGATAGATCATTGGGATCACTACTGAGTGAACACAGAGGCCTCGAGTTGAGGACTGCTTCCACCTGGGTGAGCAAAGTGTTAAGTTCCTCATAAGTGAGGATTTGTATGCCGATGACACGGTATAAATGAGTCTTGACGGACTTCACGCCCGCCTCCCATAGGCCGCCGAAATGGGGTGCCCCAGGAGGGTTGAAACGAAACTCAATGCGCTCAGTCTCGCAAGCTGATTGCATGATATTAAACAATTGCGACTGAGCACCTTTGAAATTGGTGCCACAATCTGAGTGAATGACGTTACACCTGCCACGGCGTGCGATAAATCTGCGTAGTGCAGCTAAAAAGGCTTCCGTGGACATGTCTGAAGCTAACTCTAAATGGAGTGCTTTTGTGGTAAAACACACAAAAAGACACAAATATGCTTTAGTTGTACGTGCACCACGATATCTATGCACGGTTACGTTAAATGGACCTGCGTAATCACAGCCGACCGATTGAAAAGCCTTCAATTGGGTGATACGCGCCTTAGGAAGATCTGCCATTTGAGGCTCAAATGCGACTGGTTTAGTTCGAAAACACCTAAAACAATATGATAAAATATGATGTATTGCTCGTCGAGGAGACAATATCCAAAAATTTTGTAATAATAGGAACTGCAGCTGTTGCAGACCTGGATGAAAATTCTCATTATGTACTTCTTGTATGATAAGATCAGTCAGACGATGTTTACGAGGTAATAATGCTGGATGTTTGGTTTCGAATTCGAGTTCAGACCGTGATAGCCTACCCCCCACCCGTAAAACACCGGAAGGATCTAAGAAAGGATTGAGCTTTCTAAATAATTTGGGCAATGTTTTCCCTGCTAACAAACGTTTAATTTCATCCGCAAATACGGTATGCTGAACATGTTTCACTAACATCATAAGAGCGCGATGATGTTCACCCTCAGTTAAATGATTCGAAGATGGTTTGTTTTTGCGTAAAGCGGCAATGAAACGATTACAATAAGCTAAAATACGTTGAATTTTACGTAAGGAAGAAAATTTTTCAATTAAATGATCAAAAGGATGAATATTAGTTGTGATAGTTAAAACTGTAGCTTTTGCACGCTTTTCGCAAACGACTTCACCGTCTGTGACACATGATGTTTGAATCGGTTCGTTGGGCCACTGATCTTGATTCAATGACAACCACTCTGGGCCTGACCACCAGAGGGCATGATTGATAAGCTCGTCGGGCAATAATCCACGACTCGCACAGTCCGCTGGGTTCTGCTTTCCTGGCACATGGTTCCAGACAGCTGTAGGTAACTTGCGCTGAATGTTTGCGATACGATTCCCAACGTACGTCTTGAAGTTTGATGAATTCGACTTGATCCAGGCTAACACGATCATTGAATCAGACCATGCGAAAAGGCCTTCGATGTTTATCAAATTAGAAAACGTATTGATAATATAATACATAAGGTCTGCGAGAAGTGAAGCACCACATAACTCGAGCCTTGGTAATGTTCTACGCTTGATTGGAGCAACACGTGATCTTGCAGTCACAAGGAGGACTTGATGTTGATTTGAATTGGTGTTGGAACGAAGATAGATTACTGCCGCGTAGCCTGCTTCGCTAGCATCACAGAATCCGTGGATTTGATAACTCACTGCTTCAGGCTGAGTGATACGCCTAGGAATATGAAGCTGTGACATGTGTGACAACTGTTGAGTATACTTCGTCCAAATTTGATGAATATCGTCGGGTACTGGTTCATCCCACGATGTCCCCAATAACCACAAACGTTGAATAAGAAATTTTGCTAGAAATGTTAATGGTGTAAGAAGACCAATAGGGTCATAGATGCGGGCAAGCTCAGAGAGCATAGTCCGTTTGGTACAATCGCGTGGAATCTGATTAATTTGATAGTTGAAAACGTCCTGTTGGGCGTTCCAAGCGAGTCCGAGAAGCTTGATAGAATTCAGGTCATTGTCGAACGTCAAATCTGGTAACACTATATGTTCTCGTGGAATGTTTTGAAGTACAGCCGCATGGTTGCTGGACCACTTCCTGAGCTCAAAACCACCGGCGGCCATGATCTTGGTCAATTCCTGCTGAAGATGAATTGCCTGTTCTATGGTGTCACAGCCGGTGACCACATCATCTACGTATAGATCGCTCCGCAAGACCTCTGCTGCTTCCGGAAACGAATCCTGTTCATCTTGAGCCAGTTGATGCATTGTGCGAATGGCCAGAAATGGTGCTGACGAGACTCCGAAGGTCACGCGATTGATCCTAAATTCTTGAATGGATTCTTCTGGAGAAAACCTAAATAGAATGCGCTGATAATCTCTATGTTCTTGAGTGATGATGATTTGCCGGTACATTTGACGTACGTCGGCTGATAACACGACCGCGTGGAGACGAAATCGTAAAATGATGTTTTTGATAACTGCATGTAACTTGCCGCCAGTCAATAGAGTGTCATTGAGGGACTTTCTGTCTTTATCCTTAGCCGAGGCGTCGTAGACCACACGTAGTTTGGTAGAGACGCTGCTGGGCTTCAGTACCGCATGATGCGGGATGTAATATGCAGTGGCAGCCTTACACTCGTCAGGTGGTACACATTCCATCTGACCACTTGTTACGTACTCCATGATATGTGCTTTGTATTCATCTCCAAACGACGGATTTTGATGAAGGCGTTTCTCCAAATGTTTAAATCGCCGAAGCGCGATTGAATATGAATCGTTAAATGTTGGTAAAACCTGATCACGAAACGGTAGCTGTACGACATAACGACCGTCAGCATTGCGTTGATGAGTTGATTGATAAATGTCCTCGCAGCGAACATCGTCTGCAGAGGCTGCTTTGTGATTATCTGATTCACAGGGAATGCTATCAGTGTCCCATAATTTCTGAACAGCAATATCTAAATTAGCATCGAGTGATACATGATTGATTGATGCTGGGATAGACTCCACCTTACAATCAGAGACTTTCGTCCTACCCATAAGAATGAAACCGAATATTGTGTTAATAGCTGTTGCGGTATGACTATCGAGATCGATTTTACCCGGTAGTAGAATGTGCGGGAAAATCTCTCCACCGATCAAGAGATCGATAGGACGACGCTGATGAAAGTCTGGATCTGCTAATTTAAGATTTCCTATATGAGGAAAATCCTTGATATTGACTGCATGTGTAGGCATATCACTACAAATTTTATCGAGAACAACCGCTTCAAACTTGAAGGACGGTTGTGATTTACCCAAGGGGCGCACCTCTGAATGTATTACGCTACCTGAATGGCTGGGAACGGTATCACCAATTCCTAACATTGGAACATTTAGTCTAACGTGGCGTAAGCCTAGTCGCCTCACACAAGCAGTAGTAATGATATGGGCTTGACTACCAGGATCGATCAAAACCCTAACCTTTTGAAAAGTATTATGATTGTTTTTGACTTCCACTTCCGCTGTAGCGAGAAGAATGAAAGAACGAGAAGCACTATTTGATAACGTCTGACTCGACAACGTCGTGACAGGTGTAACTGCCGGCGAATCCGGACTAACTACACTAGTCTGATCTATGGTAGCTATGTGGACCTGTGATACATTTGGTTCAGAAGCTTCAGGTTTCGGAAAATGTAGCAAGCTGTTATGACGCTTATGGCATGTTCTACATGTCCGATCAGATAAACAATTGGAAATATTGTGATTTGGTCTTAGACAGTTTAAACAAAGTTGAAGTTTCTTAGCTAGTTGTGACCTCTCTTGAGGTGTTTTAGAAATAAAATCTTTACAATTATAAATAGCATGCTTTTCCTTACAAACGACACAATCTAAAGTGTTGGGAGTCTGATTTAACAATGTAGTAGAAGATTTATTTTTATTAATATTAGAATTGTTAGCCTTTTTGTTGCTGTTTACCTGCCGATTATTTACGTTGACTACTGATGCGATTGGGATAAGTATACTAAGAGATGAACGCTCTAGTGCATTACATCTGTCTAATAAAAACGATTTAAGTTTTTCAAACCCTGGAAAATCACACCCTTTAGAGGATAATTCAAAAGCATCACGAGAAGTTTTATCGATTTTAGTAAAAAGGGAATGGAACAAAACAAAATCCCAATTGGCTGTAGATAAACCTAAAGAATTTAACATTGAGAGATTTTCAGCATAACAATCTAAGAGGGTGCGCAAACTCTGCACCGACTCTATTTCAATTGGTTTAGAATTAAGAACTGTCTCCCAACATAAGAATGACAAAAATCTCTTGTTAGTATATCTATCCACTAGAGCCTTATATGCACTGTTATAATTAGATTCTGATATAGGATAAGCTCTAAGAAGATTGACTGGTTCCCCAGAAAGGGAAGTGATAAGATATTGAAACTTCTCAACATTTGATAAATCTGACCTAGAATGAACCAAGGTATCAAACAAGTCAATGAACCCCGGGAAGTCTTTGAGTTGACCCGAGAAACTAGGTAATTTGATAGGTGGCAATTTAGTATATTTCTTACGATCCGAGGAAGCAGAAGGCTTGACCTCTGGTTCTGGTTTGCTTGGAGGCAAAAGTTTACGTTGAGCTTCAAGAACTTCAAAATACATGTCATCTGCTTGCTCTTGATAAGTTGTTTGCTTAGAGATACATTCCTCTCTACCCAGGCTCCCGTACTCACTCAGGAGCTTGACGTGAGAATCATTGAACGTATCCATAATTGATTCTAAACGCGAACACCATGTTTCGAAACGCGATAGAGTGCTAGGATCTTTTACTGTATTACGAGCGCAGGTGACAGCATCTGATAGACGCTTAAACGCTATATTGCGTTGTGATTCGTAATGCTTTACTAATGCCTCACTCATGATGACTGTTTCTAAAATACGATTTACAATAGAAACTACTAAACGCCTGATAACGAAGGTTTAATCTACTGTTTCACGAATAAAAAACAACAATTAAAATGAATAATAATGTTTAAAAGCTTTAAAAACACTTAAACTTATGTTTACAAACAGTAGAAAATGAAATGTTGAAAGGTACCAAAAACTACTAAAATGGTAGGAAATTTAATAATTTGGTATACTTTTTAAGTTGACAACCCAAATAGTTGAACTAAAAATGCACGAAATAAAACTCCACAAATGGAAACTGCACAATTTGCCCGAAAAACTGCACGATCCGCCCTTGCGTCATAGGTGTAAAAAAGATGGCAATGTTAGCACGATCTACGTACACCGCGAGAGTGAAAGAGAGACACCGACCCAAGCGAAGGTCAACCAAAACGCAGGCTTAGGTAGATAGGTAAATGGCGGAGGGGGTCGATTCTACAAGTTTTCCGATGCGTAGGTATATCGAAGGACCGATGATACACACACACGAGATTATTACGAATACAAAAATGATATTATATTAAATGTTTCTAGGAGAAAACAATATCGAACAGTGATAATGAATACGATAAAGTAGAAACTATTATGCGTTATATGTTACGACAAAATAGCCCTATATTGATACTACGATTACAACGTTATATGTTACGTGTAAGTAGAAGTGATGATAATTAAAACGCTGTATGTTACGTTTTAAATAAACACAGTTTGTTTAAACGCTATATGTTACGTAATAAACAATGAAAATGATAAATCCTAAGACGCTATATGTTACGCCTAGGCATACAAAAATGATATGATAAATGTCTATAAATGTCATATGTTACATTAACAGACTCACACAGTTGACCAACTCGTTCGACTTATAACACACAAAAAAATCACGAATATGAAAAATGTTTAGAATAGACCTCTACGAACATGCGATGCACGAACATGAACGAGTCGCGACTTGAAAGTTCGGAAGTACCTAAACAATGAATGCACTTGATAATTATATAATGAAATACGAATAGAACATACATAAATACTATGGATTTATGATGAATCTATGGTGTGTGTGTGTGTGTAATAAGATAAAATGAGAAAATATGGACGCTAGACATAAAATTCACACAGAAAATTAGCAGCCATATTGAATGGTGAATTTAGAAATCCGGCTCTAAGGCCCAAAAATGTTAAAGTAATCCCTTCGATAAGTAGGACTTATGGTCCATAGGTTGCTACGGCTGCTTCTGTGGGAGAAAATAGAACGGAAAGGCAAGGTTAGGTACTCACGGCGCGGGGCGGACAACTTTCTTCTGCACTCCGGGCGGCTTCCTTCACCTTCCACAAGTGTTTGTTTGTTGTTATATTGATAATTTAATGTCTAGGGACGTCCCGATAATTATGCACAGGTAATTAACACTATGAACACCTTGTTGAATACAGTTTTTCTGTTAGTTTTGCGGAGCGCGCACAATGCGTTGGCGCGTGAACCGTTGCGAACGAGCGAGTGTCCGGCGCGGGGGGTGTTCCGCCGCCGTTAGATGGCGCGGCCGTAGAGCGCGCGCTTGCCCCTAGGGATGTGGGACGTAGGAAATAGAGAGGAGAAAAAGGATAGGATGCAGAAGCAAACCATACTCCATTACAAATCTTAAGGGAAACCTTAACAGTTTTGATATCAGTTAATATAAAAACTAATTATATTATACTTACAATCCTAAAATTGAAAAAGTTGTTAGGAAATATTGTTTATGGTAAGGGTGGGTTATTTATGCAGTAGCGGCTTTATTTTAGTTTTTGAAATAGTAACTGTATTTTTCCCGAAAGGAACAAGCAATCATTTGTTTACCGAATAAATAAATACCTAAATCCTATTTTGAATAGCTACCGCAGAGTTTTATAGCCCATCTAAAATAGTAGCAATACCACGATAACAATATTTTTGTCGCAGCTTAAAAAATATAAAAATCCTTATTGGTATTTTCGCCGCTATAGTTAACAAATGCTATAAAAATTTCATAGGTGACTCCCATGAAACATAAATTGTGGGTGTTAATCCACTCGGGACAACGACATGCTCGAGCTTACACGAGAGGCAATAAGGAAGATTTGTTACAACTTTACTGTGATATTGTTTTACCAAAGGTTTTTGTGTTACTATTCTCTTGCGACTATATCGTTCTTGTTAGTAGGTAAATATAAAGAAACAATAGGTAGATAGATAAATTAATTATTTTACTAATGTTATAAACACGAAATCTCTCCTGTCTGTCTGTCTGTAAATTTTTCACGCCTAATAATAATAGGTATAGAAAACTATTATCTTCCCACAAAAGTTTGTCTTATCAATTTAATTTGTATTGAAAGTTATTATTTTTTATTTTATATATTCTTAAATTTCATTTTTTATGTTACCTACATTTCATATTTGCGATGGTCGTCTCCATTATGTAATTTGTACCAAACCAAATGGACGGACAGGATATGTCTAAAAAATATTGTTACAATCTCTAAAGTAAACCAGAAATTTACCTACTTCTGGTTTACTTTAGAGACATGTCAGTCATATTTTTTAGGTAAAATGGTAAAATTGATGTCTTAAAAATAACTTATTATTGGCTCCACAATATTCATAATTCATTATAACGTCTCTATAAAAGTGCCAACATCAACATTCTCACAGACGATGTTTAAATGACAAGAGAATTTTTAGTACATTTTTCCACAAGGGGAGAGGATTTCAGAGTTGGTAAGGCGTACGACACTCATATTTCTACCGCGAAGAGCGGGGCTCTGGAGCATGCAACATACATTCTTTATTAAAATATATCACGCCTCGTTGATTTACTGCTAGATTGGCTTGCATTCTGTGCAAGCTTAGTTTCTCAACTGTAATTTAGGAAGATGTATAAATTTTACTCTTATTCTTAAGCAGCACGTACCAGTGCTCTCGCTCGTGTATTTAGTTTATTATCGTCGCAACAATATACCTATGCGTTAGATAGCTTGTTCCACGACGTAAGCTCAAAAGCTTCAGGATTAAAACAAGAAAATTGCATCATCATATAATTAGGTAGGTAATGCTTGTATAAAAACCCGCCAAAAACCTATACATATTATGTACGACATTATGATGCATATTAGGAACGTCCACCGGTCCACGTCTTTGAAGAGCATCAAGAACACGTAGGTACTCTACTGTTCCAATTTGGACATTCGATAATGGAATGACGTAAGCAATACGGTCACATTATACAAAATTCGTATTTTCGCACCATCTGCACATTCCTGTGGGTTACTCATCGGTGTATCTGTGTCATCAGCATGTGGAAGGTAGGTACCTACTTATGTAGATTTCACTCAATATGGCCACCGTCATAGCCAGCGCTACGTAGAAAAAAGATCTGCCATTTTGTTGGTCTTGCGGTACATTTGTAATGCAAGGAGATTACGAAATTTCTTGTCAATTGCCACTAAAACTGCGCTAGCTCAATCCCTTCTTCTTCCAATCCTCGACTATGCCGATGTCAGTTATCCAGATCTTACTGAAGTGCAACTAGGTAAACTCGAGCAACTTCAAATTTTTTGCATTAGATTCATATTTGGTTTACGCAAGTATGATCATGTTTCAGAGTTCCGTATCAAACTCAAGTGGTTGCCTATCCGCCTTCCTCGGAATACTCATATTTTATCACTTCTTTACAGTATTCTGTTCCATCCCGGAACCCCATCTTATCTCAAAGAACGTTTCCAGTTCCTTAATGACACACACTCTAGATGTTTGAGGTCAGCAGAGAATTTGAGACTGTCCATGCCTCCGCATTCCACTGTCTTTCTCGGCAAATCCTTTGCAGTTCAAGACGTACGTCTGTGGAATGCGTTACCTGTATCAGTGAGACAATCGCAGTCACTAGCTTTTAAAAAACTAGTCACAGATCATTTTTCCTCCGAATTCAATACACGTAGCACATCTTGAATTGTTTCCTTTTTATCCACACATTCTAGATTCCTATAATCAACTATTATAATAATCAAAATCAATATATGGTATATATTTATATATATGTATTTATTTATTATAATATTTATTTAAAAGTATAATAATGTGTAGTTTAAGTACCTATTTATAGAATTTTATCTAGCAGTACACCACCAGCTACCCTCCCTCACTTAATTTTTTTTCTACTATTTAAAATTACCCAAGGTTGTCTGGAAGATATCGCTTTTAGCGATAAGACCGCTATAATTGTACCTATTCATACCAACATAATTTGTAAAAATGTAACAATATGGTGTTCAATAAAGAATATTCTATCTATCTATCTATCTAAAGCTATTTTCGCTCTACCCATCAGTCGATTGCTAAGCATCTGTACTAATCAGATGATTGACTAAGTAGACGGAGGCGTGCATGTAGTACTTTAATATTGAATGACGTAATGTTTTTTACAATACTATGAGCTCATCACACTGGAATGTTTTCGGAAAATCGATTACCAATTTCCGAATCTACATAAAGCTGGTGGTGATGGTACCTTAGCTGTAGAAAATAACTGCGATTCTAAGTTGAACACCGTCTTCGTGTTTTTAATACTCTAAAGTCACTGTAATTGAAAGCCTCACCTTTTTTCCGTGGTAAAATCCTCATGAATGTCTCTAAGAAAGGCAGATGGTTAGGTATATACATAAGTCGAAGACCTAACCTAAAGTAAAATCCAAATCCCAAAACAAGCTGTAAACTGTAGGTACGTACCTACCTACCATCTTTAACATCTTTGCCAGTATTATGAACACGCGCCTTCCGGGCGCACCTTTCATAACATCAAACTGTACAAAAGGACGTCCGGTAAAGATATCATCTTCAATGAATTTCGTCTCTTTTGTGACGGCGTGTTTATAGCGAGCGCGGAGCATATTCGTTAAAGATTGTCGGGGCGGACGCTGCGCATCCAATTTTGCGTCAAAATTATCTGTTGTCGCAGCAACTTAGCTTCTTCAATTACTTCTACTACAAGGCACCTTTAAAATAAGATTAATGTTGGACAAGCGAAAGCGTTTGATTACGACACATTAGAACTTTCGTTTTGTGAAAATAAAAGTGATTATTTGTCAGAGTTCATAAAAGTTGACGAATTTTATTTAAGTTGCAAAACTTTTGGGAACTCTTATGAAACATAATTGGACACGAAATGAGGAAACGTTAAAGATCTGTAAATGCTATTTAGGTAAAAAAACCATGAAATTCACGAATAAAACAGGATATAAAAATCCAATAAGGATCATAATTTATTAAAAAAATGATATATTACACTTTACAATTGACCGAACTCGTGTTAATGTGGCGGGTCAACCATAATATCCGATAATTTAAAATTTTGAGTATCACAGTTGTTTTTATGTAATGATGATGCTATATTTCTGATAAAAAACATCCAAAATAAAA
This sequence comes from Acronicta leporina, assembly GCA_947256265.1. NCBI lineage: Eukaryota > Metazoa > Arthropoda > Insecta > Lepidoptera > Noctuidae > Acronicta > Acronicta leporina. The sequence continues at coordinate 11,409,955 of OX366512.1, forward strand.
CTACATTTTGATATAAATGTCCACAAAATCGTGAACACTGACGAACCATAATGGAAGCGTAAATTCTTGATAATAACACCTTTCATGGTGCTAATTAACCATTTAAAATTTTACGGGTCAATAATGACACCACTAAAACTTTATATATATGTCTTTATTAAATTCATCAGGTCCATAAAATTTATGAGCATTATTCTACTAATAATATTTTATATCTATCTCTGTTAGGTTTGTCCAGCCACATTAACAGTCGTATTGACCGATGCATAAATGCATCCTACACATACATTCCATTGGTAATAATAACTATAATATTCTAATATATGTACAATTTTATTTACAACATTGAAACTCACAATTTCACTGCCACTTTGAATAAGACACATTGTGATAATAAAACCAAATATATTGCTTTGTGTGTGAGACACAAAAGGTCAAAATGACAGGAAAATTGTTAGTTTGCCCGACACCTATTCACGTTCCTTGGTCTAACAACAATCACCATGACACAGCTGTCTGTAATGCATGAGTTTAAATTAAAATGCTTTTGAAGTTAGTGAAAATATGATAATTATGATGTTTAGTTTAATAATGTTAATGCTTTCTAGTATAACGTTTAATTAAATACTCATTCAGTTTTTTTTAATAAGATTCATACAGATTGACAGTATTCTCAGTTTCTTACAAACAAAAATGATTTGCATACAATATTAAATAACTAGCCACTCAACAGTGAGTCAACACCATCGAGCCTGAGATCATTTACATCGCATCTCGTGTTATTTAACTGTACACTGACGACAATGACTACTTACCAGGCGGAATCGCAATACAAAATCATAGAACATGATCGTATATGTTAGAGTAACAATCGGAATATCCACATAGACTGGCTCGGTACCATAAAATTAAACACAGAAACTAATATCATAAATAACAGCACATACTTGCGTCCATTGCGAATGACAACATTTCGTGGTTCCATCGAACTTAGTTCTCGACTTTGAATGTGGTCAGTCAATAAAATCACACTAAGATGTCCGCGAAACTGGCACTTTACTAGCTGTGGTTGTTAGCGTTACTGTACATCACTGAGTTGTTCACTCTATTCATACTAATTGAGGCACTGCTACCGTTTCTCTCTAGTCCCGCTAAAAAGTCTTCCAAAAGCTTGGCCAGAGCCTTGCGCTTGAACCTTAACGATTCGTTTATAACTTCGCGTATCACTTCCTTTTTAACGTCCACACCACCTTGTAATTGTTTTAAATTTTCGAATAATTTCGTGTAATCTGTAAACAAAAAGAAATATCAAATTGATAAGTCTGATAATGCAAACAGTATCAACAAAAAATACTAAAATACTAGTATTGATCATTTATCGCAAATAAACAAGAGTTGAAATGCTTTTTTTACCTTTGCCGGGTCGTCGGACCGCGCGAAACACTTCGGATCGTACATCTAGGTTGTGCTTTTTTATATCAGCAAGCTCTTTGCGCGTTAGCTGAGGCGGCATCGTCAACTGCGTTAGTTGTTTGTCATTCTGGAAAGAATATTACATTGGAAGAGATCCTTTTGACAAGGGAGGCTTTGGCTAAAATTAAGCCTCACAGAGGATCCAATTTTCAGGTCAAACTGCGCTCAGCCATACCATAAGCGACAAATCCTGGTTACCATAATTTATCATTATATCATCAATTGGCACAATATTCATCCATCTACGATAGTCTTTCCAATAATCAGAACTCGGATCGATATATAAACCAAAAACAAACGATACCTGTATTATCAGAAGGGTTTAGCAGTCGTGTTACGAATTTACGCCCACAATTCACCAGTATGTTTAGGTCCCATGTAATACGATTAGTGGGCGAGCCAACTAAATATGTAATTATTATTTATGTAAGTATTTTTAGTCACAATTGTATATGAATAAATTAAATTAAATTCAATGAAAACCGAGCCAAAATCCAAACTTCGAGGTGCTACTGAGAATTTCACAGAAAAACCCAGGACTTCTAGAGTAGCAGTCGCGCTTGGGACCACTAGAATCAGAATAACTCCTATATCGTCTAACTAAAATGGTTTTTATTATATTGTATTTGGTACCTTTCGTTTCCTCTTCCGGGATCGTGCGTTGGAGTTGTTCTCAGCGGCGACGCCCTGCAGTATCGCGTTGATCTGCAGTTCCTGAGAGTCGTGCAGCACGAGGGGCGCAGGCGCAGGTGGCGGCAGCGCGGGCTCCGCCGGCGGGGATGGAGAACGCGGCATTTTGCTGCCCATCGTCGTGTACGCGTCTGAAGGTAGATAAACGTAATTTTTGTAATAATTTGAAGTCAGCACTATTGTACAGGAGGATATTTATTTATTAGAATACTTTAGTGGTACACTGGCAAGACATAGCATACTCTCAAGAAAATTCCCAGTTAAATTACGAATTTAGCTATTATTAGATTAATATGCATATACGGATATTTTTTCAGTGTTCATAATATAATACTGACCTCCATTGAGGAATGGTTTGACGACGGGCGGCAGGTTAGCGGGCGCTACGGCCGGCGGAGACGCGGGTGGAGATGCAGGACCACTCGCTGGACCTCCTGTGTCCGTATTTGGAGGTTCCTGAAATACAAACCGTTTATGAATTAAAATTCTAGTAGCAGGAATAAATACCTAGACTCCTGGTGAGCTGATAAATTTGAATAATTGAATAACTCGATAAACTTTTAGTAAAAAGCTACTTATAATGCAAAATAAATGTTTTTTACAACTTCGAAACATAACATGCATTGTCCCACCCAAGAGTAGGTACAGATAAACATTGTACGCACGGCTACACATCAAGCGATACATGACAATATTCAACACGTACCTCTGGTGGTCTTCCAGACGGCAAGTCCGAGGGTACGGGGGCGAGCGGCGAGGCCGGGCGGCGCGCGGTGACGGGCGACAGTGGCGCCACGGGCGCGGCGGCGACGGGCGGCAGCAGCGGCGCGGGCTGCGCGGGTGGCGGGGGCGAAGCAACCGCGTCGGGCGGCTCGGACGGGCGGCGCGCCACCACGTGGTGCGGCAGCGGGCCGGCCTTGCGCTTGGGCGGCAGGCGCGGGCTGTCGGCGCCGCGCTTGCCGCCCGCGCCGCCGCCGCCCGACCGCACCGCACCCACCGGGTCCACGTCCGCCTCGTCTACCATCATCCGCTGTCAACGAAATGAAATGAAATGTGTTTGCTGGGGAGTTTGTTGCACCGCTTCTTCTTCCCAGCGAAAACACTAGGAAGCGGTGAAGGGCGGTCGCTTTGGGGGCTGTCTATAATGTAAAAATGACGTTCAAAAAGTACTACCTAGTAGTCTATATTGAATAAATGATTTTGACTTTGATTTTGAACGCAAATTACATATAATTCAAATTATTATCCTAATAATATTCTTTTTACGATATTTCGTAGGCAATTATAGTAGCAAATACATATTATTATGGTCAAGTTTACTACTTTTAGATCACTATTCCCTCACACATTATTTCCCAAAGTTAGCTGCACTCCAAACCCATCTCATAAAATCCATCCAAATTCAGGACTCACCTGTTGCTGTTATAAAAAAAGGGCAAACATGAATGATGAACTGTTTAAATAATTATTAGCCAGGCCCAATTCAGTTTGTGTGAAAAAATCCAATAATAACATTTATTCCAGAAATAATATTTTGTTGCCAAAATTAAATGCAATGGTAAAATTTCAAATGACACTTCATGGATGGCTTCTTCCTCCCAATTCTACACATCCCAACACATTTTTATAAAAACCACTCTAATATTTATCAATGATAAATATTGTGGGGCAGAAATTTTCTGCATCGAGACTAAGAAGTTCATAATAATATCAGTACTGCAACACACCTTGTCTATCTTGAAGGGATTGCCGAACATGTGTTGGCGTACTGGTTGCGACTCGATTTCACGTAGCTGCGGCGTCATCCGCTTGAGGTACTCCTGGTAGTTGCCCATCTGAGCCACCGGCATCGAGTGCACGCTGTCCTCATCCACCAGCCGAGTGTGGGCCAATGACGGCTGCAGGAAGTTCGCTCGCATACGTACCACCTGAAAATTTTAATGAAAATGTTTTAATTGCGACGAAGAATATAAGAAAGTGCACAATGTTACAAAGGCAAATTCTCAATACTGGACGCTTTCCTATTATCCTAATTCTCATATTATCAAACATCAGGATCAATATTAACTGTGTGAACTGTAGAAACGGTAGTAGCATGCAACAATTATTAATAAGATAACAAAAGCAAAATAATTATGAAAAGAGAAGACCTCTTCTTTGAAGGAAATGCGAACTAAGGTGTCATTAGCCGGCCCTTATTTGAATACAATGTAGTTACAACTTAAAGAAACTACTGTATGTAAAATAGAAACTTGGTTGAAAACTTGCCAAGAAAAATAAAAATCCTTTGTATAAATAAACAAAGGATCTTTATTTTTCTATAGCATAGCATATAAATGCTATTGAGATATAAGCATCCAATTTGAATGTAGTATGAGGATACTATTACGAATAAAAGTGCAAAGCTTCGGCTATTCTTCAACAAGATTCAACCGAACCAAGATATTGTATAGTCACATCCTAATTCTGTAAATATCTTATTACAGCCATTTATTTTATTCAGTCATCTATCAGATGACTGATGATTAAATTCAACTGATCTTATACAATAAGATGATTTTCTTCAGGTTGCGAATATATACTTCACAATTTAGACAGGTTAAAACAAGCTTCACTATGATAACATTTTCGCGTTTTTAGGTTTGATACATTTATTCCTTTATTATTCTTACCTGATCTAGTAAATCTCTCCGCTGTATATCGAAAGGATTTCTATATGTGTGCGCTTGAGCCTTGTGTCTTCCACGTGAGAGTCCAACGACGAATCCCCCAAATTCATTCAACTGATCGCGAAGCGCTGAAAACTTGTCTTGCAGACATGGGTGTGTCGTCAAGTCTTTTCGAAGTGGTGACCGCGGCATTACTCTTACGCTTTCAGCTACCTGAAATACATATAATAATATTGAAATTTAAATTTATTTGTAAATGGGCTACACATTAATGCATTTAAGTTGTATTTATAGTGAAATAACAGAGCTCATTATAGACGTTTACATCCAAGGGGAGTATAATTTTTAATAAAGGTATCAAGTAGATACTGACTGCTATGGTAGAGGTCCTGGGTTCGATTCCCAGGTCGAGCAGTGTTATTGGGTTTTTCTATGAAATTCCAGCAGCAGCAGCAGCTCTCGAGTTTGGAATTTGCCCGGTTAATGCCAATAGGCTCGCCCCCTATTACATGGGACCTAAACATATCGGCGAACTGTGGGTGTACATTAGTACATCTCTGCCTAACCCTTCGGGGAATACAAGCGTGATGGTATGTTCCAATATTCTGTGCCAAATACATATAAGGACTTACATTGAAGATAGATCATAGTAACGCAGTAATATACATTAGTATCTAGTTACTAATTAGTTGCACATTCTGACTCATATTTGCCTCTGAGTCATGATATTGCATACAATATTTTTTGATGAATATAAAATATAACAGACTCCAGACACTCGACAGTCTACAACAAATATATTTACCTTTTGCGTATTATTGCTGGATGACTTATTGATGACGTCAGCACAGAGTTTTTCGAATTCTACTTTAGCTTGGTTTTTCAGTCTTTTCAAGTAGTTCAATACAGAGAAACTGAGTGAGTTGTCTTGAGAGTCAGGTATCAAACTCTGAAGCAGTTGTGCGGATGCTCCCATTTTGGTCAATGCTCTGCGAAGAGGCTGAAAATAAAAATATATAGCTCATTAGGACCAAAAAATTAATCACACAATCTTGGCATACTTTATTAGATCATTTTAAGGTAACAAGAAGATGAGGTCAGCATAATGGACAAAATCACTTCACACTACACGTATTATATCACCTATTTTGTTGATGTATGACTTCAAAAAATAATAAAATAAACAACATAATGTTTTCCACCTTACCGCAACATAATAAGAAGGCATTCTATCGAGGTAGTGTTGGAAAGCCAGCTTCCATTCTGGCGTGGGTTTGCACCGGTGCACTTTGAACAAGTCGTCCAGAAGAGGCAGCAGCATCGGGTAGTTGTACGGCAACACGAACAGGTTCACACACGTCAAGTTGGTAGACGCTTTCAAGTAGCCAAACGGGTGATTGATCTCAGAGTTCTTGCATCCACTGTTGGCTACGAATACCTGGAAATACGAAATAAAATAATCAGTTTTCCAACAAAGAAGATCACATTGAACTCGGTTTATGTCACTGTCGAGAGACAAAGGTTTCTTTCTTTCTCGTTTTTATAGTGTCGAGTTTGAACAGCACTTTAAAAGTAGCAATGAGGATTTATTTATTTATTTATTCTTAATGTACAGAAGTGTACACAGGCGGTCTTAATGCCTTAGCCGTTTTCTACCAGACTACCTTTAGGATTCGATAAATTGCTACAACAAATTGCACTGAGAAGATGATCTTCGACATAATTGTATTATAATATTACTAGCGACCCGCCTGCGGTTTCACCCGCCCTGCCCCGTTCCTAAGAGTCGTAGGGTTATGTTATATAGTTTAAAACCTTCCTCTTAAATCACTCTATCTATTAAAAAAAACCGCATCAAAATCAATTGCATAGTTTTAAAGATCTAAGCATACATAGGGACAGACAGCGGGAAGCGACTTTGTTTTATACTATGTAGTGATATTTCGCACTAATATATTAATGAATATTCAATTTGTTAATACTCGGGTAAATCAGTTCAATCATAAGTGGCAATTCAAGAGTTAAATAGGCATCTTAGTTTAGAATATAAAGTTGCCTATATGTGCAGTCTTAATTGCATCTATAACTGTTTTTTTTAAAGAACAGCTCATAATTATCTCATTAGAGTCGAATTTATAAACACGATAATGATTAAGTTTTAGAATTGCAAACTTATACTATAATATAATACATGATAAAGTTCACAGTCCATTACTACCATACATATTTATTTACAACCTTTTTATATGGTCACTCAAAAATTAACTTAAACTACATGGCCTAAAGAAGATATTTGATTAAATCTCAACATAGTGGAGTGCAATTTGATTGTTTGTTCACATTAACAAGGTAACCTAGATTATAAATGAATTTAAATTGGGATCTATTACTATGTTGTTGATAGAACTCATTTATAAAAAGATGCAATTCGAGAACCATGGTCTCATCTGACAGTTAAATTGATAGCAGGGCCAATTATTCTTTTTAACATGAGTTTCTTACCTGCCAACATATGGTCGGTTGTTTCCTGGCCAGTATGAATTGCGTCAGGGGACTGGGCTCCAGCTCGTACTTGTCAAATGGCAGGTTGTCAATCACCATGGGCTCCTGACTCGAACATGTGAACTTCACCACTGGATGTGCGGAGCGAGGTGGCTGCAAATTATGACAAAAGATCATGTAGAAAGATTTTTATTTTATTTCGAAAAGTTGTATATTATTATCATAGGTGCTACAACCCCCTTTCAGGTTGGTATACATTTCCGTCTATTTTATCATATACATATCATTAACATGATGCTGTTATACTGTATACTACAATGCAAATATGGAAATATTTGTCAAGGTCACAATATCTCCATAACCCGTTTGAAAACGATTCAAAGTACTTAAAAACAGTTTTTGTGCACCGTTAAACTCTCTGTTTTTATGTCGAGTGAGCTTAAAAGTGTTAAGTTCATAAACAAACAGTGGATGTCAAATATTTCGTCGTGAGTCAATACCATACATACGAACCAATATTTTCTATACATATTATTATGTACTCTCGACAAGTTACAGGCTAACAACATCTGTGTTTTAACAAAGGTTGTTTAATATGTATTACACAACATATAAGTCAAAAAGCAGGTGTTAGGGAAATATTTGTTTATTACGCAATTTACGTCAAGATGCAAACATCATTAGCTGCTTAACTTTTTAGTCGACTGTACACCATAGGGTATTTTACACCATGTAAGAAAAAATATAAAAATGCATGTTTATGATAGATTTTTAAAAAAGTAAACGAGAAATGTTAGTATTTATTTATAAAAATGCAATGCAAATTTTATAATTCAATTTCAAAAACAGGTCTTTTTTAATCTGTTTTAAAACGCCATCCGCCATATTGGATTCCGACGTGATGTCACTCCGATAGTAACTTGACGTTACTTGGTCTTTTGCAGTTGTATTGTTTACTAACGAAGTGACGTCACGACCCGAAGTACCATGGCGGCTAGCGTTTCCGCGCGAAAATTCAAAATCATAAATTAAAAATATTTTTTAAGGCATTTTTCGGTTTTATAAAACTGAAATAAAAATTCAACTGGTTCATTACGATCTAAGGATTAATGTAAAACAGTTTTCAAAAAAAGGTGTAATACCCTATTGCTGTAAGTGAGTATGAGGACATGAAGCTCTCCTCTTTCAGTCACTGAAAGCTTTCCCCACATCCTCTCTCGACCTGATCAAAGGTGTCCATTCAAGAACTAATTTTCTCCAACGGCTCTCTCATACGTAGTATATTAAAATTTGTAACACGTAAATTAAAACATAAATTACGTAACACGAATTTCATGATTTTTTAACCCCCTCCGCCTCCAAGTCACATGTCGTTACATATTTTGCAATTTTACATCTAGAAATAATCAAGGCATATCAGCAGTTCATTTTTTTTACTTGTGGCACCACCACATAGCTGATGACCTGCCATACACCTAGTCACACTTCTTTACTCCCCGCCGTGAGGTGTGACGCAATTTATGCAAAACATCGATTAAAAAAATGTTGCTAATATACAGTACATACCAATGTCTGCGCGTTAGGGTCCGATCGGAAGGACTCTGGTATAGGCCAGAAGCCGACAGCGAAGCCCTTCTGCGCGACCGTCCGCGGCACGTATATGAGGCGGCGGCAGGAGTGCCACGCCTGTGGAGCGCTCGGGCCTTGGTTCTGAGTTTGATACTGGCCGCTGTTCCAACGCTGCAAACAGAAGAATTTAATTCAATAACGCCTTTAACTGTACTTGTTTGAAACAGACTAGAATTTCCAAATGAACCCACACAGTACAGTAGTCACAACTGATGTGTTAGGTCCTATTATTACCATGGATACAGGCGTGACGATATGATATATTATATAACTAGGTTACTGGAGTCGCTGATTCACTGCATGTGAATCAGTGGGCAGTTTTACGAAGCTTTTATTTACTGATTTTTATGACATAACTGGGGACAAACGACCAGACGGATCGCCTGATGGTAAGCGATTACCGCCGCCCATGGACACCCACAAAACCGGAAGAGTCACAAGTGCGTTGCCCGGCTTTAAAAGGGTAAGACCCAATATCCTCACTCAATCGGCAAAACAAAACGTAAGCATTGTTTCAACGCCGGCCGACCGACCCATTCGTGCCACTGAATGATTGAGTAAAAATAAGCTATCTTATTATTTGAAATACCATTAAAAACTTATTGATCCGCATTATTACCGCATTTGGCCTCATTTTTAATCTAACTTCCCTAAAAAAATCTTAGTATTTTTATAATAGATAATGTAAGCACTAGACATTCTTTTGATAGGTACATGCATGACATAATTATCTACTTCTGACCTATAACTTGTACGTGTAGAATAGTCTGTAAGTATAAGTTGGTTATTGAATAAATAAATAAATAAATATTCTACATGGCAGTGTGACCTACAAAATTTCAAATTTGTATGTTCAGATATTTCGTGATTAGTCATGAGATGAGCCAAATTCGCTTGATGTATATGGGATCAAAGAAAAATATGAGCCCGGCTGTCACAAGAAATAGTATCGGCAAAAAATAATGTTATTAAAAATGTTAATAAAAATAATTCAAGCTAATAAAAGTGTGTACAATTTATATTTTGTAGAGTAAAATGATGAGCTATATCCCATTGCTTGTGTATGGGACGATTTCAACACCGTGGCGAGGCGATAACATATATGTTAATAGATTAGGTATATAGGTCTTTGCACCCATCATATGCGTCACAAAGCACTTTCTTATCACTAAATGAACTATCGTAAAGCAATGGTTGAGAGAAATTTTACCTTTCTACGTGTGTAAAGATAAACAGTCGAACTGACTACCTACTATCTGATTACGTTTTATTCTATAAAAAGGTAAAAGGTGGTAATATTTATCTTGAAATCTTCTGTAATTGTACCAAAAAAAACAATTAAGAGACTATGTAATATTATTAATGCGAAAGAAAGTACGTGAAAAGTACTTCGTCACATCTTCAAAACGAATATAATTTTACGACATTGAATACTTTAAACCCTCACAATCAACCCATTATATGTCCCACTGTTGGGCACGGGATTAGGCTAGTCCACCACGCTAGCCTCATGCGGGTTAGCAGACTACACACGCTAACGAGAAAATCTCTCAGACGTGCACGATTCCTTACAATGTTTTCCTTCACCGTTTTAAGCGCATGATATTTATTTAACTATTAATACGCACATAACTTGGAAGTCATAGGTGCGTGCCTTGTATTTCAACTCGAGACCTTTGACTTTGCAGTCCTATGGTCATAGCACTAGGCTATCACTGCTCCATTTTCTGTTTACACTTCTGCCTAACCCTTCGGGGAATACAGGCATGATGGTACGTTGTGTATGCTGCCCTCTTACCAAAATTGACCTTTGCAAATAAGTGCCACTGAGAAATTTATAGTTGTCCCCTTTATTGTGTCTTATAACTTAAGTTTCAGGAAAGCGATAAAGACTGCTTCATTAACTAGGTTAGATATATTGATCAAGTTTACAAATGAAATCTACTTACTCCATTTCGTTCACCGTCACCATCGACTTCCTTATCGCCTTCCTGGTTGGCGTCATCCGTTTCGCCTTCCCTGCTGTTGGCCCCATCGATGGGCGGAGGGTCGGGGCCAATCTTCTCGAAGTTAATCACCACGCCGCTCTGCACTTTCTGAACCAAACTGTCGATGCACTGCATCAGCATGCGATGGGAAGTGATGCAGTAGGAACGCCCTGAAAATGATTACCGCGTGTTATTTATTCAGGCATACAGTTACAGGTACTTGGTTCATTTCTAATAAGAACTAGCTTCTGCCCGCAACTTTATCGGCATGAACTTTAAAAGTGGGTCCGACCTAGATAAAAAATAGGCTATGTGTTATATATCTACTATATAATCTATCTATATCTATATACTAATATATAAAGCTGAAGAGTTTGTTTGTTTGTTTACTCCGCCCAAACGCCACTGGGTATACGTTGACCCACTCCCTGAGTGACGCGGCACTCAGTCGAAAAAGTACCTCAAAAATCGACTAAAGCGTTTTATCGATAAAAATTTTTACACAGCGTTGTTGTCTATGAAATGAATGAACGTTTAAACTTTGTTCCAACACTATACGAATGAAATGTCATCCTAAAAAATTTTTTGAAGTTTCATTAGTCCGCGACATTGAGTGGTTGTCAAGTGACATGGGTGCCGACGTCGTAAATTATTCTTGTGCTGTGTTGTGATTGTTTCATTTGACGCTTATTATACATCAAAATGTTCGTGAAGAACTAGGCTACAATGTGTTGTTGAATTTAAGTGGTTTTAGAATGTAAAGGAATGCAGTATTTGGCCGGACAAAAAGTTATTGTTCGCGATGACAATGTAAGTAATGGGGGCCCATTGTTATTTTTTTTTACAAAAAGTTTTTGTTTACTTTGGCCCGCAATTGTGTTTAAATGGAACAATAGTTCGTAATGAAATTATGTTTATCTTTCAAACTGGTTTCAATGAGTCATTGTGATGTCGATAATCAACTGAGTGAGTGTGAGCGCACACGGCCGCAATAAAAATGGCAGGTAGTAGATATTTTCGCGAATTTCGCGATTTTTTTTCTTATTGATGGTATAAAATAAGTTTAATGCTTCTAGTATTTTTAGAAATGATATTAAATCTAGTTTATTTTAATATAATTTATATGGATATAAAAAAAAAGATTTTTTTTTAAAAAATATTTATTTTCGGGGTATATCAGATTTCATCACTTTTTTTCACGATTACATATTTTTTAAAATATTTTAATGAAAATTATACCTCCTAATTGGTATATAATTAGATCCGTTATTTATTCAGCTTGATAACGGTAGTTATTATTTTGATGTAGCATTCATAGTTTTTGTACAAGAATTTTTTTATTGCTAAAAATCGGAAGTAAATTGGTACTTCCGATTTGGCTTCCGGTCGGCCTGGCGGCGAGGCGGTTATAGGCTATATATCATCACGCTAAGACTTAGTAACTATTCCCCGCGGACGAAGTCGCGGGCAGAAGCTAGTTATAAATATAATTCAAGATCGTCATCTTTGCCCTTTGCATGACCATACCAGATCTCAACGAAATTGGTAATAATTATATTATAACTAGCTTCTGCCCGCGATTGTGTTCGTCTGGGTGTTTCTTATGTATTATAAGTATATATTTACAAAAAAAAAAGTATATAAGTATTATATCCATTGTCTAGTACCCATAGTACAAGCTTTGCTTAGTTTGGGACTAGATGGTGCTGTGTAGAATGTCCCAGAATATTTATTTATTTATTTATTTAGTCCGCGCTGCCTGATGATATATAGCCTTATAGCCTTCCTTAATAACTGGGCTATCTAACACTGAAAGATTTTTTCAAATCGGACCAGTAGTTCCTGAGATTAGCGCGTTCAAGCAAACAAACAAACAAAATCTTCAGCTTTATTATTAGTATAGATGTATAGATTTGTGCTGTTCCACCACAGTAGATAGAACAAATACTCTTATCGTGTGGGTACTACTAGTAAGAAAAGAATGCCTTACTGCCATTCCGATAGGCCTCTCGTAATAGGTGCATCAAAATAATATCTGATTATCATCAAAATATCTGACTTACTCGGTGGTTACGCTTGGGGATCAAGTGGCTGGCGACTATCATATACATAGTTCTATTATGTATAATGAGAATTACATAGTAAAATAGACCCAGTCACTCAGAGGTTCATAGTGAGGGTTATCTGTTTGTTTGTTACTTTTTGACGACTAAACTGCTGAACAAATTCCGATAAAATTTGTATAAAATACGGGACAAACTTATGCGGTCTAAAATGAATGACAAGAAATAAAGGAAAATAGTAGTTAAGTACCTACCTAAATATAATTTATTCATTTCGATATCACTACATATTATAAAACAAAGTCGCTTCCCGCTGTCTGTCCCTATGTATGCTTAGATCTTTAAAACTACGCAACGGATTTTGATGCAGTCTTTTTTAATAATATAATAGATTGATTCAAGAGGAAGGTTTTAAGCTATTTAACATCACGCTACGATTCTTAGGGACGGGGCAGCGCGGGTCAAACCGCGGGCGGGTCGCTAGTGAATAAATAATTATATTAAAATTAGTCAGTAACCTTACTTAAATACACATGTACTACATAAAATGGGAATACAAATCGGATAGGCGGTTATAGTAGCCTTGATAATAACAATAGGTATCATCATAAACATACTTAGTTAAAATTAAAAGAACCAAAGTATTTGCTTATTTTTATCATAATAATAATATATTATTTATATAGCGGTATGTAACATAATATAGGTACGACATATTATTATATTATCTACCTACCTTGACTCTAAACGAACCGTACAAAAACTAGTCAGACTGGTTTTCTAAAGGGCTTACACTATCCCCAGTAAATATGAAATTTCTACATCCATTTAATATCACTTATATGTGCTTAATATAACTTGTTTAATAACGTCCTTGAATAATTTGAGGGCAATAATAACATTGTGCTGATAAGTCAAAGTTGATCATGTTGTTTGTTTACAAAATAATCTTGATACATGTATGATAAACGGTACGAAGTTGCCCTTGATATCAAAAAGTATACTTACTAGACCCGGTATAGCCTAGTGATAAGACCACTAGTCTGCCAAGTCAAAGATTTGTAGTTCGAATCCAAGGCACGCAAGGCACCTCTGACTTTTTGAAATCATGTGCTCATTTAATGATTAATTACCACTTGCTCACTAAACAATCAGTTCCTTAAGGATGTTTTTTGGGCAGACCTTTGTTTAGCAGTGACCTTTCTTTGGCTGATATGATGATCACTTGCTCAAATGTTGAAGGAAAACATCGTGAGGAATCCTGCATACCTGAGAGATTTTTTTAAAGACGTGTGATGTCTTCCAACTGCCATGCTATGTCGTGGACTATAGCCCAACCTCTCGCAGTTTGAGAGGAAACCCGTGCCCAGCAGTAGAACATTATTATATGGGTTGGTGATGACTTACTGTGGTCTCTTCACTAACGATTTTCAAATGTTTTGTTGCTCAATTTATTATTGTGTTGACAAGAAAAAATCATTCGAAAAAAATTTCTATAAGTCATTCAGAAATTTACTTGCTATGTAATTGATTTGTCTATCAATTGGATATGCCTATTTGTTAGAAATTAGCTAACAGAGTCCTAAAAATGAGCAAGTAAAATTAAATAGGGTAGAAATCTACTTACCGCCAGTTACTTCGCACATCGCGTCGATAGGTGACGAGTCGGAGGGAACTAGGCCTGTGTCCCTCTCGACGGCCGGTGTACCAGCAAGCCTCAGCACCAGAGAAAACAGTCTTTGGTCCCATCGAAATGGCTCGCGGGTCAATTCAGAGCCAGGTATTGGGCAATTCATGGGCAGATTGAACTGTAAGATGATTGTTGATATCAGTTCTTTATATTATAAAATAGCTTAGAATAAGTGTTACACGTGATATAAGGGCCTCAGTAGAACTCTAAAAAAATATGCACACGAAACATTGCGTTTTTGTTTCGCCTTATGTACCCGCATTTATGTATGAATATGCAATAGGTAGTTTCAGCAGTGTCTCCACAGATAAAAAATACAATCGTCTGCTGAGGTCCCAAGGAAACTGCTACAACTTATTTTTTAGATGAAATCCGGTTTCCGGCTTAATTTTACAAAATACATATATTCACGCCTGATTGACGAGGGACTATAAATAATTCTTCTTTAGCGAGGGTACGCTTCTACACACAAAATTGTCACAGACACCAACGCCCTGACCCGGAATCACTACCTGCAGATCATACAAATATTGTACTCTGTGTGGGAAGCGAACCCGCAACGCGTGCCCAGAAGCCGATCGCTCAGCCGCTTCGCCAAATATGTGATTTCCACTGGCTACGATCCTGACACACCACTTTCGCTTCACCTACGTTCATTAACCTCCTTATGCATGATCGTCGGTTTAGGGTGCTTTTAATTTTACTATCCGGCTGAATACCTGATTTTCTACTAATTATGAAAACTTCCTAGAATCGTTATTACCCTCTATGGCGATAAAGGTCTCTGCGCAATTCAACGTATCGTTCCACAACCGAAAAATCAGTATTAATTGGGACAGCAGCCCTATACATATATAAAGCTGAGGGTGGCGACCGAATACAGCATGTGTATGTATCCCCACAATTAGCCAAGGTTTTAGGTAACAGGTCATACATCGACCTTGTGGCCATTAAATGGGCACAAATCTAAACACCGAGCTGGCCAACTCAAAACTTAAAAATGTAACATTTTGACCAACTCGACTTGAGCACACTACACTCAGCATCTGGACTAGTGACCACTAGACCATAGAGACGGTAATAATATCCACAAAAATAAAATTATATAATATTTCTATTGACATTGTTTCTCTTTAAATAAAAGAGAAACACTTGAAAGGTGCGACCTCCAAGCGCTTAGCTTAGACGCAATGCAATTTCGAGACAAAGTAAAAGATGTCACAGTAGAGTATATAATACCTACTAAGGCGCCGTACAAACACGACACTTTCGGTAAGAACACAACGTCATTCAGAAACAGTGGACCGCTGAACTCATATCTAGATTCTAGCCAGATCGAATGCGACGCGAGTACGATGTTACGAGACGTCTTGACAACGCCTTGTATTGGAGAGCCGAACCGAAATCATACCCAGTGTCAAAGAATGTACTTAAGGAAAAAAAGGAAATGCATAATTAGGTACTTCCTGATATAAGCCTTCTTGGAAAATATATATAAGGATGCTACAAAAACAAAATAAATACTACATCGAAAACGAAATGACCAAATTTTCAGATTCAGGTTGTGTTATCAACAGTAGCACGAAAACGAAATAACATCATTATCATAAACTCACTAGCTCACTGCTGTACACAGATCTGTCAGAATGAGACGGGTTAGGAATTAGGTCAGTGTTTCTCAAAGTGGACCATAACGTCCCCTTGTGGCCCTGGAGGCATAGGATGTGGAAGGGCCCAGAGAAAATTGGGGGTGTTGAAGCGGTTTAAGATTTGGTAAAAGTAAAAATAGTAGTAGTAGTAGTAATAATAGTACCTAGTAGTAGTGTGCCAGGATCGTAGGAAGTGGAAATCTATAGTCTCTGCCTACCCCAATGGGAGACAGGCGTGAAAATATGCATGTATGTATGTAAAAGTAAACATTTTAGGGGGAAAGTAATTGATTATCAGTAGGCGGTAAACGAAATAAGTTTGAGAACTTCTGGGTTAGATATAGTCCACGATACACCTCAAGTCACATAAGAAAGGCGTCACGTATGTACGCCCGTTCTTCGTCAAAGGTTATGGACCATAATTCAATACAGATATCGACATAAAAACTCTCTAATAATTTGGGTTCGATTTCCAGGTGAAGTATTGTTATTTGGTATTTATTATGAAATTCTCACTAGTAGCTCAGAGTTTGGGATTTGTGCCAGTTAAATGGCAATAGGCTCGCTCTTATTACATCGGATCTAAACATACTAACGAACTGTGGGTGTACGGCAGTACCCCTCTGACTAACCCTTCGGCGAATATAACATACCATTACGCATGTTTACATGCGTTTATGTTATGCTTATGAGGTAAAAAATTAGGTTACACTAAAATAATTCTTCGTTTCGACTCACTGCTGCGTTGATCAATACAATTAGCCAACAGAATACCTAATTATTTTTTTACACCTAGTCTGTTCAAATATTATGGGGATCTTTCAGATACATTATCAGTCTGAGGGAAAACTTTACAATAATTAATGCTCAAAACAAGGATCAAGGATAGATAACAAAAAGTTCATCTGCATGTCTAGATTAATCTCCAGTATAACATAATTATCATTTATATTCACAACGTATAACTAAATAAGCGCAAGTCCTCAAACACGTCAATTAGAATCATAGACATAATTATAATAACGAAACTCTTCAGTTTGAGTCACGTAAACATATTTTTTTCAAGAAATTAGTTATACTACTGACTGTTATACGGCTGTACTACAGTCGTGCCCATAACGACTACGATTTCGGTGCGCACAAGCACACAATAATTTGTGCAAATAGCTGTCAGTTTTCCGTAACTAACATCATAAATGCGAAAGTTTGAGAACGGATGGATGTTTGTTACTCAATTAATAAAAAAATTAAAATTTGCCACAGAGTATTATGGTCTGGAATAACACATGGGCTACTGTTATTTATGTTGGACCCAATTCAAAAGTCCACGCAGACGAAGTCGCAGGCAGAAGCTAGTTTCCCATAATTCGAGACCTGATGGATTAAGACGGGATGGGCCGTAGACCATAGTCTCAGGAAAAAATCATTTTAAAAACCACTTTAATCGATACTCAACAAACTACTTTCAGGTCTTACGCTTATTTTGTTGCAGGTTGTATAGGTATTGTACTCTCTCTAAATAATTTATCTCGAATCATAAGTATAGAGTTACCAATTCCAAATTCAATTGGATACTGTATTTTTTTGTGTTAACTAAGCATCTGCAATAAAAAGCCACATAATACAAACAACAATTTAAAAACAAACGTAAGACCCGCTTAGATAAGATAATGAAAAGCACATTACTTTAGATATGCTATGTAAGCACTACATAGGTAGGCATGAAGATTTCATCACAAATCTCTCTACTTTCCCCGAAAAAAGAAAATATTATGTTAAATAGAACAAAGAAATTGTACCCCTCCTCCCTCTCAAGGTCCCGCCACAGAGGGGGGGGGGGTTCAAAGGAGCAACAAGGTCCACTTTCCCCCTTTACCTACAAGGAAGTATTGTGTAAAATGGGTAATAGGTTTTTTTGCTGTACGGCCTTCAAAACTGGAATGATGCAGTGTATCATCCACAATCATAACATCTTTGGTGAGGAAATAAATAAATTATTTATTATTATTCTCTCTTTATAGATTTTTTACCTCCTGGTCTACTGTTTTGTGGTAGGCCAGTAGGCCATGGTCTACTGGTTAACCCTAGTATATCAATGAGTCATTAAATTACACAATAAATACATGGTTAATGTACATATAATTGCATGATAATTAATGAACAAAATGATACCATAAATAGCAAAAACCTTCAAAGGCCTTTTGAAATATCTTATTTTCACAAGTTTTGGACTTAAGCACATAATATTAGGTTCAGACAATGTGGCAGGCAGTTAGGACTTGCTTATTCACATGGTACAATAACAATCCCTCTACTCTATGTACATTTTACATGTCTATAGGACCTATTTAATCCTACTAATATAAAAAATGCGAAAGTTTGTGAGGATGGATGGATGGATATTTGTTACTCTTTCACGCCAGAACGGCTGAACGGATCTGGATAAAATTTGGCACAGAGATAGATTATAGTCTGGAACAACACATGGGCTACTTTTTATCTGAATTCCACACAGACGAAGTCGCGGGCAGAAGCTAGTCACTCCATATATGAACTTTTATAGATGTGGTACAACACAAAAGTCACACATACAAACCATTTTAAAATTCTATAGATTTCATCTCAAAATCGTTTGTCCTGACTATCAACGCATAGCCAAAATTACAGTCTAGAAAACTGAAATTTGAAACATTTCTGTAATTACTGATTTTTTTATTAAAAAATCTTCCGATATGGAAGAATAATTTATGGATGTTTAAATTTTAAGGTTGAGGGGAGATGTTTCTATGAGTATTTTTTCTTTAAGTTGCAAACATTAAAATTTCAATAGAAAAATCCTGAAACAGAAATTATTTATTTATTCTCAGTAACTGAATAAATAAATAATTTCATAAATGTTTCAGGGTTTTCCGATTTTCACATTTTAAAAGGGTCCTTAGGTTTTTTTACATTAGTTATTTTTTAGTTTTACATTATTTAGCAACATGAAACTTGAGTTTGTAGCTATTCATCATAAATAAATAATTACATATGTATTTCAAGAATTTTGGATATTTTTTAAAGCTACTAGTAGGTTCTCACAGACTCAAATTAATTAATAAGTACTAGTAGCCTATCAAGTAGGTAACTCAATTATAAATACAATACAAAAACCTTAACTCTCAAATACTGGGCCCCTTTAACTCACTGGGATAATTAATTTTCTCAATGTGTCTGTAATTTGTTGCTTGGCAGACTAAATTAATAATTAAAATTGGAATAAATAATCATTTACAGAGCCTTAATGATCACTATCAAGACTATACATAGCCACAGCACATACATTGTGCAGTTAAAAAAATATATTAGCTCACCTCTTCTTGAATGCCAGCATTGCTTGAAAGTTTCCCTCCATCCGTAATGACAACAATAACAGATGGCTCAAGATAGAATGGACATCTTCCCTGGCCATATGTGTCTATACCAGTCTGCATACGATTTATGTTTAGAACATCGAAGGCATGCTTCAATGCTGCACCCATAGTTGTCAAGCCCAAACATTGTAAATTTTTTAATTCATTTATAAATGTTGCAAGGTTTTCTTTCCATCCAGCCTGAAAATTTACAATTTGAATAACAACTAGGATGCTATGAAACATATTGCACAACTACATCAGGATAAAAGTCAAAACAGATAACAGCAGCCCATAATTTTTACCACAAGATGCACTCATAGCTACAAAATTCACAATGTGTAGCAATGCGTGTTATCATTGAATTCATAACAATATCAGACTTATAAGAAATTAATTGGTTGTGTGAATCAGTTTGAATTTCCCCCCCGAAACGCCATTTCGTAGAGTACGGGCTCAGCCAATGAGAGTGCGACGAACGCGCAGTAAGCGAGCGCTATCGCGGAGGCAGCAACGGCGGCGGTTCGTCCTGTTTACGTCGTGCTGTCTATTTCAGTAAATTTCGCACTTTCAAAATATGTAAATGTTCTGGATTGCAGATAACAGTGCTTGACATATAGACACTGTTAAACCGGCGTAAAAACGCTCATCTATGCACATTCTACTAGAAAATCTTCGTTAACGTGTTCACTCTGATATAGGTACTAACCTTGATGTTCGCGGGTGGTTCTTCGAAAGTTAGAAGCATATACCTGTCGCCTCTGCTTTCGGGAGAACGTTGACGAACCTAAGAAATAAAATTAATCAGTCCAACACACTAACACGCGATAAACAAATCGATCACAAAAGCGAGGCGGTTGGCGAGTCGATGACACTGCACGTACCTTTACGAACGTTTCCACAGCGCCCTTGGCTACATCGAGCAACGTTGGGCGTCCGCCCAAATAAGCTCTTTGGTTCATAGAGGCTGAAGTATCTATTAGGAAAACTATAATAGTCATCGTGAAAATTGCCTAAATGTCCTTTGAAATACATTAAAATATGCGCACGCTATTATGAACTAAGAACAAAAATGGCCGCTACATCGTACGTAGACTCGCTGAGAGGCGACCGTCCGACAGCCGCTTCGACGAGCAGCTGAACAAGCTACGCCACGAAGACTCCAAAAGTACCACGTGACCTAATCACACGTTCGGAATTTGTCGGCAATGTCCGTACTCCGTTGTAAGTCCGTTGACTAGCGGCAAATGTTGCCACGCTTTTTATAAAGGTTTCCTTTTTATTATTTATCAAAGAAAAAATAATAATATTTTGACTAATTACACCTATGTAGTTAAATCGATGAAATATTATTATTCTGTACCTTCTATTTATTAAAAAAAAATCGGGAAAATTTAATTTTCAAGTTCAAATGTATTTATTTCAAATAAGCTTTTACAAGCGTTTATGAAACGTTATGATTCATTTTCATTTTATTTTGAAGAAGGATATGTGTAGAATTTGCACATCTGAAAGGCCTCTATAGTTTGATGAAGTGACGTCATGTGTGGCCTACAGTACTATACTGTAATTAAATGTGGTTTTGAATATCATGGACCATTTTAATTACCTATTTAATAATTATGATAATATATTTTAAAAATTGATTTGCATATCAATTTTTAGAATATATTATCATAATTATTTATTTTGTACATCCTTAGCATCGTTGCGACGCTGTTTGTGGTACACACAATAATAAATTATCAAGTTATACCTAAAGTTCGCTTCTTGTACACTATATTATTATGTATTGCATATTTTATTATTAATATATCGTGTGCTAAGTACCAAAAGCTGATTCGTATCTTGTATGGTGAACTATTTAAATGCTTGTCACTGCCAAATTAATAATAGATAGGTACTAGACATAACATAATAATATATACTTATCACAATTCAACAAATCAAAAAAACCTATTGTAGGGGCCGATAGGTCGACGATAGGATAAGATCGCAGCACGTAGTTTATTTATTAGCTAGAAATGACATCGGGTTCTCAAATCACGTTTAATATAGTCGACCTCGGTCAAACTTGAACATTATTCAACGTCCACACATCTTGTTATCGCAATATTGTACCTGTGAAGATTGTAACATAATTTATTTAAAAGAGTGTCCATGGAGTTTCTTGCCGGATTCTTCTCCATAGGATCGACCATTTGGAACCGTACAACTAGAATAAACGTTTCATTAACGCTTGTAAAAGCTTTTTTGAAATAAAAACATTTGAACTTGAACGTAGCATAGCCACGCACCCGACTTGTTTTTTCCCCACGTTCGAACTGTTGACACGTTAAGATATATTGTGTAACCCTTTCGTGTGACCTTAAATAAATAATACTATTGAGTGACTAAAGACTTATAATTTATCGCCTTGAAAGGACACCCAACACCTATGTATGAATTATAAGATGCTTTGAGATTAATGTTGAAAAGAAAAATAGATACCATATACTTTAGTAATGCTTTTAATACCGTTGATTTCAACATTTTGCTTGCCATACTTAGGTCTCTTAACATATCTCAGTAATTGATTGGTTTCGTAGTTACCACTACCACACTACCACACTGGCAGCAACACTACCACAGTAGTTACCACACTGGCAGCGTATTCGCATTGAAGATACTTTGTCTTCATGGTGTGATACTGTAGCTGGTGTGCCTCAGGGTGGCGTTTTATCCCCATTACTCTTCGCGATATTTATAAATTCAATTTCTAATGATCTTCTTTCATCCTACCACCTGTATGCAGATGATCTTCAGATTTACTCGCAAGCATATTAATGGCGTCCAACAGTTGTTCCAATGGTGGAACAACTGTTGGACGCCATTAATATTATATATAAAGATCTCACTAAAATATCAGTGTGGAGCAAATGTTATGGACTTAGAGTCAACCCTTCTAAGACCCAAGTAATTGTTATTGGTAGCTCACGAATGGTCTCAAATATTGATTGGTTCCACCTACTGCATTTTATCTTTGAAGGTATCAATATACCCGTGAGCGATAGTGTTACTTAGGGATTTTCATGGATAAAACGTTGTCATGGGGTCCTCAACTGCAGGAAACTAGCCTTCGGATGTTTGTGTCAGCAGGATCCTTGAGACGATTGCGCAATTTTCTTCCGACTGCCACTAAGATTGCGCTTGCACATTCTGTTCTTCTGCCTGTACTTGACTATGCCAGCTATCTTGATCTAACCGAGGACCAACTTAACAAACTTGATCGTCTCCAAAATGTTTGTATTAGATTCATATTTGGTTTACGCAAATATGATCACGTATCAGAATTTCGTGCAAAGCTCAAGTGGCTCCCAATACGCCCTCGTCAGAATACTCACATTCTTTCATTACTGTACAATATACTATGTAGCCCTACAACTCCCCCCTATCTTAAAACACGATTTGAGTTCGTGTGTGATACACATTTGCTATCCTTACGGTCATCGGAGAACTTAAAACTTAAAATGCCTATGCACACCACTAAATTTTATGACCATTCCTTCACCGTTCAGTCCACACGTCTATGGAATTCACGCGCGGTGATCATTAGACGTGCACAAACATTGGACTCATTTAAAAAACTGGTGAAAGAACACTACTTGGCTCTTTCTGCTTAATCATATTGCTTATTTGCTGCTTTTATTGCTTTTATAGTGTATATAATATAGATAATTATATATTTAAATATATATATAAATAAATAAATATTCTGGGACATTTTTACACAGCACCATCTAGCTAAGCAGAGCTTGTACTATGCGTACTAGACAATGGATATAATACTTATATACTTTTTTTTGTAAATACATACATATAATACATAAGAAACACCCAGACGAACACAAACACTTATATTCATCACATACATTTTTGTGTCCTGTGGGAATCGAACCCACGACCTCATGGTCAGCAGTCCGGTGCTCGAACCACTAAACCACAGAGGTCGTCGCATATATATAGATATGCAAATATTTATTTATTTATTATGTTATTTAGTTACTCTTTTAATTATATTAATTTATTCAGCAATTTTGTAATTAGGAAAATCAATTAATTCTTATTATACTTATTTATTGCGTACACTTTCTACCTACATGAATGCAATAAAAATCTAGAATCTTGACATTCTGCCACATTCATGGGAAAAAACTAGTGCAGCAACACTGCCTACTAATAAATAAATATAATAAGAGTAATAAAACGACTTATTTTTTACACTTTAATTGCAAAAATTTACTCCATATTATATTTAAATTAAATAGAATTATTTAAAAAGTAAACTGCAGCTTAAAAGATATGTCAAACTTGAGTTTCAATTTAAATAAATACTAAAGATAGATCAACTTTATTTCGCGGCAAATTCAAATACTGAGCACTGAATTAATATGTGGATGATTTAGGGGTGATTTTTCACGTTAGATAATATATCTGAATTTTTGACAGTTTTCCTATACAAAATCTGTCAAACGTCAATTTTATTCCTCAGTTAAAAGTTGTGTGGCGATGGAAACATCGGCCCATAATCGATTTACTAAATTTCCAGGTGGGTAATTTTATTGAAATTTATTTAATTTCTTAGATGAGAAATGTTTTTTGATAATAATTAATAACACTAGCACGGGAATAAAATCAATGTAATTTAGAATACCTAATTATGCATTCTAACCTTACATAGAGATGCTAATAGACCGTACCTATTTGTACCTATGCGAAAAACTATTTTACTGCCCAGACAATATTTTAATGTTATCGAATCAAATTTCATTGAGATAATAACGATGTCGTGTTAGTCCGCTAGAAAATAAGTTGTCATTTTTGTTTACTTCTTTAGTCTACTCAAATATTTAGTTTTTACACCGGCTTGTGCTCGCTGGATAAATCCTATGTAGGTATGTCCCGTGATTCCCTGTATATGTAGAGTTAAAATAACTGTACTAATAATCAATTCCTGGTCACAATAATGGTTTCTGATTGTTCTGCTTTATTTTCTTGTTTTATCTTTTTAGTCCCTGTAAGTGTATTTTTTTAATTTTATTTTTTTATTCTGTTATAATTTTTGATCCGTGCTAGTATAGTACAGAAATACTTGAAAAAGAAATTGACTTCAATGGTTATTTTTAAAATTCAACATTTTCAATGGTTAAAGTGTTAATAACTGTTGATAGAGAGAACCAATTTGAATTAAAAATAGCCTAAATGTTAATCCAACAAACAGGCTATGAATCCCACTTCCTCCAAATCTCTTCAGTAGTTATCATTTGATGCGCAGTCAAACACACAGACAAACCGACAGACAAACAGACAGACAATAATTCCAAAAATAATAGAAATGGATTGTGTTACCGATTCTGACTCCCCCAAATTAGTTTTTTTGTGAATATACCTAAGCAATGTACAGACACGGCTCACTTACATTCTTATTATAATTATGTAAGACTAGCTTCTGCCCGCGACGTCGTCCGCGTAGCGTGATGATATATAGCCTATAGCCTTCCTCAATAAATGGGCTATCTAACACTGAAAGAATTTTTCAAATCGGACCAGTAGTTCCTGAGATTAGCGCGTTCAAGTAAACAAACAAACAAACGAACTCTTCAGCTTTATATATTAAAAGTAAAAAGTATAGAGTATAGATATAGATGTAAGATAAGATTTTGCTCATGTAGGAACATGAATATTAAGGTTATATATGTGCTTATGTAATAAAATACTTCAGAGGCAGAAAATTTACTCTGTCTTAAAAATTATTATATTATAATATCAAATTATTATATATTATTTTTAATAAAAATTATTATATATTATTTTATAATATCTGGTTTTCGTTTTTTAATACAAAGAAAATTAAAAAACTAACCAGATTAGGCAAAATCTGATGAAAAGCGTAATACACCACCATTATTTCTATAAACATTTAATTACGTTGTTTTGATGAAACTTAATTAATCATCTAGTAAAAAGTTTCATAGAATTATTTTCGTACTCTGGTTTTTATGTACTGTGACATGTACATACAAATTATATATTTCATGCGGGGATCGAACCGATCGAACCCATAATCCGTAGCGTAGAAGCTGATCGCTCAGCTACTACGCCAATCAATATTGATATTTTTATATTTGATTGATTTTGATATTAATAATAAATTATATTCCAATTTCCAACTTTGATTGACCTCAACTTCAAATTAACAGAGAAGACAATTTTAGAAGCTTCTGATCTATGAGCTTTGCACTATATTATCTCCGAGGTTGAGACCTGCTGAAACAGAAAGGTTTTTTGAAAATCAACATGGGTAGGAACAAATTTAATTTCGAGTCGGTTTTAAACAGACAGTTAGTTCAACAAACAGCCAAACAGACGGACAGGGACAGCTATACCTACAGACAGATAGCGGCACAAGCTGTCCTTCTGGCTTTTGTAGACAAAGGATTTACCAGCTTTTTTCTATCGGGGAATAATAAGAATTTTATGGTATTTAAATATAATAAGACGAAGTGGTAATATATGAGACATATTGGGGACATTTTCGTACAATTTGATCCCGTTTTGATTTCTATAGGTATTTGTCATTATGACGCGACGCGCTATTATAGCAAACGAGTAGGCCC
This sequence comes from Acronicta leporina, assembly GCA_947256265.1. Lineage (NCBI taxonomy): Eukaryota > Metazoa > Arthropoda > Insecta > Lepidoptera > Noctuidae > Acronicta > Acronicta leporina. Next base: position 11,436,356 of record OX366512.1, read on the forward strand.
CTATTCTTGGTACCATACTTAGGTACTATATTATAACGATTTTGTTCGCAAGTGTAGGTATTTATACATTTCTCATGTAATTGATTACGGAAACGGGTTTGAAGAATTTTACGCATTGCTCTGCAGATAGATTAGCTAGTACCGATTCGACTAAAATTCTAGTACCCAGGATACAGCCATCTCGTCTCTATTCAGCCATTTTCTGGAATAAAGACTAATTTTAATGGGTATGTGTTCTGAAATATGAATTAATTGCAGTAGCATTGCTCAGTGTGACCGTTGAAGCTTGGTCTGTACCTGCTATGCCCGTTTAATGGATAAAGAAAATTGCTTCGAGAATAAAATAAAATATGGTGTACTGTTATTAACATATATATTTTTGTTTTTCATTTGTAAAATTTATATTGTTTCATCATATTGCATGAGTTAGTTAACTAATTACAAAAACAATTTTAACGCGCAACACTGGCTTATTTTTATTGTGACAGCAGTCAATGTTGAACAGGAGTTTAGGCGGGAAAATGAAAAGTGCACATTGTCGATTTAATATTATTTTTCAAAACTTGAATTTCTCCGAAGTTTAATGTGTAATTTTGTGGATAATTAACCAATAAGTGTTTGTGAACGTGTGAGAGTGTAGGCAAATGATATAAAATTGAGAATCGTGACTTTTTGGGTTCACTGCTAAACTCCATCGAAGCCTCAATAAAATTTCTACCGTTTTATTGGGGCAACTCACCAACTTATACTTGACACTGGCGAACACAAAAAGTGTGGTGCCATAAATTACAATCCCTTATTGGGAAATATTATTTGATTACTTTATTACTTGACACTGGCAAATACACAAAAAGTGTGGCGCCATAATTTAAAAAAAAAATTGAACTTAAATAAAACTAATGTCAATGTCATTAATTTGTCAATAAATGCAAAAATAAAATTTTATTGATTGCTATTATTTGCAACGATTCCGTGCGAGAAAATTGCTGTACAAATAAATTATTATACTCTTTGAAATCGCTACTTGAAAAATTAGAAGTGTTTTGTTGTACTCCTTAATTACAATAAATAATATCCCATGTAAGTCAAACATTGCTTGACTAATAATTAATTAGCAAGAAGCAACTATTAAAATCTAACTACAAAACCTTGTACTTTTAGAATTATGGACGAAGTACTGGAAAAATTTGGATCAAATCTCAGAACTGAAGATGAACCAAGTGGTACGAATTTTGAAGGATTATACAAAAATTGGGGGAAACTCAACAACCAAGAACAAAGACGGAAGGAAATCCTCAGTGTTCAAAGAGTGTGAGTACAATTTTACTTTCCAAACAAGGTTTTTTTTTCTGATCTAAAAATATTGTAGGGACATAAGTACTTACTCTTTACCTATTTTACATCTTATTAAATATTTTTTTTTTACTTAGTGAAATGAAATGATATTTATTTCTGTAAGTAGAGCGATGGAGCGCGCTTGCCTAGAAGGTACCTATTCACTCTCGTCTTGAAGATACCCAAATTGTAGGTCTCAGGGAACAAAGATTCCGGTAACGAGTTCCACAATAGAGCAGTACGCACTATAAATGTAGACGCAAAACGTTTCGTGCGAGATTTAGGCGCTTCCACCATGTAGCGGTGGCGCCTTGCCGTAGCTCTGCTCGTGCGATAGTGGAACGGGGATGCTGGAACTATTTCATGTAGTTCCGATGCACACTCTCCGAAATGTAACCGGTAAAAGACAGAAAGACATGCAACTTTGCGCCGATGCTCAAGGCATTGCAGTTTGGCATTGCAAAGTGCATCATTGCCAATTAGCTTCTTGGCTCTCTTCTCAATGCACTCCAATGCCTCAAGCTGGTATTTAGCCGATCCATCCCAAAGGTGCGAACAGTACTCCATGCACGACCAAACCTGTGCTTGGTATAGTACCAGCAACTGTTCCGGCGTGAAGTATTGTCGCACCCTTGAGAGGATACCCAGCTTTTTTCCGGCTAATTGAGCTAATTAACATCAGGCTAGTTGTGGTCAAGCGTAAGCCTATCAGTGATAAAAGAAAAAAAAAACTAGAGACACTGTTACAAGTATATGGTTTGTTTTTTTTTATAGATAGATGGCTTTGGCTTTCTTAGTTTATGTATTTAAGGAATTCTGTTGCACCTGTGTTAGTTTGTCTATAGTACGAGAGTTGGTCAGAGAGTCACCTTTTGGGGCAGATTTGGCGTATAGCTTTTATAAACTTTGTAAACATCTATTAACTACATTAATTCCTTAAAATATGTGAGTGAAACTGCTACCAATAGCTAATATGATTGCAACCAAGAGTGCTGCATAATTTTTACAAATATGTAGTAGCTACTTTCTACAAATATGTAGTAATGTTTAAATAATAAGGCTCTAGTTTTTATGCTCTGTCTGCAATGTTTATTATAATTTTTACAGCAAACGCAAAGATCTTATGGACAAATTTCGAGGTGTTGTAGAATTAGTGGAGGCTGTTGAAGGAAGCAATATCTTTCAACAACCAAAGGTATGGCAATTCAATGACTTCTTGACACTGCAGATAGATTTCAATTTCTATACAAGGGTTGTTCACTAGTGGGGACGTGTATTTTTAAAGTGATTAAAACAATAAGATTTTGTCAATTGCTTTTTTACTACTATAAAAACTTTGAATACCTATTATTTTGTATCAGCTGTTATGATTGATAATTTGGATAGAAAATATACCTAAATAAGATTGTTTTATCAGTTACTGTAATGTTTTTGTTAATTTATTTCAGCCACTGTACAAGCCTCAAATTTTTGTTGCGGGGTTTACTAGGACAGCATATAGCAATGTTCTTATGCTGTCAGAATGGATGATTGAAAAGCCAGAAGACTTCAATGATAGGTGGCTTGTTGTGCCTTGTCCTGTGGGTGCCAGGACTCTGGTGGTGGCCAGCCAAGTAAGTGTGTTCTTTTTTATGCATATTAGATCAGTGATACCCAAAGTTGTCTTTATCAACCCCCAGGGGACAACGACGACCTACAAAGGGTCCATGTCAGCTAAATATACACATCATATATTTAGCCTCAAACAGTATAGGGGAAATGAAGTTATGCACTTGAGGCATTCATTTATTTTTGTCCTTCTATTATGTCAAGGAATAGCCAGTCAGTGAGTTGGTAGCAAGGGTAATGTCAAATGTTTTCTTTAATTAGACCATAGGATCTATAAGTACAGTACTCTTGGAATGGACCTCTTCATAAGGGTGTTATGTTCATGGAAGGTGTAACCTTGCTTTAAATAAATAAATATTTTTGATACGTATAATATATTATGTTATGCATATGTATAAAATAAAAATCGGTCTACTTACTTATCTAATACGAAATAGGATATTTGCATTAGTAATGTTCCACTTGACTGTACCATGCGCAAGAAGGCGGGTGCAACAACTTCAGCCCGGCCAAAAAGATTGGAGAGTACTGTACCTTTAAGAAGTTAAAAACTAGTTTCACAGTTCCAAAACATGGGTAAAATAGAAAAAAAAATGGAAGAATCTCCATAGACACTGCTACTGCTTTGTATAAAAAAGTTATTGTCGAGTCTCTCTGCTAAGAACTGGCCTGAGTGTGTTGGACAATATTATATGTATTGTATTTTCATAAGGAGATTTCATCACATTTTTATCCTAATTTATTTATGTCATAAAATTAATAATTTCTGAGAATTTATGAATATTAGACATTAAGTAGCCTATTTGCATTATTGAGTTTTTCTCTATACCTCTGGGTGGCCTTTAAGTCAGTGGTCCTTGCTTCCTTTAACCTTCTTTTGAAAATAGTAATATATTGAAATAAAAAAACTACGCATTATATCGCTTTATATTAGTACAATATGGTCCGAAACGTCGGGATTTGTATTGTATTGTACTAATCTACCCATGACAATGGACACTGTAAACCTGAAGGGTCCGAAACGTCGGGATTTGTATTGTATTATACTAATATAACGCGATATAATCCGTAAAGTTGTTTTATTTCAATATGTCTAATATTCGCGTAAACTTCAGAAATCAATACTAATATACTCAGATTTTTTATACAGTTATTAATGTATTTAGTGCTAGATACATTTTATGGAATTATTATACTTTCTCGGATTCACAATCATAAGCCTAAGTTAACCAAGATACCTGGAAGAACAACCCGTAACAAACAGCTTTTATACGATTTTATAATAGTAGAGATTGTGAAAGTTAAAGAAGGTATTCATTACTAAATCACCCAAGGCAAATGAACATAATATATTTGCGCATTTTCGCATAATTTCGTTCTATACATATCTTATTTTGAAGAGAAAATATCCTAGAAAAACTTAAAGCTTGGTCATTGGCCTAATCCATCGAGGCCAATAATATTTATTTCCATATTACATTATGACATACATTTTACATTTATTATTTAAGGGTACAACAAAATGCTTCTCCAAGTATGGTCACTTTAAATTTGAATGTAAAACTGTCCTTCCTGGTGGTAATCGGAGCGAGCCTGGCCATGATAACCACTGCTGTGTCCTAGACTGCTTCTATGTAGATCATATGAAAACTATGTTTGTTTTGGATCTACTGGCATGGAATAATCTGCCAATGGCTGATGGAGAGGTAAGCCACTTTTCTATAACAGTAAGAACCTAAAAACCTTTGCTTCTACAAATTAGCATCATGGTATGACATGGCCTTGGGTTCGAATCTAAGGTATGCACCTTGACATTTCGTAGTCACGTGCATATTAATAATTAATTTTATCACTTGCTTAAATGGTCATGGATAAACCTGCATGCCTGAGAGATTTTCTCAAAGACGCATGAAGTAAGCCAACCCACTAAAGTCTATAAATTATAATGGTGGGCTATAGCCTAACCCCTCTTACTCTGAGTAGTGAGATATCTAGGATATTATTTGGGTTGATAATTTAAAGGAAAATTGCCAATATTCACAATGGGGATGACAGCATAATAAAGCTGCATTTCTGGGAGGTGCCAAAGGCAAAGCACCGGTGCGTTCATTAGAGATCTCGGAGCCCCCTTCACAATGTGCTATAGATGGCCGTGTGTTTTTAGTCGGTAGGAGTCTGACATAACCCCCCGCCTTTCCTACCGAAAAACGGTGGGCATCCATGAGGATTTTCACACGCAAAAAAAAAGGTAGACAAATTACAAGACAGAGTCAGAGGTAGACAAGTTTTACGTATGTTGGGCACATATTTATATTTGTGTGCTGATTGATACTGTGAAATTTTACTGGTTAATTTTGTTTTTGCATTTGAGGCGGTTTTAGAAAATACTGCATAAACCAACTCCCATAATAACTTATTATATTGTATTCTCTTACAGACAGAATTCAGGCATTATTGGTTGCAAACTCAATTACTAGAACTACCTGAAGTGAGAAAACTAAGTAAAAGAAATCAATTAATTTTCCAAATACTTCCGAAGGTTTCATGTGCGCGAGAATCTTTTGATGAGTAAGTTATTCCAAAATTAGCTTAAGGTACTATGATAGCTGTTGCCTAGGCCTAAGACCAAGTCTAAGTTTTTGCGATCATGCATCAACGCACTGAGGGAACCAGCATTTCTGATAAATTTTCTGGATAGTCTAACATGCTCTAGGCCAGTGTGGTGGACTATAGCCTAACTTATAGATTATTAAATAAATTATTGAGTACCACAAACAATGATTTGAATTCTATTTTGTGCAACGCCTTAGTAACCTATCAGACAGAAATGTGTTGCTGAAGAGTTTGTTGCGCCGTTTCTTCTTCCCAGCGAAAAAAAGTACTACCTAGTAGTCTATATTGAATAAATGAATTTGACTTTGACTTTGACTCCACTCATCCTAAAAGGAGACCAGTGCCCTAACAGTAAATTGGGTTGATGATGTTACAGGTTCATGATGACAGTACCACATTTTAAAAATTATACCCCGAAGCTGGATGGTCTGCTGTTTTATCACAAAAGGGCGCATTATTTCGCCGGCCAAACTCCTCTCGTAGGCTGGTTATATCCTTTCATGGTGCCTGAAGTAATAGGATCAGGTAAATAAAATAATAAACTGAAATAATCTTTTCTACATACTTGAACTATGCAGTAAATTGTTGCAAGTACTTGCAACACAAATTTTCTTGATTCTTGGATTTATACTGGTTTCTGACACTTACGCGAATATTAGACATTGAAATAAAACTATTTTTTACGGATTTTATCGCGTTGTATTAATTCTTGGATTTATTTCTTTAGACTCCTATTTCTGCATTTTCTTGGATCTTCTATGGATTATTATTTTTGTTGGTAATTTCAAAATGTTAATTCATTGCTGTTGCTAGAAGTTGTTGTAGGACCATTTTGATATATTTTATATATAATTTGTTTCGTTGTTTCTTCTCAGGTCGCCAGTAAGGTAATGCACTACCTTAATCACACACTATATTTAAATAAAATGAAAACTATTGAATTGAAGTGTTAAAAGATCTATTTACAGGAATAAATATCGTTTTTGATGTAGCCTCGTCCTCATAAAAGCTTTATGATATCACACACACACTACAAAATCATCCCCTTTTCTTTTTAGATGTAAAGATCAATCCAGCATATATGGCTGAAAAGCCCGCCGATTACGTGTCCCAAGCAAATTTCATAATGAAATTTGAAGAAAAGTCTTCGTCTTCTAAGAAAAGGAAACCAAAGCAGAGCTCCAGTGTTAGTATGGACACTACGCCGCCACCGAATGCTGATATAAGTGTTAGTTAGCCATTTTTATATAATTTCTAAAAAACTTCCTCATTCAATAGCCTAGTTGTCCTGAGCGCGACTGCTACGCTAGAGGCCCTGGGTTCAATTCCCAGGTTGAGCAAAGTGTTATTGGATTTTTCTATAAAATCCCCAGTAGCAGCTCGGAGATTGGAATTTGTGCCCGGTTAATGACAATGGGCTAGCCCCCTAGAAATACCGGCGAACTGTGGGTGTACATAAGTACACCTCTATCTAACCCTTCGGAAAATACAGGCGTGATGGTATGTTTCTAGAAAAAAATATTATCGCTGAATTAGAATTTAGTTTGGTATATTAGGTGCGTTATAGTTTATATGATTATCGTTTCTTCCTCATGGATTTTTTTTTGAAATATATTATTTTCAATTATAATTCATTAGTATATTATTTCATTGTAGAAATACTGAAATAATTAAAATAGTGTATTTAATTTTGAATCTATCTTAGGGTTCCGTCTGATTTATTTTGGTAGGTATAAAATAAAAAAAATGCCACTTTCTTTATAATATTGCATACCCAATTTGAAAATGAAGAGTACTTGTTTTATTTTACAGGAAGAAATAAAAACAGGGCCAATGGAAGCAGATGTTCCTAAAGATACTCAAAATACAGAAACGAAAGAAAAAGCAGAAAAAATGGAATGAACAAACCAGTATGATCGACGATTTTTGTCGAATGATTCGTTTGCTGAGTTTAAATCAGTCTATCATTTAATTTTTCTCGAGTTTGTGATACGATTCTAGTAAGGCAAGTGCTACTACCTACCTAACCGCCGCCCATGGACACCCGCAACACCAGAGGAGTCACAAAGTCACAGTAAAAATACAAATACTAATGTTTGTAAAATAGTCGATGATAGTCTTTTCTTTACATCTTTTAACAGTTACTGTAACTTATAGTCCAGTCAAATTAGACCAAAAATAGGGGTGAGGTTACAATAATTCGCACCTAGCTGAAAATTGGTAGGATTGTTCAAAACGCCATTATAAATGAAATGTAAAAGTCCTCATCAATCCGATACCTGGAAAAAAAATTACTCGGGTTCAAAGGTCACAAAAACAGGTTTTTCGCGATTTTCAGGAAAACAATAAGTTTTACCATAAAATTAGCTCCAACATAAATTGTAGACCAGATAATTATCTATGAAAAATGTCTAGATACTTTGTTTCCTAAGAGCCACAAGGTATAACGATTCAAAAAGTTGAAAGAGTTGTAATCGTCATAATATGTATTGTAGCTATTTTACGTAACAGAGTTTTGTAAAGCAGCTAGCAGTAATGTATAGCGAATTATACTATTCCACTGCGTTTATATCGCAGTATACTTAAACGTATAAAATATTATAACTATGAGAATGTCGGGTAAAAGAAACCCAGTCCCTCATTTTATACGCCAGTGTAACCTTGAGCAAAATCTTTCTCCTATTCAATTGTCTGCGTGGGGTGGTATACCTGCTTTATCTTAGAATGCCCAATACATTCAATACTATTAGTCTTGAGTGTTCCGGAGTGAAAACATTGAGACTTTCGATCAACCTCTATTATCCTCGTAAAATTGTATCAGCCGCACCTGACGACTCTGAAATATGGAAGAACATCATCAGACATATCGGAGGATTTCACCATCTACTCATGTCTTTTCTTGGAGCAATTGAGCATATAATGTAAGGAAGCAGCATGAAAGAAGTACCTACTCGCAGAGATTTATGCACTGAAATCATTAGAAAAAATGCTCAATGGTCATGCTTACGCAAGAGCTGTCAGAGCTCATACAATTTCAAAGTAAACAGAATTTTCAGCTAGGTGCGAATTATTGTAACCTCGGATGTCTAAATTGACCGGAATATTAGGTGAAGTTTCATAATGAAAGTTGTTTAGTTTCAGATCGTAAAAGAAATGCCGTGTAAAATCTCATTACAAGCGACTGTTCATACTTTTAGCTACTTACCCATCTAGTGAATTTCATGAAACTTTCTTTTTTTTTCAAGTATCTTATTCAATTTTGTATATTACTCATAATTACAGTGGTTTTTGCCGGATTCAAAATGAAAAATAAATTCAATTCAGATTTTATCCTAAGCCAAATATTTCGGATTCAGGGTGGTACTTAAAGGTTACTACTATTTAGTAATATTAGGATTTTAACGCCATAATGTTAAAGATACTTGCTATTGTTATATTGTGATAAGAGTATGTAAATAACTGGAAGGTCCATTATAAAATAATATCAATCAGTTTCTGTGTAGCTACATAATATATATTGCGAATAATAAATATATCAATATACCTTTATGGGTCTATAAACTTGCTCAATTTTGACGATCGACATTAGACGAATTATTGCATTCAATTACAATTACATATACATACTATAATTACCTACAGTATGAATTTCTTCGGTCGTAGTTGATTGACGAAAACGGGCAAAGCGTAGGTAGCATATGCGCCTTTGAAAACTTCTTATAAAGGCGAATCCAGACTATGGCCTCCACATTAATGTGTTTAGACAACACTTAATTGTATTATAATATGAGATAGTAGGTATACAGTATGACATTTTTATGCAATCTGGGTGCACCATTAGCCGGAGGTATTTGATCTAGGCACCCACTCAGCCTTATGGGGCAGAATATAATTGATTTCCTTGACATAAAAATACTAAATATTTAGTAAGTAATGTATATCTGAGTACATTGTGTGTATTAAGATAAAAAAACTGAATATTATGATGTGTCCTTTGAATAAAATAACATTTTTACTGTGAAAACTTCTTTTCTTCTTGCGGAAAACCGATTGCTCTCTAGGTACTCAGTCTGACGCCAGAGAACTGCATAAAATATGTGGTATGTATTTCCCTAAATTAATTAATTACCTAACTATATGTTAAAGACTTAGATCGTGAAATTTAGGAAGAGTAATAAAATCTTGACGATGTTTGCAAACCGTAAATCGTGATATCAAGGAGAATGGAGCTATAGACCGGATGGGTACTGAATATTAATAAAGACATCGTAAAATGAAGCCGTTAAGTTATATAAAATGGTGCTAACAATACATTATTCTTTTAAGATCTTATTCTTATACCTATCCAATGGAACGATGGATGACGACCTATACAATGGATGAATAATAGGAACCTTCCTAAGCAGCAGTAAAAGACAGCATGAGCATCTGAAATAGGTGAGAAAACGATATATCAACCCTTATAATTTCTCTCTGATTTACTACTGCCGGTGGATAACGTAGAGAATTGAACCGTGAATATGTGATAAATCGGTATTTAATATCAAGGTGCTCGCAAAAAAATAAAGGAGGTTCGGCACATTTTTTATAGATGATAGGATATCTGCTAGCGTTACAATTTTTCCACTTAATATGTTCATATGCGTCGCATTCCTCAGATATGAACTCCACGCGTAGTTTACCTACCTACTGTAGAGCACTGAGGTTACATTGCTGTAAAGGTTGGCCGGTTATGAACGAATAAGATATAATTTTGAATAAAGAATAGTAGGTATAATCTTGACAGACGTCGGTGTTTCGCCCAGAAGAGAGAAGAAAATAAATTAGAAAATTGGAAATCTACGTTTTTGCAATTTGGTGAAGACGCCGGGTTGAAAGCGGAGGCTGACATCAAAAGCATTTGTGCTACCAGAAGATTTCAATTGACGCAAGTATTAGTGTATGTAGTTATTCCTTTTTTACCGTTCAGTGTATTCATTCATTCATAGAACAACTTATGCTTTCTCTTTATCCGACTCAGTTGCGCCTTATGAAGTTAAAGCATAAGATGTATTAAGGACCAATTGTTAGATATTAATCGCTTAGCAGTAATAATTTAGTTAATTTAGTGAAAGAAAAATTCGACTCGCAGGCAGAAAATTTTTCTTTCACTCATAAAAAATGCAAAAAGAATCACAAAAAGATAGTAATAATTTAGTAATAATCGCTTAGATTCCAAACCCCTTCAGGGATGATGCGTAGTGAAATGTTTAGTTTAGATGCATCATTAGGGAAGGAGGCAGCTTCGCGTCTTTTTCAGGCGTTTTGTCGCGATGAAGTTTATGGCGTGATGTACTATAAGTTTACTTATATAAGTTTATTATTCATAGTTGTTGGATTAGCTCGAAACGTAGGTAAGTCACACCGTAGACTATCTCTTTGCAAGGGACGTGCCTCACATGCTATTGTTAATATGAAGATCCGCCTGTTAGGTAATTGATTCTGGCTAGGGTTAGGTAGGTAGGTTTATGATTGTTTGTTCGAGATGTAAAAAAACCTCAAGGTATTTTACCTATTCACTCCTATATGCTGGGATAAACAATCGTTTAGAGTAAGTATTAGACCTAAGATGAACTTTGTTTAGTCGTGACAGATTTGTATTTCGCTCCTATATAAAATTAAAGAAAGTTTAATGAAAAGATCTCAGTACTTATTATTTGAAACATCCTTTCCCTCAAGTTAATAATCATAACTATCATACCTATTTACTTCGACGTAGGTAGGTAGGTACCTATTTTATATTTCTCGAATATGTAGGTAAGTACACATATATACATATAATACACATCAACGACAACATCAACCCACACATATGTATATTAATTTGTCCTACAAGGATCTCCACGCAGAGAGGGGATTTTTAGGCTATAGGTGTCACACTACCGTACTGCGGGTTGGCGATCATCACACCGCCGCCCGTACAGAACTCGATTGACAGAACAGAAACTCTGAAGCGTGCAGGATTTAAGACCTTCGACTTGGCAGTCTACCAATAATCATATCTCTAGGCTTTAGCACTGATTCAGGCTATCACTGCTTCGCAGTAGGTACACAACTATTATGATAACCTATCGTGTGGCTCTTTGACGGTCACTTCTGGCTGGGCCACCATCACCGATTTGAATTCTGCACAGATAATTAGTCGCTGATTACTCGAAATTCACGACTAATTTCGAGTAATTAGCAGCGACTAATTCTCTGTGTACCTAATCAGAATTCAAATCGGTGATGGTGGCCCAGCCAGAAAGAGCCACACTAACCTATCTTATTTCGTAACTGTAGAGCCGTAGAGGCATCCGTGAGTATGTTGTAATTATTTATCTAAAAATCTATGTATAAAGGCCTTTTGTGAACAATGAGTGATCAGCTTTTACCTCGAAATCATAGATTAATAACTTAATATATCACCAAGCCTGTATTCCCTGAAGGGTTCAGGCAAAGGCGTATGTTTAGGTCCCATGCAACTCCGAGCTGCTACTGAGAATTTCATACAGATAACAACCCAATAACGCTGCTCGACCTGGGAATCGAACCCAGGACCTCTAGCGTAGCAGTCGCGCTCAGGACCGCTAGCCTAACGAGGCAGATTAATCTAAGCTGGAGCCTAGAAACTTATGGCATGATACTAGGTAATATTTAGCCATGCATGTGAAATAAGACCGTCATTCCTTATCAGGCTGACCATCATATTATGATTATAATAGTACTTATCTAGATTTAACTAAAACTATTTTTTGCTATGTAGGTAGGCATGTATGTATATAACATATTGAATCGATTTGGCCGACCCAAAACTACTTTGAAAGAAAACTTTTAAGAAGGCTTTTTAAAGCTTAGGATCTTATCTTAAATAAACGCAGTCAATGCTTCCTCAGCTCAAATAAAGTGCTGCCTACAAAGTTACTACAGGCGCCTACTTAGATGTAGTTAGGTAAGTACCTAGTCCTCATGATACAATCATGCGTAAATAATATAACGAGCACGCCTGGTTTCCCCGAAGAGTTAGGCAGAAGTGAACTAATGTACACCTCTGCTAACCCTTCAGTTCGCCAGTGTGTTTAGATCATAAGTACTTAATAGGGGTGAGCCTATCCTCATTAACCGATCACAAATCTCAAACTCCGAGCTGCTATTGAGAATTTCAAAGAAAAACCGCCAATAACACTGCTGGGACTAGGAATCGAACCCTGGTCCTCTTATCGCGCTTAGAACCACTAGACCTAATTAGACAGTCCTACGTCTTACTTATGGATGCACGTATGTTTGTTTATACTCTTTCACGCCAGAACGACTAAACGGATCCGGAATCAAATTTGGCACAGAGATAGATTATAGTCTGGAATATCTTATCTTAGTCTGGAATAACACAGGCTATTTTTTATCCCGGTCGGACCCAATTCTTCAAGTCGCGGGCAGGAGCTAGTAGATAGTAATAATGTAATCTATACATATAAAATGCTTTGTCCTGAATGACTGACTGACGGATCAACGCACAGCCTAAACCGCTGATCGTAGAGACCTGAAACTTCGAGGGTGTGTTCTTTGTATGGCGTAGGCATCCGATAAGACAGGATTTTTCGAAGTTCTACCCCTAAGGGGGTGAAAACCGGGGGCAGAGTTTGTATGGGACAAGGTGATTCCATGGTCGAATCGAATGAAATTTTGCATAAGCATTCTTTAACAGAATTGATGGAAGACATGATTATTATTTTATTGAAAATCATCGCTTAACGGGGTTAAAAAGGAAGTTATTTTGGGGTCGAAGTTGATATCAATACTCCTTAGTGCTTTTGATTTATATTACATTTTATTTAGACACATGTTTGAAAAGTCAATCTGATTTTATTCAAAAAACGTCATATCAGATATGTTTTTCATTACTTTAAACTAAATAACTTTGTGTTAATACGTAAGTATTATTCATTTTAAGAATAGCACAAAAAATATGAACCTCTCCCAGTGCGGTAAAAATGCTAAAAGTATGAGATTAGTTCAATCACAAGAATTTGATGAAGATTATGAGGTGATACTACCTACCTACGTCTAATATTGTATTTATAGGAGCATTGATGTAAATAGAAATTTAAAAAATTGGTTTTTCTATTAAAAGTTAATTGGCGGACCGCCAGGATAGTGGCCGAGGGTACCTGATCGCTGGCCAACAGAGTATACAAAGGAAATGGACCACCGAGCTCTCTAATAAAGGAAAGGAATATGCTAACTCATTGAGTTGGACTTATTTCCTTATCGATTTTGTTTCTCTGCTCCATGATCATGAACTAAGTATATAGGAAGTTTCGTAAGTATTATTAGTAGCAAAAGCTCTTCATGTGCTCTCTAAGCGCTTTTTGGCGCTTAATGCTTTATGTATCAATAAATTGTCTAGTAAGCTGTAGTCTTAAGGGGTCCAGCTGTAAGTAGGTACTATTGTTGTTCGTGGCGAAAGTCACGAATCCCATGGCCTTACCTGTAAAATCTAGGGCAAGGGAAGAAAGTTTAGATTTTTAGTCCGGCGCGTGTCGTCCCTCCCGCGTTCCCAAGAGGCAGGGACGACAGGCCGAAATGTTTTTTATTTCTTTAAACTACTAGCGATGTGGGTCGAAAATTATTAGTGTTCCTGTTAACCCCTCATGCTAAGCTAAATGTTTGTGTTACGAGTCGGTTCACGTCGGTAGAGCAATGGGTGGGTTCTGAACCGGCAACCACGTGATTGCCAGTCCGACGCCCTACTTACAGTATAGAAACCATTAAGTATTTATTTACTGTCAAGAAGGTATGTACGACTTTTTCGGTATACCGTAGGTAAATAAATAACTTAGAACTGATCTCCTTAATACCTACTCTATTATGAAGGGGTACCGGGTAGGTACGATATTAGGAGGTCAGGATTTACACGTCAGAACAATAAAAAAAATCTGAGGTTTAACTTTACACCTTTACACATAAGTAAATCTAGATAAAATTAGCTTTTTAGTATCTTGATATTTCCTAGGGGAACTTTCCATTTTAGGAAGCCCCTAAATATGTACACTTCCTAAAATGGAAAGTTATATGGGTACATTTAAATTGTTATATTTTACTTTTATAAACACAATCATTTATTTACAGGCTTTATTTTTACAGCCAGTTTAGTAAATAGGCTAACATTTTTAAGCATTGCTTGCGTGGTTTGTCTCAGGTGTATGTTACGTGAATTTATTTCTTATGTACAGATCCACACGGTTATAAATTCTACATAATGGCGGGTATGACGTGCGTGCCAAGCTCCTCCATTCCTTTTGAAGAATTATTAGAACGGTTGTAAGAGACCGCACGTATATTTATGGTTCAATGAATCACACATTTTGTGCTTAATTGGTCTATAAGGAGCCGAAAGCAGCTTGTTTCATTAATTGGATTTATTTTTAGAAGTTAGGTCATTTAGATAAGAGTCTTTGAGCATTATACCTACTGTATGAAAAAGATATTATGATATTAACCTATACAATTTTTGTACTTACATAATACATCATCAGCATTATCAGCTTATAACAGTCCACTGCTGGACGTAGGCATCCTCCTATTTGCACCATTTCACCCTGTTCGGCCTGTCACATCCAGCTACTGCGAGCAGCCTTCCGCAAATCATCACTCCATTTTGTCCGTCCGACGCTAAGTTTGCCGAGTCGCGGTCTCCTCTCAAGAACACGTAGACTACCCCAGCGGTTCTACACTGTACATAATACCAAGTCATTTATTTCTTACTAATTTATTTTTACAGTAGGTAAATTTTACAGTAGTAACTTGTGTATACATAAGTACAGTACCTAGGTACTTATATGAGATTTTTACAGTGCAGAAAGCCCCTATGGATCTTCCGTCGCGTCAGAAGGCAAGGGCACAGATAATAGAATACCTACTCAAGGGTAACAGACAATACCTATCTATGTTGGACTCGTGCCTAAAAGCTCGTGACTAAAAGCCCTATTCCTAATCAGGGAAATGGTACGTACCTACGATCACTTTCACCTTTACCACGAGATGATGTCATAATTATCATCATCATCATATCATACATACCATCACGCCTGTATTCCCCGAAGGGATAGGCAGAGGC
This sequence comes from Acronicta leporina, assembly GCA_947256265.1. Taxonomy (NCBI): domain Eukaryota; kingdom Metazoa; phylum Arthropoda; class Insecta; order Lepidoptera; family Noctuidae; genus Acronicta; species Acronicta leporina. The sequence goes on from OX366512.1 coordinate 11,452,047, forward strand.
GTACTAATGTACACCCACAGTTCGCCGGTATGTTTAGGTCCCATGTTATAGGGGGCGAGCCTATATTGCCATTAAGCGGGCACACATTCCTAACTCCGAGCTGCTACTGGGAATTTCATTAAAAAAAACCCAATAACACTTTGCTCGACCTGGGAATCGAACCCAGGACCTCTAGCGTAGCGGTCGCGCTTAATACCACTTGGCTAATGACAGGCCCGTATTTCCCCTTAGGCCCACAAGGCCCTGGCCTAGGGGCCCCGCCATCCTAGGGGCCCCAGTTCCAGTAGCGGAACCTGGCCACAAGCTCAAAAGGCTGGATTGGCCTAAACTTGAAACTTTATCGAAAATATTCTTAAAAGTCTTGAAATGATATTACACATTCGAGCTATTTAAAAGTTAGTGGCCTTATTTTGGACACACTTTTCCAGGAGTTGTCTGCCAAATTATCAAACAAAACACACGTACGAACGAAGCGGTTGTTCAAGATCTTTCAGCCTATCTTCGATGACAGATGAGCTGCGATACACGACCGACGATCACGACCTTCTTCTTTTAAACATGCTGCAGCTATATACCTATGGACCAATTGACTCGGCTCTTCGCCTTTATGATCAATCAAATCTTCTCTTTTTCCGTTTGCTTCCCATGGATTGTTTTCGGGAGCTCTTTACCATTGTTCCCACAACAGAGGATGATGTCGACGATGTTCTGGAGAGACTGAGTGTGCTTTTGATCTCTCATCAACAGTTGGTACTTGAGTGACTAAAGTTTGTTCACAACTGGGACAATCCATATTTGTTTACAGCCAATTTTCGTACTTTTTTCTGGATGTATCAATGATTTGGTGGGATTTCTGCCACTTCTGTGATACAGCTCGTGCGAACCTCTGACATACTTAATTCTTTTAGAGTTACTCGATCTTCCAGAAAAAGCACACATCTCGTCAACGATTTATGTTACCTACAGTCAAGATCTATCTATATACTGATTTCTGACACTTCTGAACTAAATAATATCAATATACCGCGATAAAATCCGTAAAAAGTAGTTTCATTTCAATATCTATCTATATATTATAATTATACTCTTCTCGTAAGCACAGTAATTCAGTTCTAGTTGTGTCTTTTGTTTTCGCCACTGACTTCTGAAACAGTTCCGCACGTAACATAATTTTTTGTGTTTTTGAGGGCGGTTTTTTTGGTAAAAGTTATTTTATTTCAACATTTTGAGTGGCGAGTAGAATCTAACTACCTCGACGTGGTTGTAATTTACTCATTTGTTACGTGTCATTGTAATTTTAACATCAGGTCTTCACCAAATTTAAATGGGACCACTTCGGGAGTATACTTATTCACACAAAAAAAAATTCTAAATCGGTTTTTAAATGGCGGAATCAGTTCTAGTTGTGTCTTTTGTTTTCGCCACTGACTTCCGAAACAGTTCCGCACATAACATAATTTTTTGTGTTTTTGAGGGTGTTTTTTTTGGTAAAAGTTATTTTATTTCAACGTTTTGAGTGGCGAGTAGAATCTAACTACCTCGACGTGGTTGTAATTTACTCATTTGGTACGTGTCATTGTAATTTTAACATCAGGTCTTCACCAAATTTAAATGGGACCACATCGGGAGTATACTTATTCACACAAAAATAATTTTCTAAATCGGTTTACAAATTGCCGAATAATCGCGTAATACACAAAAAATAGAGACGAATTGAGAACCTCCTCTTTTTTGAAGCCGGATGAAAATGGCATGATTTCCAGAAGGGGGAGGGGGGCCCCAAATGCCAAGTGCCTAGGGGCCTTGGCCCCCTAAATACGGGCCTGGCTAATGAGGCAGCCAAAAAAAATCGAGTGCTAAACAAAGGCATAAAGACTTGTCAATTTGTCATCGCCTACCATTAGTTTTGTATATTACCTATTTATTTTATTTACAAACTACCTAATTGAAGCTTTAGAACACTGCTCAATCCTGAATATACAAGCTTCTGACTGATAGTAGAGCTTCGTGGAACAATGCATACTTTTGTAGATAAACAACTTGATTCTGTTAGCAGCTCAACGGGCGGCCAATCAAAAATATCTCGAAAAACAGCTCCTTGCATTACTTTGTTACGAAGTATTTATTAGCAACCCTCAATGTAGGTCAATGTAATTCTGTGAGCACGTAAACAGTAAACACCTGAAAAGTATTAAACTTACCATATTATTTTGTTGTATATTGAACTAGAGAAATAGAATATTGGAAATCTTAAACCCCTTTACGGTTTTAAGAATGTTAGGTACCTTCTTAATCAGATGGTAGGTACCTACCTATAATAATTTACGAATTCTACTTGATACTTTGTTCACAGCGGTAATTAAAAATTCATCAAAGAAAAAGTTCTTCCAACCACGTAAGTACTTCTTAGCACAGATCAATTAATACCTAGTTTGGTATTTATTAGGAATACGTAGGTAGGTACTTATAATTATTAAATAACAATTTCTAAACGCTACTTTATCGTATTCATTTTTAACCGAAATTATTTTTCCATGCCGCCTACATTCATCCTAGAATCGATTTAATTTTTCATGGGGATGTGGGTAGCTAGAAATAGTTGACAGTATTGTGGTGCGCGGGCGAGTCGAGTTAACCGCACTTTTTTGTGAAAATTGACTACAGTAGTGTAGTAATTGGCGGAATCGGTATCGCCAGCACTTCTTGTGAAGAACAAGAAACAAATGGAACGCGTCTACAAGATCCAGCACGTGGGGTTACCTGGACCAGGTAGGTGGCCTTTAGAATGTTCCACGACCCTAATTCCTGATTTAAAGGTGTGTTGTACCGGTACTTCATCATTCATCCTCATAGACTTTTCCTAACTTTGTCGGTACCTACATTTATTAGTATTTTACACAAAGCGACTGCCATCAGTAAATAATACCTTACGTTGGTTTTTTTATTTTATCAGCCTATTATCGTCCACTTCTGTACTTCTGCGCCTCCTCCAAAAAGCGTCAAACATCCCGGTCTTGGGCAGCTCGCATCCGCCAGTCACCTTCTTCAAAACGTCGGTCGATCGTGTCACAGGGCGTCTCACACACAGCTTACCCCAACGTAGTCCCCACTCTAACACTTCTCTGCTCCATCGTAGGTATAATAGTTTGTGAAGCAGAGTGTCGTATCTATATATATCGTAAGATGAATGACGTGTGGTCTGGCCATCTGTAGATAAGCTGCATTTGCTTCGGTCAATATATCTTTATTCTTCTTTGTATCACAGATAGTGCTTGTCCTGTTACAGGTCTGGTTAGGACTGGTTTCTCGTTAGGTACATCGTTATACATTGTCATCGCTTCATATACAATATATAAATATAAATATTAACTGCATCTGGTTACACTGAAAGCAGAAAACTGAACTTTATTTACATAGTTAGCACAGACACAGATTGGGGCGTCAAAAAGAAAGGAAACCCAAATTTTTGCGTCTCCTTTTTATTTAAAAACAAGAAGTAGCAAGGTACATATTTTATCATGACGAAAATAATTTCCTACACACATTTGATTCCTGTTTACTTACGCACATTTGCCTTATCAATCTGGACACCGAAAATAAGCCTGATACGAGTTTCATATCGAACAGATAAGCCGTTTTAGTGTGAATCCCAAATAAACAAACAAAACTGTCCTCTACATTATATTAGTTTGGATATGATTGATGATAACTTGGCACCTAAGTAGAGACCTGCTGAATTACGCAAGCAATAGTTAAACATGGTTACATATCATGCTATAATGTACTTATTTGCAGTGTAGAAAGACCTCTCAATGTACGGAAAACCTATACAGCATGAGTTTAGGTTATATTGGATATGTAGGTATAGCTTATTATATAGCTGTGTGTACCATGTCCTACCGACTGCAGTATTGGATTTCAATTGCAATTCAATTCAATTGCAATATTTTTTTAATTCAATTTAATTGATTGACATTTTAATTGTTTGTTCTGACTGACTGATGATAAAAATGTTAATAAGATAATGTGGATCTTAATTGATTAGATCATATTCGCTCCCTATTACGACCTAACATTATATACTGGCAATCTGTAGTTGTGCATAGGTATCTCTGCTTAACCCTTTAAGGATGAGGCCTGATGATATGTTGTAAAAAAACTAAATGACCAAAGAACTTGACGCTCCTTTTATAATATAGAGCTGCACATTATTCATGGCCCTTTCTCCGTTATTACCTTAATAAAAACTGTGGAAATAAGAAGAGTGTAATTTGATATAAACGTCTTGTGGCGTATCAAGCACTTAACCAGGCTATACAGGGAGTTTTTTTTTAAACATATATTCTTAGACAATGAAACAGGACAAATTGCAGTTTAACGTGGGAGGGCCATGCTTCGGCACGAATGGGCCGGCTCTGGCCGGTCTGCTCGTTTGCTCCCTTATCCCATAAAAAAATTAATTGGTCTAGATATTGGAAACAAAATTGTGCGTCTACAATGTACCTTCCATCATACCTACGTACCTACGTACATACGTCTATGATTTGACGAATAAATATAGAAATATATGAAACTGACAGTAAAGACTCTCTTGATTTGTCGAAGCATAAGTTATTTCTATATATATTTTTTTATGTGATAGCAGGCAAACGAGCAGACGGATCGCCTGATGGTAAGCGATCACCGCCGCCCATGGACACCTGCAACACCAGAGGAGTCACAAGTGCGCTTCTAGTTCTGCCAGCTAATTCCAATGTAAGATTGCAAATTGTCTACAAGCCCTTTTTCATTAAGGCTGCTGCATAAAATGTCAAAACCATCATATTTATTTAACTGATCATTTTGTCAGTTTGTCTTATCTGTCCGTTCTTGTGTCATTAAGGGCTTTCACCACCTCCTAGTAATTTCCAGGTAAGTTACACTGCAATTCCGTAACTGCCTCATTAGCCTGATGGTCTCATTGCTACGACAGAGGTCCTTAGTTCCTTAGTTCGATTCCCAGGTCAAACCATGTGTAATTAGGTTTTTCTATGAAGTAACAGTTCGGATTTTGGATTGGTGCCCGGGAAAAGGAATTAAGCTCGCTCCCTATCACATGAGACCTAAATATACCGGAAACTGTATACCATTAAGGTTGGGAAGAGGTGTACTAATGTACACGTAACCCTACTTGACCCTGCGTATGTTATGTTGAAATTTGGTTCCATTTTTTATTTTTTCGCTGAGTATAGTGGCTACTCAGGCGTGGTGAAATAGAATGATCTGTTTCTCTGTTTAAGTTATTGTGATTTAGTAAGACGTCAATTGGTACTAAATAAATGTTATTGTCTATGAAATTGCGGTTTTATGTGTTTTAAATTGAGCGTAAGCACTAATTCATTGTAGTCAATGAATTGCTGATATAAACTTGCAATGTTTGGTTTACACGTAGCACAAATATATGAGCAAAGGAATCCATTCACTTGTGATTTATGGACAGAATTTACGAGAGATTGTAACATATAAGTAACGTATTAGGTAGGGATTTTATGATAATCGTGAAGTTATTGTGACAGTTGAATGAATGGCTAGGTATTATCTTGTATGCCGCCGGATATATCTTAATATTAAACATAATATAGATTTAGTTTTTTTAGTGAAGTGAATTCTACGTTTGTGACGTGTCTGACGTATCGTCAGTGAAAGCAAGTTACATTGCTTCTCAACCAACCTGGCGCGTCACGGCGCTTGGGGAAAACGTAAAAAAAATACAATAAGATAATATTATAGATTACACGCTAGAGGTCCTAGGTTCGATTCCCAGGTCGAGCAAAGTGTTATTGGGTTTTTCTATGAAATTCCCAGTAGCAGCTCAGAGTTAGGAATTTGTGCCCGGTTAATGGCAATAGGCTCGCCCCCTATTACATGGGACCTAAACATACCGGCGAACTGTGGGTGTACATTAGTACGCCTCTGCCTAACCCTTCGGGGAATACAGGCGTAATGGTATTTTATGTTATGTTATAGATTTAACCAACTTTTTCTTTTATCTGACGAAATTATATCAACGCATGCGCCTTTCCTTGCCATAAAGTTGGCAACATTTACCACGAGTGTCACTTACCCCTACATTTCACTTCTTCTTATACTTTTTGTACTGTTTAGGGTTTGAGAATCGAGTGACGAATGGCAGCTTAACTCTCCGAATATATGCTTAAGAGTCTCAGACTTGTATACATACCTACATACATATTTTCACGCCAGCTCCCATTGGTGTAGGCAGAGACTATAGATTTCCACTTGCTACGATCTCAGACTTTTATAGAAGGGGCAAAACTACGTACTTACCACTTAATGAAACGTAATGATCTTGTGCGATTGTGCCTACATTGTATGGGCTACGTTTTATCTTTATGGCAGCTCTGATTCAAAGAGTACCTAGTCTCTATACCCTGTATGAGTTCGTGAGCGGTACCATGTGTGGGTTCGTTCGAGATGTGTAGGCGAATATACCGAAGACATTTGTTTTGAAATGTACTTATTGAGAAAGCATTACGTTATCTACACTACCTAATAAGTATATCTACATTGTAATTTTATTTGGATAACTTTCGCCCGCGACTTCATCCGCGTGATAGTCATCAAGTATGATAAAACATAGCCCATGTCAATCTGGGTATAGGTACTGTAGTTTTCTATCTGAAAGAAAGAATATTCAGAATCGAATATATTACAAACTAACACTAAAATAAAAATGTTTAGCTCTATATATATTAAGTCGGTACCTTTATAGTATAGAAATTCCTAATTTAACTTTCACAGCTTGCATGAAATGATATGCAGATAGGTTTTCATTCATAAAGCAGAAAACTAAACTTTATTTTTCACACATAGACAACGAAAGTTCATTTTTCATTGTAATACACATTAAAACCTGTTTGCATTAAGAATTAAGCCAAGTATCAAGTTGCTGCTAATCTGGCAGTGATTTAGAATATTTACACAAAGACAGACAGACTGAGACAGATTTATTTTTATAATTCTTGAGTCATATCGACGGGGTGTCCTATTCTTTCTTCACAGTTGGTTACCATACAGACAATACTTTCGTCCAGTATATATTCATAATGTAATCTTATTAAGCTAATCCAATGGCTTGCATTTATTTATTAGCGACCACAAAATACAGCAAGTAGATATTCCTTATAGAATTATCTAAAAAGATTACTGGCTATAATTTATGGAGGTATTAAACTTTTACTATTCATGACAACCGTATGAAAATTTGTAAAGAAAAACTGTGAAATCTTTTATTTCTTTTGGTTTATTGTATAAGTTGATTATTTTTATATTATTGTGTTTCTTTCTTTCTTTACAGGTAAAGGCTTCACAAATACAATTAGTGAACACAAATCATACCCAGACTATACACAAATATCCTTTTAACGCACAAATATTGTCTCCGGTGGAAAACCAACGCGGCGCTTAGGTAGTGGAGAAGTATAAACGTGTTTCGATCTGTTTAATTAATTAAGCTAAAAGTTCACCAGTTTTTAAGTTGGGGCATATGCTTTCATTTACGTGACGTGACGTATTCTGTGCATTCGTTTTTTATAATGGCTGAAACAAAACAATAATTTTATTTTAAGTTAATATTTCAAAGACTATTATTAATAAACTATAAATAATATTTCTACATTTTGTAGGTAGAAAAGATTCAAGGTCGGTCCTTATAAGAAATCAATTAGTAGATTTGCTTACAAGAGGTAGGGTTTTGACATAAGGTCCATACAGCTAATGTTTGCTATCTATATATCACTGTTTTGTTACTGGGAATCGGCCAATAGGTAACTATAGGTTCTTCAACTTCATCCAGATAGATGTGTCTAAAACGTGCCTAATAAATTCTGCTATACCGAAGATATTTTAAGATGCTGTCAGTAGAACCTTTTAAAATATGAAACACTATAAAATTAGTCAATCTTTGCAATGTATATAAATTGGATTTGGCACCTCATTTTTTCCAGCAACGTCTAGGGACTAATATCGAAGTACATACTCGTGCCGTGCGTACGTATCCCTATGTATGAAATAATTTCAAGCGGCGGTGTTAGTCTAATGGCTAGGTCGTCGGATTCACGATCATGTGGTTGCCGGTTCGAAAGCCATCCATTTTGCTACCGATGTGAACCCACCCGTAACACAAGCATTTGGCTTAGCACGATACTAGTGTTGCAACCAACATTACTAGTAAGCTTTTTATTAAAAAAGATAATCCACGTCATCCATCTTCGGATGACCCATGTTTCAACCATGTCGTTCCATGTTGGAACCTTGTGGAATGGTACCATGGAACTCAAAAATCAACCATCATCATGACAATAGGTTTGATTTTTGAGTGCAACTGTACAGTCTGAAGTGATGAAAGGATTGGAAACAATAGTGTAAGTCTCGCGCTCATACATTGAATAGTGTCAGGACTGATCATATTACTGAAGGATCTTGGTAGTAGTAGCTGCAATTAGCAGTGACGCATATGGGGTAATTAAGCCCCGGGTGGATGATGCAGCTTAGTCCCGGGGGTAGAGACCGCGATAGGATATTGTTTCTGCTGTGTATCACACGAGCTGAGGCAATACTAATTTTTTAGGTTATGTGAAATGAAATACAACTTAGATAAGAAGTTATCCGAGTATTAATTCGTTTCAAACTTCTACCTAATTTTTTGTGGGCATAATCTATTAAAATTTCAAGATGGCTTCCAACAGATTGGCAGACTTCACACACCTTTGAGAAAATCTCTCAGGTGTGCACATTTCTCTACGATGTTTTCCTTCAGATTAAAGCGAGTCATAATTTTGTTAATCATTAATACGCACGTAACTCCAAAAGTCTGAGGTGCCTGGATTCGAACCCGAGTACTTCGGTCATATCACAAGGCTATCATCACTGTCTGTTTAGCTGCAATTAATCAAGCAGCTGCTGGTGCTTCCCAAGAGAGGGCGCAGCCTTGATTGGATATTGTTTTATTGAATATCGCTACACGATTGACTATGTGAGCCGTCTGAGTTAATCACATGTGTTTTCTATCTTTAAATCACGAGTGAATCGGTTGCTTCTAGGCAAGCGCGGTCCATCGTAGATCGCAGTTACTCAGGATCAGGACTATTAGAAGTTAGAGTAGTAGTACTGAAATTCTAATAGAACACCCCAGTAGCATTTTGCTCGAGCTGGGAACCAAACCCAAGACCTTTTCCCAGTAGACTAAAGCTCACTACCGCGGCGCTCAGCGGTGCTCAGTTAATGGCAATAGGTTCGCTCTCTACTACATAGGACCTGGCGAACTGTGAGTGAACTATGAGTACCTACGCCTCCGCCTAGCCCTTCGGTGAGTACGGGCGTAATGGTATATTTTAAAACGAAAGGGGACAGCTCCCTATAAATGACAATAATTTGTAAAAAATTAAATCAGATCTGAAATAATCCTTATTTTTTATAATTAAGAAATAGTGGTGTACTATTTTATTCTCATTTATTATTTAAACTTACATAATATACTATCTGTAAGCAATGGAACAGTGTAATTTTCTCATGAGGGGCGGTCCCCTCACGAAGCTCATTTCTCAGGATCCAAGTTATCGTGCGTTCACAAACTTGCCGGGAGCTTCCATTTGCATTAAGTTATAATATGTCGCGGTGAAATGTGGTGACACACACAAAACTTGATTCATTCACTTGAAGTGATAGATGGCGGGATTTGAACTTACTTAAGTGTTATTACTTGCATTCCCGTTTCGTGCAACTAAAAAAGTAGACAATTTCAAAAACAAAATTGTGTAACGATACAGTAATTTTTTATTGAACTCCTTTGTCTTCTAGCAAACGCGGTCGCGGAGTCGTTGGTCCTGGGTTCGATTCTCAGGTCGAGCAAAATATTATTATCGGAGTTTGGTTGCCCAGTTGCTATTAACCAAGCATAAAAAATGGGTACTTAAAATATATTTGCGATTTGTACACCTCTGCCACAGATAATAGAATACTAGTACCTCTGCTCGATAACCCTTTGGGTATGCAGGATTCTGTAGTGTCTGCAATTATTTGACGGGTTAAAAATTGATGAGATTACTTAAATTCAGGATAGAAAAATGAAATATAAAATGTGATGATGATGTGTAGATGTTTAAAACGGAACATAAAAGAATCCTTACTATAACCATAGCTGAAAATATCAAAGCCATGGACTATGAAATGTTGTTTATTTTAAACCTTACCTAACTTAAATATCACAATAACAACAGTTGTGTTAATTAGAGTAATTAGAACCGATTAACAACAGATTTTAAGATAGTATTGTATGGATTTCGTTTTGCATATATAGGTACAGTCAAATTCCATTAAGTACATACCTCTCTCAAGCTCCGCTGCAGTCGGGTAAAAAGAAAAACAAAATTTGCATTAAGTATTACATTACGACAACCTCAATACGCTCTGTGGCCCCAGAGACGTCGTTACTAAGGCTAAAAAGCTATTTATTGGTTGTAAACCAAATAAAGTCTGACAATCCCTTGATTTAAGATGATTGCTTTCGTTTCAACTCAATTATTTAAAGTGAATTCGAGAGAATTGAATTTTAGACTGTAATTTGTCAAATGTGATTAAGATCCTTCGCATTTACTTTAAAATATAAACTTTCAAATTCCAATTAACTTTGTTAAAAAACGGTTAAAAAATTAATGTAAATCCTCACACTCATATTTTAACTGTTAATAATCTAAATTGGCTGGGATAACCAAATGTTCATTATTTATTTCGTTACTTAGACAATGTATATAAATATTATGGGCCTCGTTAAAATAGATTGGAACTGAGATTCGACCAAGATTCAGCCGATAGATAAACGACTCAATAAAACTTATGACCACCGTTATTGTAGCCGAGTTAAATAGGATCCTATCAAAACATAAATGTGAAAATTGGAGCCAAGTTCAACATTAAAAATGGGCGTAGTATTGACTTCGCTAACAAATGAATTGAGATCTAATCAGTCAGTCAATGATAAAAATGGCAACGTTAATATCTCAATAACTGTCTGAGCGGTATTAATGAAATTGGGGGTTCTAGTTAATCTAAAGGCTCTTAATAAATAAATCTTTTATGTTTATGTTAATAGATTTTGAGTTATTAAGGGGTAAAGGTTCTTGTAATATAACATACGGCTGCAGCGTAGCCAGTTCCTTTGTCTTGAACTTGGCTTGACACGCTGCCATTCCCATTTCTGTTCTAAATTTCAATAAAAATGTAGTGTAAAAATGCTATGATGTGTCTTGTAGAACTAAATGCAGCCCCCGCCCGATTTCTTGCATGTAAGTGAGTATGTGTAGGTAGTCATTTAGTCAGGGGTTTCGAAAAAGTTATTAAATCCTTTTACAATAAAATTATACTCGTCGTGGGTATTTACAAAAAAATAATGAGTTTTATTATAAGCTTTTTATAGAATTCCTTAGAAAACTCAACTCATTAAGTTATTTCTGACTAACAACTTTACAAATTTTATGACTTTATACGTATTTAACAGATTTTTAGTGATCGTTTAGTTTCTATAGTAAACTGTACCTACGCACTGTATGTAAACGTACACCATAAAGGTTTTAAATCATAAAATGAGTTCAGTAGCTACTTTACTGAAAAAGAAAACTGAAGAAGAATAAATGACTAAATGGGTAACCAGTGAATGACACGAATGACAGATGTAATAATATAATCATTTCAATGAGGTAATAAAAATGGCGTATTAATCTCTAGAGAAAAACCTCTACCGCAATCTAAAATACGTTTTTATTCAGTCGAGGCCCATCAAATAAGTCTTGTGACGTCTTGTTTATGTAATTCAAATAACTTCACTAATATGAATATATTATTGCATATAAATTCTTTGTCACAATAATGTTTTTTAATTTATCTGTTTTTACTTATTTTATCTTATTTAGGGTATATGTAAGCATAATTTTAAATATTAATACATGACTGTCTTATATTTTTTGAGCCGTGATAGTCTAGTCCTGTAGAACTTTATAGGAAATTTACTCCAATGCAATGGTTACTTTTTAAAAATGGCTAAATTTTTTGTTATCAATGTAATTAATATATTTGAGGTTAAAATTGTAAGATAATATCTATGTAGTAAATGTTTATTGTACCCTACCTATCTACGAACACTCGTTGATAAATTACGAACTCATTACAGTAATCTGCGTCTCAATCGGTCAAACCGTTCATGAGATAAATGGCAACATTCTTTGGCACATACAAACAAACAAACAAACAAACACCCTCTCACCCCAAATGCATATACAGTCTCCGTTCCATCGCGGGTAAAAAGAAAAAGAAAACAAGAAAACAAAACAAAAACAAGTCTCGATCGTCATAAACTGTGCAACAAAATAGGCCAAAATGTGTGACAACCCTATCCTACTTTCATATTTTTCATATCAGCCTGTAATTATTCATCTGAGCTTCCAACAGCGAAAAATCCTAGGGGAATATTGCCATAATTACTACGCGTGCGTCCAGATTCGCGTGATATGGATTCTAGTATGATATTATAAGTACAAATGTACTAGTCATTTCATTCTTGTTAGTAAATCTCTATATCTCTATAGAGATCTCTATATCGTATTAGATGATATTTTTATTTCGAAACGTATTTCATTAGAAAAATATAACTAAATTGAAGATGACTGAGTTGAAATATCCATTAACATTTAAAGTTGCGTACATACAATACAAATAATTTTAAATGTCTTTCTTTAAGATATGTGCATGTAAACCCGTATTAAAGACAAGTGATGTGAAGTGTAACAATTTATTTAAGGTTTCTGAAATTGAGGAGCAATAAAACTTAGCATTACATTGTAGTCTGAGTAAGGACGGGGGTGGCTTCGTGTGAAGCAAGCCCGAATCTGGCAATACAAGTCTAAAGCCGTTCGGATCTACTCGTGCAACTCCGTGCAAACTTTTTACCCTCCACTCATAAACTACGAACACGGTGTGGAACATTTTTTGTCAGCTAGAAACGTTCGAACACTTTCTACGTGAATGGAATTCCTAAGTTGACGAAAATTTTTTTTTTCTTACAACAGGCTTTATTAGATCTTAGATGAAGTTCTTACGGAAAAAGGTGAATGAGTGTGATTTCGTTTCAAGATTTATGAATCTCCTATTCTGAAGATTATCATGACTATGTTTATATTTGCTATAGTGTTTACCTACCTAATATAAGGACGCACTGATAAGTATCTAGGTATATTACGTAGGCAGTACTCCTACGCAATATCATAACAACGGCGTCGTAAAAGCTATTTTAACGAACGTCTTCGCATCGGGATGGTTGTTTCAGCAAGTGAACGACTTTCAAGCAATAAAGCACAAAGAGACGTTTACGCTGGTTTTATTGAAGTTTTTCTACGCCACATTTAAGCGACGCGACGATGATGTTGTCCCACGGGGTGAATCAAGCTGTCAATGCTGTGTCGCGGAAGTGGTCCTGTTTTGTATAACGTCCCCCGATAAATACATCTTTAATCCTTCAGCTTCCAATGTTTGACGTAATAAGGATGACTTAATGGATAATTCTCGAGCGTCGATCATTAACGGCTGGCGAAAGCGCGCAGTAATGAACCCCGCGATCGTGCGCTGTTGTCTCTCTCAGCGCTAATTGCCGCACACTTATTAAGGTCGAGACGCTGCAACAGTTGAAAAATGCACTCCAAAACACAAAGAGATAGTTTGCATAAGCGCTTTGAGAAAGGATTGTTCTGGCGTTTGTTCCCACTAGCAAAGGATTTCAGATTTAAATGATTTAGGTCGACAACAATTCAACATCCGACCCATTGATACTTTTGGAGGAAATAAAATCGTGTTAGACGTTTAAATTGAGTGGAATCGAGGTCGAGTTAAGCCTACAGTACGTGATCAGAATATCGCAAATATCGGGAGCTCGTAAGCGAAGCCGTAGACCTCTCGTCGTTCGTTTATTCGAAGGTGTTCCCCCAATATAGCGGTCCTTTGTATGCATTGAGTATGTACCCAAATTGTTTATTGCGAACCGGTGTGTATAAATTTCGTTTAACATGATAAGTTTTACAATTTAGTATCTACTAAGGAAAGGAAATTGGAGCTAATACACATAGGGTGGTGAAAATATTTACTAACTGGGATATAAACTTGTCTTTACTGCCCTCTGTTGTTCAATAATGTAGAATGCAAATGCCTATTTTTCGAGGAGTTCCTACACTAGTAGAACGGGATCTTAATTCTGATATATTAGTATGATTAAAGGTATTATGGTCTAGAACAGCGATTCCTAGAGTGGTTTCCGTAGAATAATCACAGCGGTTCCTTAATTTCGGATTTATGGTTATTGATTTTCTGTTGTAATTATCGAAAATAAAAAGGTTTCTCGAGTGTTCCATGGTTTAAAATGGACTTGCTGGACTAGACAAAAACACATTACCAAAAAGAATGTGTAGGACTGGCGAAAGAAAAATCGGGGAAAATATAGCAACATTGACGAGCTTGTATTGTTGTAAGAAATTAGCGAGTTTCTCTCCCGGCCGTGTCGGCGCAACGTGATGATTACTTTTTAATGAATGTTTGATGGGAAAACGGCAATTATTAGGCCTCTTCATCGAAATATTATGCCTATCGAATACCGAGTTTTGTAGTAACTAATCGAAAAAAAATTGTTTAGGTGTAAAGTTTTGCTTGGAAATGTTTTTTCCATTTCAGAATGAGCCCATTACCGTCCCAGTTTGGTCAAGCGAATCTTCAGAGTCAGAAGCCTTACTAAGTCTAGTAGGCTTTAGCTAGTTTTTCTACAAGGAGTTAGTTTAGTTAGTTATTTTACAAGGAGCAATTCAGTACCATCCCCTTATAAAATAAGTATTAGTTTAGACGGCCGTATCTTTACTATTTAAAGTAATGACATCAACCAATAACCACCCTAGTAAAATATAATCAATATTTTTTTAATAAAATGATGACAAAATGTCACATTGTATCATTTTTAGTACACAATTTCAATCTTCGAAGCTAATAATCTTCAATGAAGATGCAATAAAGAAAAGTGCAAGTATTTCTCAAAACCAGAGCGTATCGCTTAGTGGTATAGACAGCTAAAAATGTTCGCAAGAGGGCGCCATGATCCACCGCCACAGTGTCTACCCACATTTTACTTTGTAGAGAAGTGCAAGAGCCCCATTTGAACGTACCTACTTACTTTTAAATTCCTTCCAGCAATCATTTGAAGTTTCCCCGATACGTGTTTATGTGGATAAGATGCTTTGGAAAGTAGGGTATGATTGCTAACGTTGTTATGGACCAATTTTTTTTTAATTCATCACAGGCTTACGCTTGTCCGCCAATTCTCCTGATGTTAAGCGACACTGCAATATACGATGGAGCGCGCTTGCCTAGAAGAAACCGATTCACTGGTGATTTAAAGATACCCAGAATACTTTTGGGGAAGCCCCAATTCAACAATCAATCCATGTTATGCGATAAATGTATAAATATTATAATGTTTTTCTTATCTGCCTCATTAGTCGAGTGGTGAGCGGTGCTGCGCTAGAGATCATGTAGGGATACTTACGATTCCCAGGTTGAGCAAAATGGTGCTGAGATTTTCTACGAAATTCTCAGTAGTAGCTCGGAGTTTGGATTTGTGACCGGTTAATGGCAATAGGCTCGCCCACTATTACATGGTACCTAAACATACCTGTGAACTGTGGGTGTATATTTCTATAGGAACCTCTGCCTAAACCTATGGAAAATACAGCGTCATAGTATGATGATAAAGTATTTTTTGGGAAACAGTAATCCTGATAAGGTAAGCTTGTGGATGGATTCTAATAAGAAGTAAATAGGTAAGTACTTGTTTAACCCACAATTATTCAAGAAAGGATTGCAGTATAGCAAGCCGTAGTTCACGGAGTCTCTCCTCGTTTGCTATGATATAGTCGTGTTAACTTAGGAGTCGGACATAACACTCCGCTTGTACCTTCCCACACAAAAGAGGTTAGAGAACTAACTATCTTCCAATCTATCTACCCTGGAAATCCTTCATACGTCATACCTCTGCTGGGGTTAGCTGGGGTCGTCGGCCAATATAATCGGATATTTATTGACTTAATTATGTACAAAGTCAATATGAGAGGGGAATACATATAAAATAAATGTATACGTACCCGTGACGAGTTTAGTTGGATGTAGAGCCTCTAGGGACGAAAGTATGGCGTCAGTCCTATTGGTGCCATCGCCGCCGGGCCGGTAATATGATCATATTGGTCGCTTGTTTTAGATAGTTGTCGGGTAGTTTTGTTTTTGTTTCTAGTCTGTAATATTTTTATTTACGTAAAGCAATAATACTGAAATGACGTAATAAGACAATTTGACGTTACGTTTGATTGAGTGGCTGACCATTCAGCTTCGGCGACGTGTAGTATTGGTTCGATCCCCACACAGAGCAAATATTTGTTATGATCTACAAGTAGTTGTTCCGGGTCTGGGTGTTTGTGTATGTGAGAATTTGTGTTTCAAACGCATTCATGATACGGGAGAACATCGTAGTGTAGGGCAACGTTTTTATTAAATAAAAAGGCTTTGAATAAATTAGTTAAAGTCAAAATCCGAACGAATAAACGAACCAAATCCAAGACATGCACCTCTGACTTTTCGTAGTTATGAGCGTATTAATAGTTAATTATCACGCGCTTAAATGGTGAAGGAAAACATCGTGAGGAAACCTGCACGCTTGAGAGATTTTTTCGACGGCGTGTGAAATCTGCCAACCCGCTAGCGTGGTGGACTATAGCCCAATCCCTCTCATTGTGAGAGGAGACCCGTAACCAGCAGTGGGACGTATAATGGGTTGATTATGTAAGTAGCTCTGTCCGCCACAGTTGTGACTTCGGCTTCCGTTGGTGTTGGTGGGTGTTGTTAGGTGTCCCTGAAACAGCAAGCCCTTTCTATCACGGACCAACCAATACGTAGGTAGAATTAATAGTCACAAAAAATGCTACAGATAAAAGCCTGATACCTACAAATTTTGATTGCGACTTTGTGAGGTTGGTTATAAAATATGTTGGCTGGCGATAGCCAAGCCCTCAGAGCCGCTTGCAGTTTTGTAAGTCAATTTCACTCCACATTGCATTCTACCATTCTACGTTTCTGTTTTGGAATAAAATCCGACGCGAACTGTGGAGCTTTCCAACCTTTTGTCAAAACACAATGTGTGAATTCAATAAAGTAAATCCGAACATTTTCACGTGTGGCTGCCTTAGTTTTTAGGGAAAATTAACTTTTTTTACACCTCGGGATGTATTTGATTAATTGGCAAAAAGTATTTTTTTATTTAGGTACTGATTATGTAAACGTGTTTGCTTACTTTGTCATCATATTATTGATTTGTAGCTTCAGTTGAAAAATATATATAACTAGCTTCTGCCCACGGCTTCGCCCCCGTGGAATTCGGTCTGTGATCACATCCCATGGGAACGGGATAAAAAGTATCCTATGTCCGTCTCCTGGTTCTAAGCTACCTCTCCACCAATTTTCAGTCAAATCGGTTCAGCCGTTCTTAAGTTATAAATAGTGTAACTAACACGACTTTCTTTTATATATATAAGATAGATTAGCAAATGAAATACACTTAAGTAGATACTGGGTTAAATTGTATGATATTATATGATTTGATTAAGTGCAATCACAATTAACTTTTTCTGTGGACACCCACTTCGGTTAGTGATCATAAATCATAGCATTAATTGATTTAGTTCTAAAAGTACTGGTTGAAACTATCATATTTTAAGGTACCTAATGTACCTACCTACATACAGACGCTTTGTCCCATGGGGGTAGGCAGAAACTATAGACCGCCACTTGCATAGGTAGGTACTTCTTTTGCTTCTGCCACTTTCTTCTAGGGTGACCGCTTTCAACGCTGCCGATGACATTCGTCTTATAAATTCCATTCGTTAATCGTCTTTTATTCATTCTCTCAACATGTTTAAACCATCTCAGCATATTCCTTTCAATGCGGGCCACTACATCACCTTTCAGTCCGCAACGTTGTCTTATCATACTGTTCCTCAATCTATCACTCAGAGTTACACCACAATACTTTTTCTCATTTGCATCTCATTTCTACCGCATGCACTGCCAAGGTGCCACTGACACTTATAAGTTATTAAGAAGGATTTGTTTACTCGTATTCTCTCTGCTCAAGTGCTCACGTGAATAAGGTATAATGTTCATTGTGAATTGGCGAACTAATTGAGAACACTATATTCTTTATTGCTCTACGAGTTGGTTCACTATAAGATACGACTCATACGAGTGTACAGTTTATAGCCAGCGGCAGCAAACGTCACAAGTTACTGCCATTATACGTGTCTGCGCACGATATCAATGGATCTCCTGTACAGTCCGGCCATACTGCATGCATGTCGATAAATATTGGTGTATTGTAAAATACCTGTACCTACTGTACTATGATGGACTCGTATATTTGAGGTGCTTTGAGCATAGAACTGGTTGATCAAAGTAGAAGAGTCTCATCAAGTACTGCTGTCCCACAATAATATAAGAACATTTCAACTTATTTTCCTTCATTATGCACCGTATTAGAACAAATTTTATTGTTTTCCTTTTAGTGAAAGTAGGAACTTATGTGTAACGTTGTATGAGACCCAAAAAATATCAGCTATTTCATACAAATACATTGTTTACTTATCCGATGAAGTCCCAAAGCGAATCATAAGTATTGTGATCTCTTGAAAGAGAAACAGTGAATTTAAAAAAAAACAATATTTTTATACTTGACAGATTCTCGTTCTCCGATAATCGCTCTTATACTGTCTCTAGATTCTTCTAGAAATCACTTTCCATTAAATATTATATTCTATTCGGCATTTTTATTACGTTCTACTATTATACTGCCTCATTAGCCTAGAGGTCTATTGCTGACTGCTACGCTAGAGGTCCTGGGTTCGATTCCCAGGTCGAGCAATGTGTTATTGGGTGTTCCCATGAAATTTCCAGTAGTAGATCGGAGTTTCGAATTTGTGCCTGTACATGGCAATAGGCTCGCCCCCGATTACATGGGACGTAAAAATACCGGCAAACTGTGGGTGTACATTAGTACGCCACTGCCTAGCACTTCGGGGAATACAGGCGTGATGGTATGTCTACTATTATAACATAAAATATATGTACATACCTGTATCATCTCTCTCTGTATTTATCTGTACCTACATTGAAATTCCTTTAGAAAGGCGATAACAGGAAGTGTCTACCTGTCTTGATCGCCAGTCGTCGTAGTTTATTAGCTGCTTTGGGAACACGTAACAAGGACATTTATTGTGATGGAGCGAGCTAATGGGACCTATAAAAATGTTAGTGATAAGGAGCCATAAAGCAACTCCTAGATTTTATCACTGTTCTGCTAGGTATATCTAATATATAAAATGAAAATTTATCGTTATATAATACCTAATATAATACCTAAACCTTTGGAAGCACACTCCTAATAAGTCAACGCTTATTAGGAGTGTGCTTCCAAAGGTTTAGGTATGACATATTATAACTATAATCTATTATTTAACTTATATTTTTTTTATCTAATGGTCAGTAATTGTGAAAACACCCATGGTTGCGAAATTATTATTTGCATTCTTTAAAAAATTAAAATAATTATCTAATAAATTTAAATTCGTTCAAGTCGAGACGTAAATGCTTTTAAGTCGAGACGTTATTTCTATGTTGTTAATATCCTTGTAATTTCAACCTGCAAGAACAAATTTATTTTGTAATTTAGTAGTTTCACACACACATAACAAATCACCGTAATTAAATTATGCAAAACACGTACTTCGGGCGGCTATTACAACGTACCAAGCTGTAAATCGTGAAGATGTTGTTTGAGAATCCGCAACAGTTTTTTTAAAGATCGCCTTTCCCTTGAAATTGGCTCATTTGTTACTCGGACAATCTGCTTAGCTAGGAACCCGCTGGCTGAGCTAAGGATATTTTATTTTCATGTAAAGAGCTTTTCGTGGGACCACAACGAGGTTTTTGGAGTAATAGACGACCTAATCGCTCCCTGAATAATATTGCAAGTGAATATTTTTAAAGCAGCAGTTCAAAATAGGTTCGTTAAGAATGATGACGTGACATCGCTTGAATATAGGCACATTAGTACAGCCAGTTTGATCTAATTTTACGGTATTTCCAATCAGTCTTGGCAAGGTTCAAAAAGGTTGTTTTTGCTTGCGCGGGTGTCAGTAAGTAATTAAGAAATGTGTGGAGGGAAGACTAGCCAGTTCACAAATACTTTTAGAAGGAGTCATCAGTCTTATTTAGCAAATATGAACCTTATTTTTAGCGACTTATACATTGACACTTTTACTATATCGATTTGGAAGAAATGGATGTTTTTTTTTTATGGGATAGAGGGGCAAACGGATCACCTGATGGTAAGCGATAACCGCCGCCCATGGACACCCGCAACACCATAGTAGTCGCAAGTGCGCTGCCCGCCTTTAAAAGGGTTTGGGCCTCCGGTAACCTCAACTCACTTGGCGAAACACAACGCAGGCGTTGTTTCACGCCGGTTTGCTGTGAGGCCGTGGTATCACTCCGGTCGAGCCGGCCCATTCGTGCCGAAGCATGGCTCTCCCACGTAAATGTATGGATGTAAGTAAAAATAAAGATTCTATCGATTATATTGCAAATAATGTGCTGCGGGTCTTAAAAATCGTGTGATAATAATCTATTGTTTACTGGTACTTGGTACTATTCTCATTTTCGTACATATAAAAAAAATCTATTTGTCAGTAATGTTTGCGGCCTTAGAGTTTGATTAACGAGCGGAGCTCTCAACGTTTTGTCATTGATATACTAAGACAAATAGTTTTCAAGGAAAAAATTCGGGGCTACCAAAAGTTAGAATACAGACTTACAGAGGACACGTTACGCATACGCTGAGCAACCGCGAAATTTCTGAACGAATTGAAACGTTTATCTTCTTCTCTAGGTACTATTAGAGACAATGGATATAATACTTATATACTTTTTTTTTGTAAATACATACTTATAATACATAAGAAACACCCAGCCGAACACAAACACTTATATTCATCACATAAATATTTGTGTCCTGTGGGAATCGAACCCACGAACTCGTGGTCAGCAGTCCGGTACTCGATCCACTGAATCACAGAAGTCGTCATATGAATGACTTGTGTTGTCCGCGTATGATTGCCGAAGGATACGATCAGTGTCCCACTTGTAACATTTTTTTAAATATTTTGCAAATAAATATAACAATGTGTAAAAATTATTGGAATCGATCCAATTATTTATTCTGAACAAATTATATTCAGGCGTTATGCAAAATAATGTTGTATATAGGAAGGAACTCCTATTATCTATATAATATAATCATTACTGCAATATAATTACTTATCAACCATAAATAAAAGCAATTTTAGGAGAAAATTGTATGTTATTATATGAGATGCTATAAAACCCAGCTGTGCTTGGGCAGTAATATATAAAATTAAAATGCTTTAAGGTTACCGTATTGTTGGGGTCTGGGGCATTTCCACATTGGCTATATAATATTTTTACGATTATTCCGACGAATACGACTAATGTTATTGAGTTGAGTAGCTAAAATGCATAACCATCTAAATGGATTAAAAGTAATATGGCTTCAAACCAATACCTTTCCAAAATTGCAAAAATAAACGTTTGGATAGGATGATAAATATGTGCATACATGCTGTTTAATATGATCTCACAAGCCACGTGGTGGTAAGTAGTAGGTAATCGGCGCCCATGGGCACTTGCAAAACCAGAGGAGTTGCTAATGCGTTGCCAACCTTAAGAGCCCCTGCGGACTGCAGACTGCCAGAGCTGCAGTAACCGAGGCTCTTTCCCAAAAGATGAAACACACAACAACAGACTCCAACGTAAGAGTCGTCCCAGCCAGTCAGACGACAACATATTACGCTAAGTTGTTGTTTTAATTTTTTTATTTCTTTACTTGATTTTGTCCGAGTGTAATAGCATCCTTGTCACCATAGCCCAAGCACGAACACTTTCGAAAACGTATTCGTATCGAAATCGAGAATTTTCTGCTACAAATCTCATATAATATACATACATATTTTCACGTCTGTCTCCCAGTGGGGCAGGCAGAGACTACACTTGCTACGATCCTGGCATACCAGTTACGCTTCATCTACGTTCATTAACCGCCTTCTCATACAGATTATTCTCGATTTCGATACGAATACGTTTTCGAAAGTAATCGTGCTTGGGCTAGATCATTCCACGATTAACGTAACGCAAACGAAACCTTCGTGTAAGTAATCTTTCAAGTTTTGAACGCAAACGAAACCGTTTGCGTTCAAAACTTGAAAGAAGAGTGTAATGTCAGTGAAATCGTAAACGATCATAACCATACGGTAAAGATTGTTCCGAGAGTGATGTACCATCGCGATAGCACATTGTCCCGGTACTATTGATCGCATCGACATCCATTGCTCGATATCGATAGAATAGGGTGAATGGACACTTCGTGCGTAGCCCTCACGTTCTTATTCCCAGTAAGCAGAGTTAATTAATGAAGTGTCAGTAGCTTGCCACATCGATATAGCCTTCGTGCGTGCGGAAGGCGTTACCTATCACTATTTTTCTTAAGATATTTAGGGTTCCGTGCGAAAAGGATATTTGTGATTGATCAGTAAATTAAAATTATAGGTGGGTGCAGTTATTGTTCTACTCTGAATAGACATTTTTACATGAACCGCGTTGTTGATCATGAAAAGTACCTATATTATTTTATGTTGGCTAATAAAATGGCGAATTCCTGGACTCGCAACATTCCGTTAATTTAATTATCTATGTGATTATTTGTTTCCATTAATATGTTATTAAGTGTCTGACAATAAAATTATGATGTTTAGCTCATGCTTGAATATCTGAATATACTTCAGTACGCCTCTAACATCTATAGAGTTATAGAGACGTGACTGTCATCCGGGAGTGCTACCTATCAAATTGGAAAGACACCGGCTCAATGTTAGCGTAATAAAAATGGACGCCCCTAGGGAAATAGCCATGATGTTTTCTTCGTAAGATGTGATTTTACATATTGGCACTGCCCTAGCGATTGAATATTTTAAGCAGGTATAAGGAGCATAATATATGACACATTGTCCAGAATAAGGTGACACCCAAGTATATAAAAGTCTATAGTTACCAGGTGAGGTCAGTTTATACTGGATGTTTAATTTAAATTAATTCGTCCGCGAAAGGGGCGATTTTAGCTCATAAGTCTTCAGTACTCAGAGAGTAAAAACAGGACTCAGGAATAATTATAGGAAACTAAATTGCCTATTGCCGATAGCAACCTGGTTCTGTTAATCGTGCTAAAATTAGCAAAAATTCCGTCTAAGCTATATTTATCTAAAAGGAAAATAAACAAAGAATATTGAAATATTTTAATTTACGAACACTATAATAGTCTCATTCAACAATCACGGGGGACAGTGCTACCCGACAGGTACGTGAAGCTATTGAAAATATTCACGAGTGTTTTTTCGCAGTGAAAGGTGTGTGCTCGATAAAACGGGCAAGAATATTGAATATTGTCCATGTAGGTAAACATTTCGAATGAACATTAATTAACGAAGATAGGTCGCCTCACAAACGACTGCTGGCCTCTATTATTTCATTAGCTCACTTTTATTCCTCTTCAGAGGCTGAGGAAGCGGGCTCTGCGAAAGAAAACGATCGACGATAATTGGGTCGAAAAAAAGTTGATTGGAAATGTCAATTGGCCGGGCACCTCGGCTTTTTCACGATTGTGGGTTTTACGCCGCCAAGTAGATATTTTTTTCGGTTACTTTAATATTGTAAAGCGCTTTTTGATGTCGACCGTAAAATAAATTAAGAGTGCGCGGAATTTTTTTTTTAGAACGTACTACTTTTAAATAACTCACCAGGTTTGCTATTCCTTGTAAAATGACTACACATTATTGTGACAGCAAAACTTTTTTTCGCGATTGTACTTTTCAATCGAGAAATATGAAAAGTAATATGCACTGTTGTATTTATGAATAGGAACAGATAGGAAATAACGGTACAGTCGCCGACGAGAATCACAGCGCGGTGACAGACGGCCCTACCACGTGTGTGCTGCGACCCGACACTAATACAATATATTGAACACGTCAAGCCAGGAAATAATACAGAATGTCGTAAAAGAATAAGTAATTCAGTACATTACATGTACGGAATGAGAAAAGCTTGTGACAGTTGTTAATCCAAGCGTTTTTTGTTATTATCAAGTTGCGAATTTAAATTTATAATCGTATTTATATCTACAGTCTATCCCAGTTAACTTGTCTTTTTTAATAAACAAATATAGCGTCCTAGGGACCATTGACCAGGGACCAGGAACCAGGCACAATTGATAGTGGTTAGATAGTGTTGGGAAATCATGAATAAATGACTGAACTAAATACTCTTAGCAAAGACTGAATGATTCTCACCTTGACGAGTAGGTACTGAATTGATCTTTTAATTTTAAATATGAAGCGAATGTGTGGATATGAATAAATAAAACGACACACTGGCAAATATTAATTTATTACTCGTATTCCTCTAAAATCTGATGGCTCTGAAGAGTCATCAGATTCTGACACATGTATTATGAACCTCTGGGTCGGTGCATCTGATGCAGTATCTATCATGTCATCGAGCTGCAACATTTTATCCTCTTCCTTGATTACATGATTTATGCAATTGGTCCATGACACCGTGCCTATTTTTGTTAAGCCTTCTTTAATCAATTCCTTGACATGAGCCATTTTAAAAGATTTATTATTTTTGCGAACATGGCCTTTTAATTGTGCCTGTATTAATTCTATGTTATTTAATTCGCAATGATAAGGCGGAAGGCGTAATACAATAACATTTTTACTGGCTGCCATTTCATTTGAACTTGAAATTACAGTTCAATTGTTCATTCACATAAATCAAAATCATTTATTATTTTGTCACATCCTTAAAATTGGTATACAATCTAGAGTTTTGAAATGTCAAATTGTCATGATTAATTTAATCTGTGAAAATGAAATTACTTATAATGTCGTTTTCATTAAAAATAATAGGCTTTTATAGTGATTTCGAAGCAGTTTTTGGTGTAATTTAGAGTGTATGTGTATAATGTAAGTGTTAATAAAATCGTTTCCTACATCAAGTGCGTGATTAAAGAAAAACTTGTGATTTTCGCATCGGGCAGGGTTTGTTTACCAAAAAAGACAAGTCCAAAAAAATGGACTGTAACACTGTTATTAAGAGAAAACTCTATTTCCCAATAATATTTTTTTTATTATAAGGTATTATATATTTTTTAAATTACTATAATAATGTGCCTTCTGTCGTAGATCCTTTGAATTGGATGTCCAGTTAATATAAAAGATTTTATGACTTGCAATGCGTACGTGCTTAATGTAAACGTAAGTTACAAGTCTCAGTTAATGTAAGTTAAGTAAGTAATTAGGTAAGTTGAAAATAAAAAGATTTGTTTTAATTTTATTAAGTCATATCTATTCAATTTGTTTCTCTCGTACTATATAATATTATAAATATTTCAGTGTGACTGGCATAGCATAGCAATGTCTATAGCCGTCGGATCATTTGAATGGAAAACTGGGAGTGGACCGAATGATATGAAAGTTCCACTATTCCATATAACATAACTACTGGACCAGTGGTTTTAAACGCGACCAGAAATAAATAAATATTTTATATGAAAAAATATACAATAATTTGAAAAGACTGCTATAATCCGACGATAAGTAAGTATTGGTTCGAAATCAACTTGCAATTTATAAAATTAAAATCAATTTATTTGCAGAATAGCAATTTATTTCACTAAGGCACTCGGAATCTCGTGAAATACTCGTAGATTAAGATGTGCCAATCTTTAAAGCTTTTAAATTTTATGTCCAAATTACTTGAATTTCAAGTAGGTAGTTAACTAAATATACAAGCCAAATAGCATCACCATCATAATAAAAAAGAAAATGACGTCTAGTTACTTATCAACTTCTTTGATAAGTCTTTTTCAAAGTCCCTTCATGTGTTCGTGGTCACAAATGAACTCCACCTACTTTTATTTTAATTAACAACGTGAGTAAACATCATGAAACCAATCTTGAGACCAATCTTGTGCTATATTTACGTCAAATTGTCGTAAGCTCGTGTTCCGACACGGAACTAGTTAAATAACTCAATGTTATTCCGTCGTAGAGAGCAGGCCGCCGTGCGTTTTATTCGTCGGGTGGTAATAACAAACACACATTTCGCTTTTTAAAGCAATCGGACTCGACTGAAAGGGTCAAGGGGCGTAAGTAGTGATAAAGAAAATATATGGGCACCGTGTCGAGCGAAACGCTGTGAACAGGAGACTGGAAAACGTTTTTCCCGCCATGCAATAAAGTCGTTTACCACTTAGACAGTGCAATCAAAAAGGTCGGTTTTTAGGATTACAAACACGTTTTGTTGAAAAAGAGAATATGTTTTGTTGATAAAGTTATGGCTGCCAACAATTTCTTTTTTTGGTGATTACGTAATGGTCAGGAAGGTCCAAGATCATGCTTTATAGATATTGGACGTTAACAGGTACCAATAGCAAAGCATTATTAATTAAAATTGATATAAAATTGTCTAACCCTTCGGGGAATAAAGACGTGATGTTCTGCGTACCTACTTATATTGTTTAAGTAAATAGGTCAGCTTTATATTTGCCATTCACCATCTTAAAACAGTGACAGATTTGAAAGCTACCTGAGGATTTAATGAATAGGTAGCTAATATTTTCTTAAGCAAATCTCTTAAATTGTAATTTGTTTACTTAAGCCATTATCAGCCTTATAAAGAAAATTATAGTATTTGTTTCATAATGGAGTCTAAAGGCACCTAATTTGTGGAGATTGTTTGATCAGTGGATTACGTTGTGTTTTCATAAAAACGTTGTTCTATTTTTAAACGTACCTACCGTACGCTTAAGTGCTCAAGTGTTTGAAGCATTTTCCGTTTATTGCCTCGTATTTTAATAGAAATTGTCATACGATTGTCAATAACGGCCCACACAACGCTGTTGCCGACAGTAATAGATACATTCGCAATGAAAATATAAAACGCGATTCCGGTACAGTCGCGGCCTCACGTTTTTTCCGGTTCCAATTTGTTCTGTGTTAACTTATTTTTATAAATGATTTGATTTCGTATATGTATTTTATTGCAAGTTTTATTGTTATTTCTTAACAAATTTGCTTGAATGTACGTAGGTACATTCAAGCAAATTTTGCATTTTGCATTTAAGCAAATTTCCTATCAAGTGTAGACTTGTGATAACGTAATGACCGCGGTGATAGCAAGTAGGGCTCTTTAGTTTACCCAACTCCTATGCGAAAAATTATTATTAATTTTCAGGACTATATGGTATTAATGAAAGTTTTACGTGATGATTTTAATCACATTTAAAATTTATGATTTTAAATTTATAATTTAATCTTGAATTTATACAGAACAGGTTGGATTGAACGAGTTGGTCGCTAGGGCTGTCAAGTAGATATCAAGATAAGCTCAGCTAAAAGAAATACATAGTCATAAACTAACTTTAAAATCGAGCAAGTTTCTATATAAAATAATGTTGCAGTTTAATTGCATGTGTGAGATGTTTGATAATTAGGTAACTATGTGAGAAATGATTGCTGCAATGTTAGCCTGGTGTGAAGTCTGGAGACCACGAAGCAGCACGTGGTGGGACTGATCACGACAGCCCAATGGTAAGAGATGGCTTGCTGTAATGTTGGCCTGTAGGTGAAGTCTAGACACCACGATACAGCACGTGGTGGGACTAATCACGACAGCCCTACTGAATTGTTGTTTGACCTAGTGAAAGAGTCCTATGACCCAATCACGACAGGTTTAATAGTACATCTTGCACTATGTTATTTTCAGCCCTTAATGGAGATTCCTTTAGTACTGATGATGATTAGATTACTTCGAGAACGAAGTAACTGTCAGAATGGCCGTGTGAGATGTTTTCAAGTTTTATCTTTAAACTCTTTTATGAAATTAGAAGTATTTAAAGATCATGTTTACTATGTATTGTATTTATAAAATCAAAATAAGATGTTGTGTACGTCACATCCGGTAGTCAGAAGTGGGGCAGAGTGGGGTTGTTTACTACTGTGTATTTAAAAGGCGAGCACTGGTCTTGTGACGCACTTGCTTTCTAGACTTTGAGTAGAACGGTACTCTGCCCCCTGTCGGTTCTATCTGACTCAGAGTACCAGATATCTACAATATTATAGATAAGTATTTCTTAATTGTTATTTAATTATTAATTTATTTAAATGTTATTTTTAATATGAAATTTAATTGATAATTTATTTTTCCAAATGTAGATACTACCGACCCTATTATAATTAAAAACATGTATTAAGGCTGCAATTGTTTTGTTTAATACTAGTTTTGATTTATCAAACCATTATAATAGAATAAAGATCTATCTTTTCCTCTACAGTTGGATTTTTTTTTCTTTGACTTTCGTCTCACACATGCTATTGAATTTGATAGAATATGGCATAAAAAATATATGGCAGAGAAAGAGAGGAAGAGGGCTATAGAAATCCAAGGAGTTATTTTAAATCACTATATGCGTATGCAAAGTCCAATTTTCAGATAATTTTGCTGAAAATTGATTGAATTATTTAGATAGGTCGAAGTTCATAGTTTTAGTGTTATTCTAGAGTTGCTTATGAATGTTGACTTTGATAAAGAACAGAAGTTGCGGAAGTGTATAATCAATCTATTTTTGAAATTCAATAACATTAGCTACACATGTGAACTCCAACTAAACCCAATATATTATGTAGGTACCGGTTCTCATACTAGGGGTGCTGCACGCTGTCAATAAAGCAACTGAACATGTATAGTTCATTCCAAGTTTAAAAGTTGAATAAAGTGGAATTTCTGTCCATCCCTATTTCATGTCAGGAGTTAGTAAGTAGCGGGTCTGCTTGTAATCGCCCTCTGAGGTCCGCCGCGTCCATTAGTTGACTGCATGGATAAGGGGCAGCATCGCTTCGAGATAATTTTGAATAATTGTTACTGCGTGCCCTCTGCTCGAAAGATAAACAAAAAGTTTTTAAATGAAACATAAAAATGTGTTAGAATAATTTATGTTCTGAAGTTATGAGTTATTATTATGAGTTATTGTTGGTTATTCGCTTGTTAAATCTAATTATTTTGTTTTTAGATAAGCGGGCTATATATTTTTTTGTTTTGGGGTATTATGTACAAAGATTTATATTTGACCTGCATTCGGCTGCAGATGCAGCTGCCAAGACAGAATATCTCAAAAATGCGAATATAGTTCCTTGGGGTACGTCCGAAAAGTTTATTTTATAATTTTAGCTAAGGTAGGAGCATAATATCTCCGCGGACGAATGCTACGGCGCTTCCGTAGTCCCGGC
Source organism: Acronicta leporina (assembly GCA_947256265.1). Lineage (NCBI taxonomy): Eukaryota > Metazoa > Arthropoda > Insecta > Lepidoptera > Noctuidae > Acronicta > Acronicta leporina. The sequence goes on from OX366512.1 coordinate 11,481,647, forward strand.
ACCAAAGTGGTGACACGAAACGCCGAGGTTGGTTTTAGTCGGTAGTTCCCTCTTTTCAGAGCGGAGTCTCACACACCCCACCGCTTTCTCCGGAGTGGTGGATAGTGCATAAAGCATTTCCAAACCTTCTTCCATGTATAAGATATAAAAAGAGTTAGCATATACTTTCTTTATGGACTTTTAAAAGATAAAATAGCTTTCAAGTTAGGGTTATTTTGTTTTGTACTGGCGAATCGCTTCATCTGATTTTCACAATGGAACTATGATTCCACCCTGACGTAAACGTCTATAACCCTTCTCATTGTGAGAGAAGGACTGGGTCGGTAGTGGGACGGTAAATGGGTTGATGAGTAATGAGTTAACTTTGGAAATACGAGGTAACATTTTATCATTGCTTCCTGTAACACATGTTACCACATAGCTCTGAAATTAGGGCTTCTGAGTATACAGTAATACGGCAATAATAAAATATTATTATTATTAGAATAGGAATCGTACCAAAAAAGAATATCTCTTGCGGAACACAGAAAAACTTAATCAAGCGTGGCGGTGAATGGCTGACACTCGTAAACACGCTGCCATTATTAAATACAGTGGCAGGTGACAGTTATACAATGTGTAATACCATATACAATATTATGTTAAGAAAATGCTGTTCGATCCATTAAGGTATAATTTTCGAGATCTAATTCTATTTGTAACTGTAAAAGCATTATAGTAAATGAAGCGAAACGAAGCAAATCTGTTTTAAAAATAATTTTATTGAACTGCTTTTAAAGACACAATTTACATTTTGATTGGCCTGTGAAATCTAGTGGTTATCATTAGAATTTTAAAGCTGATAATAATTTGCATACATAATATATTTTTCCATAATTCTTTAATAATTTTGCCATTTCGTTCGCCAGTGATAAGATAAAATTAACTTATCCTTTTAGGTCCCAAAACTAAACTCCTTCTTATCTTATATATTAAAAATGAATGACGAATGAACATGGTTTTCTCTTGTAAAATTTCTCATCATTCTTAATTTGTAACAATCAATTTAATTAAAGTCGTTTGATTTATTGAAACCAATCACTCCGCATTGTCAAGATTCCTCTTGTACTGTTTTTTACTCAAAAGAGTCTATCAATGAATGAGTGTCTTGTCCTGATTCCTCTATGAAAGTGTAAGAATTGCGTTCCAAAACCACGCCGTGTCACTCAAAATGCGGTACATTTTCGACAAAAGATTTACGTAGATGCCAAAAGACATCTTAGACATATCTGCCAAGAGTATTTAAGCAGTTAGATAATAATACATATGTCCCTGTGTCTTGAAATTTGCTTTGTTACATAATCTTTGTCGTTTGTCGACACGGTTGGCATAGACGCGACGTTGTGGGTTCGATCTCCATACGGCACAAATATTTGTATGACCGCCAGGTAGTTCTTACGGGTCTGGGCGTTTGTGTAGATACTTATTTGAAATTATGTTTTTGTGTACCCATGATACAGGAGAAAATACTAGAGAAATGCATAGCATGTTAGCTGTACCGTGTGTGTTTTTCGATTGTATCTAAACTTTATTAAGAAAGTCTCCATTGATTTGAAGGAAAGGCATCGCAAAATTGTCATGGAGCGAGATACGACCCTGGTATATTTTTTATGGTACAATTCTTTCGTTAGAGTTACAATTCATGCACACATTTATGCTATATATGTTACACAGTTCATCCTTATTTTTCTTTTATGTCTTTATTCATTGTATCATAAACCGGTACACGGTGGATATAAATTTGTTACAAAAACGAAACATTGCGTTTCTTTTGTTTATGGTAAATATTCGCTCTCTATGTGCGCGCGTTATTATTATTTTATATCAGCGATAAGCGAATGTACCTACTGAATGAATGTAAATGTGTAAATATCCTAAACATTTCAAGCATTGACGGTTATCCTTCCCCTATGAACTTTTTGTATTTTATCATAGAAATTATATTCGAGATATCCTTAGGCAACGTTATCAATTTATGGGTGATCGAATCGTATTAGTGCTTTACTTTATTTTCATAGAAATATTCAATGTACACGAGAAATTTAAAAAATATGTTGTGCTTGCTTTTTTCCCCTGTTTTTCCATTTCATCTTGAAGAAATTAGAAAACAAAATTAAATGGAAGGTGTTGAAGTCAATACTAATATAAGTGATATTAAAAAATAAATTATCAGTTCGTTTATTCGCTTCGTTCTGTTTATTTGAAATTAATATCTGAGTTGTAACATATCTTACATTCCTACATGTATTCTGCTAGAATAGATTTTTTTCCACTGCACACAAGGAAAATATAATTGTAACATAAAGCTCCCAAAATGCAAGTACCAAGCAAACATGAAAAAAAGAGCAAACGGGATGTGCAATAAGCAGTGACGCGTGAGTCCGAATCACTCGTCCTTTAGTTCATCCCTCGGAGCCGTCCATGTATGTCACGCCAGTTTAACATTGCTCACTCCATTCCATTCATTGCCTCTGAGCTGTTCACGAGAGACGCATTTAGCATTTTTATTATTCGCATCATTTGACGCAGAATATAAAAGAAAAGTAAAAAATCTAGTAATATTTGCTGTCAACAGAATGCGACATGGACGCCATTTTTAATGCTGCCGCAAAGAACTTTGGACTTTTTGACATAAACACACAACGACCGCGTTTTGAAGTTAAACTTGAGTTATGCAATAAGCTCATGAAAGTGCAAAGTTTGAGAAATCTAAAATAACGGAGTAGGTGACCAAAGTTATTCGCCAGGATGTCGTTAAAAGCTTTAACAAAGAAATTATAACTTTAGCAGAAGAATTTAATAGGAAGACTTGCCTAACTTTACCACAAATTATCTCCAAAATGTATTTTACACTTTGGTTTGCGGTAGATACGTAATGGCACGCTTTAATGGAAACGTCGTCGCCAGTTTGTTATCCTAATAATTTGATAAATGGGTTGTTTGGATTATAGTAGCACAATATTACTATAATAATGACTTACCTAATGAGAACACGAAATGAGTTAGAATATGCTCGTGCCGTCCGGAAAATTAAGTTGTGTTTCATAAAGTTACAATATACTAGCGTAAATTATAACTACCTACTACTTATAAATGAAAAAAAAACCACAGTTTATTCTATGATTTATATAATGCAAGATCCGATCCGATCCGATCTTGTCAAAATTTCATATGGGCAGTTTTCACAGTCCTTTTTAAATAAAAAAAACCTGCAAATCAAGAATTTTCTTTGAAGAGATACCTGGTAATAGTGATGTAATACTGACCTTACCAGACAAGGATCATAAAATCCGTGTCAGCTCTTTGTAAGCAACAACATAGTAGGTACACAGTGCTGTGACAGCCGCGTTTACTGACTCCTGACCTTTCATCTGCAGTGGGTCAAAACTGTAGTTCACGATACGTACGCCCCAGTTACTAAGTGGTTACACATTTGTTCTTATAGGTGAAATAGCGTACTCATGTCTGTCTGGTAGAAACAATATTATTTTTGTCCCATACTATTAAAAGTTACTACTGTTAAAATAAAGCATCCGTAAATCATGATTTTGCCGCAAATCGAACCTAGAATCATGAAATGAGCCCGTGTTCATCTAATGTGCTGACGATTACCGATGCGGCGATCAACTTCCGGGGGTTCAATGGAATAGGGAATTACTTAAAACGCATTCATAATCAACCCATTATTATATTGTCGCAAGGGTCCTCTGTCACCAGGCTAGCCTAGTAAACGTTGGTAGACTTCACAACTCTCATAACGTCGAGAAAGTGTCTCAGGCATGCAAGTTTCCTCACGTTTTTTTATTCTTGATAAGCTTACGCTTGACGATGATTCACGATGTTTTCTTTCACCGTTTGAGTGCGTGATAAGTAACTATTAGTACCCACGCACATGCCTTCGAAAAGTTAGTGGTAGGTATATTAGAATAGCTTTGACTTGGCAGTCCAATGGTCATATCACTACGTTATCACTGCATTCTGACTATTAACATAACATAACATACCATCCTGTCATGCCTGTATTCCTCGAAGGGTTAGGCAGAGGTGTATTAAGGTACACCCACAGTTCGCCGGTATGTTTAGGTCCGATGTAATAGGGGGCGAGCCTATTGCCATTAACCGGGCACAAATTCCAAACTCCGAGCTGCTACTGGAAATTTCATAGAAAAACCCAATAACACTGCTCGACCTGGGAATCGAACCCAAGACCTCTTTCTTGCGTAGCAGGCGCACTCAGGACCATTAGGCTAATGAGGCAGTTCTGACTATTATACTGCTAAAATTAAGCAGTCGTTAAATATTCGCTTTATCCCAAATCGAAGCCAGAACCTTCTAATGTGCTTGCGATCACCGATGCGGCGATCAACTTCCGGGTGTCCAACCAAATAGGATATTACTTAAAACGCTTTCTCGCATCAAAGAGTTGACGGATTAAACTGAATATTGAATAGCATGTAACCTCTTTAGAGAGGACATGGGGCTTTTATCCCGGAAACGTGCGGACCTTTTTTATTGACTCGGTTATTATGAGGGAAATTTGGTCTATTTATATCCACGTAAACAGCTTATGTAGTAGAATTAAATAAAAAAATATCTTTGATTTTGATGTGAAGGATTTGTTGCTAATTCTAACTAAAATCTATACTCTATATAATAAACTAATATATAAAGCTGAAGAGTTTGTTTGTTTGTTTGTTTGAACGTGCTAATATCAGGAACTACTGGTCCGATTTGAAAAATTCTTTCAGTGTTAGATAGCCAATTTATTGAGGAAGGCTATAGGCTATATATCATCACGCTACGCGGACGAAGTCGCGGCAGAAGCTAGTATAATACGATACGGTAAAAAGATTTCAATAAATATGTAGTAATGAATGCTGTTTATTCAATAAACAATGATATGATTGAATAGAAAATGGTAATAATCATTGATACAAACTTCGAGCTAAAAGAAAAGTTTAGTTGCAGAATCTGGGGACTTGGTTAGTTTTCGAGACGGTTTTTATTTTCTAAGGTAGATAGGTAATGATTTGGGGGTTGTTATAAGTATAATCAACCCAAACTAGGGTAGTAGAAGATAGTTTTTTTGGCCTATGCTTCATAATTTTAGAGGGATGCCGTGACCCAGTTAACTGAATTATTGTTTTACGAATATGTTTCGAGTGACAATTCAATCCGTAGTACAGAAACTCGAAGGTTTATCCCAAACACGGTCACAGCGTCACAGTAGATAAACATTTATCTTCCGTTCGTTGGCAACGTGAGTCCGTAGTTTTTAACGGGATATATGGAGTATACTTAGTCATCTTTTATCATATTAGTGAAGTTGGTATTATACCTACATGTGACAGAACGGCTTTAGTTATTGAAAACGAGTCCAAGTTTTTGAATGGTAGTTCAGTTATAGGTATCTACGCTGATCCAAAGATCTGCAAGGTTATGTTGTGCTTGCTGCGGTGAGTCTATAGACGGGTGACCATTCTTGTCTCGCAGAACACGTAATAACGTATGGATAACTAATGGGATACACAGTAATAGTTAATAGTGTGTTAAAAAAGTATCAGCAAGTTGATAGCTTGGCTTATACCTCAGCGTGCACAGGACTACCATATTATAATTATATCTACTTCACTCACGATAAAACTTAAGGAAAATTTGCTTGTATGTAGCGGTAGCGATGCAAATATGTACATTTACACAAGAAACAAGCATTGATCAATGTCACTTGTCTTACTAGTTGAGTCTTAGCTATACCTATAAATGAATATAGGAAAACCGTACATAGATCGGTCCAACCGTTTAGGAAATAAATGGAAACACACACAAACAATGAAATAAACAATGCGTTCCATAAATCCATATCCACACCTTTTCCGTTCCATCGCGTCGTGGATAATGAATCAATGAATAAGACTCATTGGAAATCTTAAGAAAAAAATCTAAATGATTCCCGGGATTTTTTGCTTTCCAAGGTTCGTGTCAATATGTGGCTTCGCAATTCGAATCACGAAGGTTATTCAAATTCCAAGGTATGGTTTTGAAATTAAAAAACAAATCTACAACACCGAGGTCATCACGAGTCCACGTCTTACAATTTGTATAGCTATGCTAGCTATATATGCTCACAGTTTTTTTAATCAAACTTCACCGGAACAAAAAGACGATACGAAGAATGGAACGACAATGGAATATTAAGATGCCACCCCAAGTTCAGGCGTATTGTATCAAGGGCCACATAAACACAATGGGGGTTAAACCCGAAATTTCACTATCTACACAAAACATTAACATTGGGTAAGTAATGTTGAACGTTATTTAGGTTCAACCAACTTTGAGAAGTAGTGGGTAGTAGAGCCATTAATGTTTCGAAAAAGGACCCAGCAGACGGACTTTTTTCGGATATTTCGAATAATATAATCTCAATCGTCCGAAAATATTAAAATATTTATTGTGATTGTATCATGTATATGCAAATTCTATCTTATTTAAAAACTAGTGTTGAATGGTTTTGAAGTAAAAGTTAGTTTTGACCTTTCATTCATTACCATTCTTGTCTTTTCGTGCTAAGCTAAATGCTTGTGTTACAAGTGAGTTACGTCGGTAGTGCAAGGGGTGGGTTCCGAACCGGAAACCACAATTTGGCAAGTCCGACACCTTACCCATTAGGCTACCGCCGCTTCTAAATTGGCATAATCAAAGTATGTGTGGGCGATACAATAAAATCACACCTCGATGTATGATAAATAAATGTATTGTTCTGTAATACAATTGTGTCGAGACAAAATGGCGGTGTTCTTCGTAGTACGTTGTGAAGTTGGTAGCGTTCCTGCGCCCTGAAGCCAGCAGCGAGCGATGTTGCTAGGGTGCGTTCGTAAATATAGAAATACTAGCTTCTGCCCGCGGCTTCGCCCCCGTGGAATAAAAAGTATCGGGAACGGGATAAAAAGTATCCTATGTCCGTTTCCTGGTTCTAAGCTACCTCTCCACCAATTTTCATCCAAATCGGTTCAGCCGTTCTTGAGTTATAAATGAAGTAACTAACACGACTTTCTTTTATATATATAGATGAAGAAAGGCTGCGTTCAGGCGTAAACAGTATGCTTTTGTCAATCACAATATAGGTGATAGGTAGACGTACCTACATCCCACCTACAATTCTCCGCGGCAGTACAAATTCATAATACCTAATGCCGATCAAACTGTAGGTCCAGTGTGCAAAAACAGTTCAGAATTTTCCACGAACAATGTACATAGTTCGAAAGTGACATGTCTGAATGGGCCTTAAGAGGTAGGCGTTGAAAGATGTAAGACGTCGATTCCCCACTGCATTCTCCCGTTTTCTTGCTGTTTGTAAAACAATGAAGTTTGTTCCATTCACTTGGCACAGTTCGTCTTACAAAACTATAGAGTTGCTTCTTAGTTGTTTAAATAGAAATAATTTGTACAAGTGTAAATAAAAAAATACGTTGCCATTGTTTTGGATTTTAATTGTTAATGTCAAAAGTGTTTTGTTTGAGCCAGTTGTGGTCGTTGGTTTGTCGAGACTCCAGTAAATATTGGCAAATAGAAATTCAAGACAAGCATGTGATGCTCCAGTTTCCCTTTTACCAAAATTGACACTCATTCTTATTTTGTTTCTATCTATACTAATAATAAAGCTGAAGAGTTTGTTTGTTTACTTGAACGCGCTAATCTCAGGAACTCCGATTGAGGAGGTCCGATTTGATAAATTATTTCAGCGTTAGATAGCCCATTTATTGAGAAAGGCTATAGGCTACATATCATCACGCTACGCGGACGAAGTCGCGGGCAGAAGCTAGTTAAAATGATATATTTTTCCACTTAGGTAGATAAAAATACAAAAACCTAAATCATTGCTATTAAAAACATCAAAAATAGCCTAACATACCAATTATTGGCAGACTATTTTGTCATATCTGAGAATCTACTACGAAAATCAAATGCCGAAGTTTCGGATCGGAACGAAAGGAGACGCACAGTTTATTTATAATATCAAAAAACTAAGTACTTACATAAGAAGAACATTGAACGTTAATTGAGTCAGAAACACTTTTGTGTTCGAAAAATATCTGATCTGTCAGTCGAAACTTCGTAGCTCGATTTTCGTAGGAGGTCCTCTGTATGGTTTTCGTAGCGCGTAGCCCGTAGCCCGTAGCTCAGTCAGCGAGTGCGGTCCGTGGAAGCCGGGCGTCGCGTCCGCACCGCTGTCCCCGCGACTCAGCGTCTACGCAACTTCACACATAACATTTACGATTGATCACTTTCCACAACTCCATTAAGTGCCAGTTCACTGTTCCTTGGAATTTATTATCACACGTGCTTAAGGCAAGTACCAAATTTAAGATAAGAAACTATACTAAATTTAGTTTTATCTTGAATTACTACATACCTACTCGTATAAATTATAGTCTTTAACTTATTTTTTTGGAGATTGACAGCAGTCAGCAGATGGTAATTCTTGACATTTATGTGTGGTAACTATGAATTATGTGAGATCGAATAAAAATTAGAGGGATGATCTCATAATGGAAGTAAATACTTATGTTTATTTATTTATTTTTAGTTTATTAGTAATAAAGTACCTATAGGTACTTTTTTCAGTGAATACTATAGTAGGTAGCTAAGCTGGTATGGATTAGGATCCATGCCAGCCTAGCTAGAGCTAGTGTGGGTTGGGAGACTTCGAACATCTTCAACAAAATTAACCGCTTTCATGAGGTTAAAAATATTCGATTGGAATTATTATTTATTGATCGTTGGTATTAAAATTAAATTATTCTGCAACTCCGTTAATCACGCTTTAGAAAGAAAAAATATTTATTTTTTTATTCTCAACCTGGTTGAGTGGAACAGCGCTGATACACACCTGATACTCTTGAACGGGTACCGCATGTAAGGACTGGTCAGCTTCTATATGCCATGGCAATCTCGATCTAGTTAGCTATGTTGTTTTTGGAAGGTAAGTCCACTTTACTCATGCGTACATACGTCACCACCGAAATGTGGAATGCGCTTCCCGAGTGGGTCCTCCCCGATAAATATAATCTAGGTGTCTATAAATAACGAGTGAATCGGTTTCTTCTAGGCAAGCGCACTCCATCGTAGTTCGCAGTTTCGCTTAAATCAGGCGAAATGGCCATCAATGTAAGCCTATCAAGAATTAAAAAAAAATGAAATTTAATCTCATCGCTCACATCAAATTCCACAATATTACATTGGTGGAAAAAAAACATTATAAACATCAATAACCTACTTAGACTCTTATAACTTACTAGCTTTTGCCCGCGGTTTCACTCACCTGAAGCTATAGATGGATTAGAAATGAATTCCAAAAATTAAAACCAACAGTGATGATCTCTTCTTTGTATGGACCTCTATACATCAGAGAGGTCAGCTGTATCTCAAGATCCGTTTAATTATTTGAGATAAGAAGTTCACCAGTTTTTAAGTTGGAGCATATACTTTCTAACAGTGACAACAAAATTAAAATCTATTCAGTAGTTTTTGCTCCAACCCGTAACAAACAGACAAACAGACAGGAATTGAAAAAATCTCATTTTTGGATTCGCAGACGTTTAAATACCCTATCCCACTTGTTTTTTTTTTAAATATCGTCAATGTACAGACACAGCTTTTTTACAATTTTATAATAGTAGAGACTTAAACTCCATATACCTACTCCTAAGTAGGTATTTGAGTACTCGCTGACGAGTACTTGTATATGGTCTAACTAAGATATAAAGTTTGAGTTTGAGCTTGTTCTACATTAATAAAATACATCATGATTACGTAGGACCGTGGTTATGGTATGGTATGGTATAACGGAATATTTTCCGCAACTCCACGATAAAGCGCGTGTTTTGCGTGATATCTAGGACCATACAATTAATACTTTTTGCACCTTGTAGCCTTACGCTTGACCGCCCGTTCGCCTGTAAGTTGTTAAGCGACAATGCGATCTACAATGCAGCGCGGTTTCCTAGTTATTATAAAAGGTCCGGCTCGTCCTTATTAGATGGGGCCTAAACATACCGTCGAACTGTGGGTGTACATTAGTACACCATTGACTAACCTATCGGGGAATACAGTCATAGTGGGAGGTGTGTTTATGTGTTGAATTATGGGATAATTTGTAAATTCAGTGCGATCGGCTTCTGCTCTAATGATCGCGGGTTTGACTTCCGACCGGAAAACATATTTGTGATGTAGATACAGGTTTCGGTGTTTATGTATGTTAGAGTTTCTATTTATTAACATAACATAACCACAATAGAAGGGGCAACTTTTCGAAGCTTACAAGTTATATTATATACATAAAAAAATATTTAAAGGGTAATGTTACACACGTACAGCAAATATTACTAAGTCTTCTAATTATATTTATCTTCAAGTTTACTCTCTAGTTCGTTCATTTAAATCTCAGAAATTATAAGCCTAGAAATTTGAATTAAAGACGAGCTCCTAAGTTTCTTAAACCGCATTTTACCAGTAAGTTCCTGATAATTTACTCGGCAGTTCTACTTTTAAATTTATTCAGGGTGTAGCGGTTACTGCGATTTGGTAAAATGCGGCCTTATAAGGTAAAGAGAGATGTTAAGAATGGAAGTAGGAATTTAGTATAATTATATTTTCGTCTGCCTCATTAGCTAAGTGGTCCTGAGCGCGACTGCTACGCTAGATGTCCTGGGTTCGATTCCCAGGTCGAGCAAAGTGTTATTGGGTTTTTCTATGAAATTCCCAGTAGCAGGTCGGAGTTAGGAATTTGTGCCCGGTTAATGGCAATAGGCTCGCCCCCTAATTATATTACATGGGACATACCGGTGAACTGTGTGTGTACATTAGTACGCCTCTGCCTAACCCTTCGGGGAATACAGGCGTGATCGTATGTTATGTTTATGTTATATTTTCGTAAATTAATTTCTGGTATTTTACAATTTTTGGTTTTTGATATACCCAGTATCACTCTCCATTGAGACGAATCTAACGACGTCTCTCAAGCCAAAATTCATCAAACCGTTTATGCTTCAGAGCGTGGCATACAAAGAAATATACTTACACTCGAAAAACATAACCCTCCTTCTGGCTCAGTCGGGTAAAAACATAAAATGAAGATAAACATCTTTGAACCCTTAACAAAATATGTAAAAAATATTCAGGGTAAGGTTGTCAAAAACAGAGGCTCAGCTGTGTTAAGAATCGGATGATCTAAAAAGTAACCCAATGTTTGTAAAGGGCAGGATCGTGGGGAGGATAGATACTCGTAGGTACAAAGGGTACTGGCATAAAATGTTAGTTTTTTACTTTCAGTAGCCTAAGAAGAACACGAAGAACTATCGAATTCGTATCGTAAACGTATCGAGTTTTTTCTGCTACAAATCTCATATATGTTTTAACGCCTGTCACCCAATTGGGGTAGGCAGAGACTACAGATTTCCACTTGCTACGATCCTGGCACACCAATTTCGCTCCATCTACGTTCATTAACCTCCTTCTCATTCAAATTATTCTCGATTTCGTTACGAATACGTTGTCGCAAGTTGTTTGTGCTTGGGCTACAGATCATAAACATTTACTTAAATAGCTTTCGATAGATTGAACATGACCTTTTTAGAGATTTTTTTCAAATTCTTAAGAACAACATATTGTGTCATTATTCAGATTCGGATACCATTTATCTAGGTTCCTATCCTTCCATTTAATGCAAAATACTTCACTGGAAAAAAATTGTAAATGAAGTTTAGTTTCTCGACCAGTTTTCCGGTCGATTATTTCCAGTGCAGTAGTAGTAGACAAAATGGTAGTGTAGGAAGGGTAGCTATTCGAATCTGAATAATTGTGTTTGAATTACAATTTATTCTGGTATTACATTTGTATGAGCAATTCAGCGTCTGTTGGACCCGGCCGGTGACATGGCCTACACCTGCTTGACCTCACATATTATTAAAAGTACCAGGCTAAACTACCAACAATATAACTATTATATAGGTACCTATATTTATAAATATACTTACGTAGAATCATATATTTGTAATTAATTCATCGAGCATTTCTTCCTTTTACATCCTCTAATCTTACTCAAATACACAAAATTGCACCTACATAACACACCGACACACCCCACCTACACACCACACTCACACACCCATTTTCTAATACACTCTTTTATTTAATCATATGTAAAGTTTACCGACCACGTAATCTTAAGATAGGTGTATAAAGAAAAAAAAAATGTCCATAATAATAATAATCCTAAAGGTCGGAGACCTGGTGTCTTGAAATACAGGCCCCACGCCTAGTTTAGGCACCAGTCTCCCACAGTATAAGTAGTTAGGTTTATCATAACGTATTGTGTTACCTCCTCATATACCTATTGTGGTGAGAAATAAACTTTTATCTTTATCTTATCTTATTACAACTATCCGCCATATTATCACAGCTATTCTCCTTAATGGTAGTCCTCACTACAATTCATAGCGCAGGGAAAGGTCGCATATCCACTTCACTGTTCATACATATACGTACAATAATATATGGACTGGTTGAGAAGTCCATTATCAACGCAAAGTTATTGCGTATTTACTCTAAATATATTCGCCTGCCACTAACCTTTAGTCGCCTTTAACGACACCCTTGAGAGCTTTGGGTCGCCTATTTTTAGCTGACCACATGGCTTACTCATTTATTTTAATTATACACACAGAAAATTTTCTGGTTAAGCTAAGGCTTTCGTGGCCAAATAACACACTTGTGCCTTGAGCGGCGCTTGAGAACCATGAACATAAGAATTTTTCGTGCCTTGTAGAGTACAGAGCAGTATGTCAAGTCCGAAACTTTCCTAGACTTCACTGACTGACATCATAAAATTGAGTCCTCGGAATCTTCTATGATTTTAAATTACGAAATATCGATTGACGCGTCGCACTTTTCAAGGTTCAAGGTATTTCGATCTGACGATTGATACGATGTCTCTTATTGCCTTACTAAACACAACCTCAAATACTATCTACTATATGTACCTATTTGACTTTAAGTAAATTACATTTTACTAAATTAATATTCATCATACCATCACCATGTTTCTCCGAAAAGTTACGTAGAGGTGTATAACTAACGTACACCCACAGTTCGTCCTTAAGTTTGGGTCCCTTGTAAAAAGGGGCAAGTCTATTGCCATTTTCCGGGCACAAATTTCGACTCCTACTCAAAGATACAGTCAAGGTACTCAAAGATTCCTGAGAGTTAGACATGGAATAACTCAACAACATATTGCCCGATCTGGGAATCGAACCCAGGACCTGATGCGTAGCACTATAATATTAATAGTTATTTCATTAGATCAAAAGCGTCGTTGTTTCTTTTACATCCAAAGTTCTAAGTTCGAGTCTATAACAGACGTGTTTACTTGTAAAAAGCGAAAAATAAAATGGAAAATATTGAATCAATCGTCAAGTAAATTCATCAGCTAGTTCCATTTTCAAGTCCATAAACAGAGGTGTTTTAAGCTGAAGTGAGCTGCTAATGCCTTTATAACATGAAGCAATTATCAGACCCATGCCACTAAAAAAAAGTGAAATTCCTAGTGACGTTAATTTATGACTCAAACCATAAGTCGCAGATCAGATAAAAATAATGAAAAAGTTAAAGTATCGACTCTACGTGACTTCTGCCCATTAAGACCGTGAAGTGAGATTTATAATTTTCTTGTTAAGCATGAAATTAATATCATATTCCGGTTAATTATGAGAATTTGATATTAGTTATAAATAAAATTGTTGCAAAAGAGTTTGTTCATGGAACTGATGCCGCAAAGCATCATTGTTCTGTTCCCATTTTGAATATTATCCGTGAATACCATATAGAGAGGCTCGTGGCTAGGTAATAACTATGCTGATCAACTGATTTGCAAGGTTAAGCTGCGCCCGCTGCGGCCAGTGTGTGGATGGGTGGCCCCTCCGTACCTTGGAGAGTACGTAAAACCGTCGGACCCGGTGGTATTACGAACATCTATCACTTGGCGTGAAACAACTTACGTTGTGTTTATGTTTGTTACGTTGTGTTTCCCCGAGTGAGTGAGGATACCGGAGGCGCAATCCCTTTTAAAAGCCTGGCAACGCACTTGCGACTCTGGTGTTGCGGGTGTCCATGGGCGGCGGTTTCGTTTGCCCTCCTATGCCATAAAAGAAAACACCACAACGTACACACCAATTTGAAAACACCGTGAAAGGATTAAATAACTACTAACGGCTACGAATAAAATATCCCCGAGATGTCCATACATTCAACGTATCGAATATTTTAATATGAAATCTCTACGATAACGTCGGAAAATACATGATCTAATGTTCCTTTACAAATTAGTCAATAATATCATTGATTGTGATGACCTAGTTGCACGAATCTCAATTAATGTCCCTTATAAAATACCTCGATACCCTATAAGCAAACCATATCATGTCCGGAACTCTAAAACCAATATAGGTATAAATTCACTAATAAATAGAATGTGCAGAGTCTGTATGTGATGCTGACATACATCACGACCCACTTAATTCATTTAGATCCAAAATCCTGAAATCTCTGCAAAATAGTCCAAATAGTCAAGACAACGTGTAATATGTAAACCTGTATTTAACTTATAATTTATAGACTCTAGTTACCTATAGATTTTTAATTTATAATTTATAGACTCTAATTACTTATAGATTTATATTTTGTTTAAATTTATTTTACTTAATTAATCCTAAATACTTTGTTCATGTAATATGGAGAATGCTGGTTAGCCCGTAATTGGCTAGTGTGTAAGCCTGTTACCTTTATATTATATTTTAATTTATTATATATTGTATGCACGAGCTGTGGGAAGACCTTAATAAATAAATAAAATAAAAAATAACATTTTTAAAACCCCCGACAAAATTATTACCTACGTATCTACAAGAAGATCCATCTAGTCCGAATTTTGTTAAGCGATTACATAAAATAATTGAAATGCACAATTAAGCACACAGACTAAAAAAGTTTAATGAAGGATAATATTGCTATAATTGACCACAACACGTGTTGGTAGAAAGAAAGAAGAAAGAAAGAAAAATGGTTTATTCAGCACAATTTTACCTTAAATACTATCTATAATTACTTATACTCTAATATAAATTGCGCTGAAACGGCGCTGGTTCAGCATAAGCCAGACGGAGTGCCTGGCGCTGGTTTTCAACCAGACCTATAATGACGAACGGATGGTAAACCAGTTTATAAAAATTAAAATTAAATATATGTGATATTACATAACAAAAAATACCATAGGTAAGTAACACTAATTCGTACGAATTGGTACTTACTTATATGTTTATCCACAGTGCATTGTGTCTATGCAGATTACAAATTGTGTATCATCGGATTACGTACGTGGTATATAATAGCTCAATCGGGCTTATTGAGTGCTGTCTGACATTACTAAAGTGCGGATGATGCTCAATCAGCATACATAATATTATAATTTATATACACAAATTATATATTCTAGCACTGCTAGTCTTGGATTCCCAAGTCAAGCAAAGTGTTATTGAGTTTTTCTATGATATTCTAATTAGCAGCTCAGAGTTTGGATTTGTTGGCATTTGGATGCTTGCCGCAGTCTGCCTATTGATGGGTGACCATTTTAGCCCACTGACACCCATTCATGCTTCTCTCTGTTCTACAGCTATGCGATCCTGTTACTGCGACTGTAGTGAGTTTTAAACATATCACTGCCTCGTTAGTCTAGTGGTTTCAATGGCGACCGCTACGCTAGAGGTCCTGGGTTCGATTCCCAGGTCGAGCAAAGTGTTATTGGGTTTTTCTATGAAATTCTCAGTAGCAGCTCGGAGTTTTTTTTTGTGTTTGTGCCCGGTTAATGGCAATAGGCTCGCCCCCTATTACATGGGACCTAAACATACCGGTGAACTGTGGGTGTACCTGAGTACACCTATGCCTAACCCTTCGGGGAATACAGGCGTGATGGTATGTAAACATATCATACTTATATCTGAATAATACATATCAGTAGTAAATTACCCAATAAGTAGCTTTCTGTGTCACGCCTTTAACGGTGTACAATTTCGAAATTAATTGATATTGATAGTGCGAACACTGCACGATTCACCGAACACTGTATGCAGACCCGACACTTGATCACTCTATACAATTATTTCTATATTTTTTAACTAGGTGTTGACTGCGAGTTCACGCGTCCCGAAACGATTTTTACTTGTTATAATTTGATTTCTCGGCGGAGTATAAAGATGAAATATCCCCATCCAGAATTCAAGCAATTCAACTGCTTCTAATTTTAATAAGTAGTTCTTGTATTTCATGCCTGTCTCTCGTTGGGGAAGGCAGATACTATAGACCGCCACTTTGCTTCTTCCACATTCATTCATCTGGTCATAATATGCACCGGTTGCGAGTACCTACCTACTACACACCTGACTTGAAGGATCTCGTCAATAAGATCGGTAAATATTATGTCCTTATAAGACGACCTCTCCCCGACAGTGCCACTGACATTTGCCTTATAAATTACTAAACTTAACATAAGATGGTTACGTGTACTTTATAAAACTTGTTATGTAACTTGTATACTTTGTTAATACGCTTTAAAATAATACACTTTGATAGCGACACTTCATCAAAATAAAATCTCCTAGCCATTAATTTAAAACTAATTAAGTTGTTATCAAAGTAATTGCTTTACAAGGAACGTTAAATTTGTCGTTTGCATGACATTTTCATAAACATCCAGATTATTAATTGCCGTCGCAATGTGTTGCGAATTTCCTTCAAACGTGTATTTATCACAATAGTTAATGGTACAACACTAACACTTAATGTCGTTAACGTTTTGAGAGTAATCAGTGACGTCAGAACAGTATAACTGGTATTAAATATACACATGTATGTATAACACATTCGTAGATAGGGATGAAATTGGGTAAGAGGAGTGTAATTTTTTTTATGGGATAGGGGAGCAAACGAGCAGACGGATCACCTGATGGTAAGCGATAACCGCCGCCCATGGACACCCGCAACACCAGAGGAGTCACGAGTGCGTTGCCCACCTTTTAAAATGGTTTGGGCTCCGGTAACCTCATTCACTCGGCGAAACGCAACGCAAGCGTTGTTTCACGGCGGTTTTCTGTGAGACCGTGGTACTCCGATCAAGCCGTCCCATTCGTGCTAAAGCATGGCTCTCCCACGTTAAAACATTATTTGATTGGCGCTTATTCTCTTATGAATCGCACTTCCTCATCAACACATTTATTGTCCCATTGTTGGGCACAGATTTCCTTTCATAATGTTAGCCATTAGTCCACCGCACTGGCCTATTGCAAGTTGGCGGAATTCATACGACGGACGTCGAGAAATCCTTTATGCAGTTTTGCTAATGACGTTTTCCTTGATCGTGTGATCAAACAGTGATCATAATTCCTTATCAATTCGGCCTTTATTGCGTTATATCACTCAAATCATGGCTAATATTAATCATGATACATCTCTCTTTCTTACTAATATCATTGAAATGGACAGAAGATATTAATAAGTATCAAATTAGTCTATGACATAATAATTTAAGGAAAATTAGTTGTGATCTGTGAGGATTGTACCTGCCTGCTACGTTCACGTAAAAAAAATAATGGATTGATTTGAATTATCTATCCGTTTCTAATGTTCTATTAAGAAAGAGACGGAGTGAGATGCAATTATTAGCACTACAGAAACATAGGTTACGTAGAAAACAGCAAATATATACAAATAGTCTAATTTATTGACCTTTGCCAATCGGCATTCAGCGAGTGTTTTCGGCTAGAGTTTGGAATACAAAAGGTTGAGGATCACTGGATCTAACCTATTCAAATATTACTGATCCGCATTTGCAAAATAGCCAAGTAGGTTGTGATCGATTGACGTAAATCTTCTGCGACCTCGACTCAATGTTTTCCTTAGTTCTTCACCAAGTATTGGAGAACTGAAAAACTATATGAGCCGCGATTATAATTTTATTTATTCTTTGGAAATTCTAAAAGGTCAAAATAAAATATTTTTGACTAGACTACGAAAGTACGAATTATCAAAATTTAACTAATTATCTTATATCATTATTTTTTAAATAATAAATATTCTGGGACATTTTTACACAGCACCATCTAGTCCCAAACTAAGCAGAGCTTGTACTATGGGTACTAGACAATGGATATAATACTTATATACTTTTTTTTTGTAAATACATACTTGTAATACATAAGAAACACCCAGACGAACACAAATACTTATATTCATCACATAATAATTTTGTGTCCTGTGGGAATCGAACCCACGACCTCATCGGTCAGCAGTCCGGTACTCGAACCACTAAACCACAGAGGTCGTCAAAATAATGTTAAAGACGAGTTAATTTTTTTATAAAATTATATTTTTTATAGCCTACGATAAAATTTTAGATAAAATTTATTTGAATTCTGTTTCGGTGACCAATTTTTTTAAGAAATAAGTTTAATTTTTGTTGCTATCTGAGAATTCGATACTAAGAACCAGCAAATATTTGCTGTGTTTGTATTACGAATAACCCTTTAAATAACTGAGCGGCGTGCGTGTTGCCAAACGTTCGGAGATAACCTAAAGTGAGTGGCACATTAACATATCTTGCGTCATTTTCCCGTGGGCATAAGAATCACTTTAGCATAAACGTAATTTTATTATCAAATGCCCTTTTTATATTGTTATAAAAGCTCAAAGAAAAATGAACGAGCAGTTTCGTTTGGGAAAAAGGGCTAAAGAGATGATTAAGCATTTCCGTGTTTTTAACCAAAGTAATATTTCAAAACTAATTTATTGGTCTGTTGTAGAGCGCGGTTGGTAATCGTGAGGCCCTTGGTTCGATTCCTAAATTGAGCTATTGGATAGTTCTATAAAATTCGCAACCTCCGACGAGATGAAGGTCGCTGGGAGGAGTTACATACATAGATACTTGTACTTACACTACAATTTGAAAACAATAAACATATGTATTTCTCATAATCATCATCATCAATCCAAATAGGTACATACCATCCCACGGTGGCCAGGGGTCTCTCAGATTTAGAGGAGCTAAGCTAGCTATCAGGTTAGGTACCTATTTATACATATCTGAAAAATCAAGCATAATCTTTTACTTGCATTGAATATTAATCAGGTTGTTTCATAAAATTGGTAGGTACACAATTTAACAAAGGCGGTCCGTTCACGAAGGCTGATACAAAGGCACCGGCTGTTGATGTACTCATTTGCATCTACTGTCAAACTTTCAGGAAGGTTCCCGCTTTACGAAGCCAAAATATAGATTATAAAGGATAGGACGGGGCTTAATGCTCTATCGTAGAGCGAAGTTAAAATTTTAACTATATGATGTCTGTTGGCAGGAAATATTTAAGAAAAACAAATACAGGGGTCTTCATATAAGCTAAAACAATAATATTATCATCTGTATGTTTGCACGTGTATTACCTACACAAAGAATACTGCATGAAATTGAATGCGGTTGAACTGAAAATCTGGTGTATGTTTTAACTTTATACTGTGCCTAGTAAAGAAATATTTTTGGGATGCGAAATGGGATGTCAGTAAAATTAATGACAGACTGAATGGCATACGATGAATCTGCTAGAGTTTTTGGCAGTGGTAGAGCCGCGAATGGTGCGTTGGTACTGCGTTACAGGTCCTGGATACGATTCTCGCATGAAATTAATATATGCATCGCCTCTATAAATACCATCTACACACAAAAACAAAAATTGCCTTTCTAATATGCTCTGAACATTAATTAGAAGAAAAAGTCGAATATACCTCATTAGCCTGATCCTTAGCGCGACTGCTACGCTAGTAGTCCCAGGTCTAGAATTTTTTTATCGTTCTATGAAATTCTCAAAAGCGGCTCGGAGTTTGGGATAGGCTCACCCCCTATCATGGGTCCTAAAAACATACCAGAGAACTATGGACGTGTATTAGTTCTCTCATATAGAATTCTATTCAACAAATGAAGGTTGCGGGCTGACTGTTGTTCGATATTATCTCATTAGCAAACAGTGCTGTTACATTTACATAATTCATATTCTATCACCTTGATTTCCGAATAAGAGAGCAGTGAATTCTTTAGATGTATTTCAACACTAGCTTCTGCCCGCGACTTCGTCCGCGTATATAGCCTATAGCCTTCCTCAATAAATGGACTATCTAACACTGAAATAATTTTTCAAATCGGACCAGTAGTTCCTGAGATTAGCGCGTTCAAGCAAACAAACAAACTAACTAACTCTTCAGTTTTATATATTAGTATAGATTATTAGTCTTTTATGGGCGCGGTGGAGGTGGAGGGTTTTTCTAAGTGATCGCCGATTGTTTCTACTTGTTGTTATTGCGGGTTCGTACCCTAACACTTCATTTATACGTGATTCAATTGCCTCTATTTTCGTCGAAATTGGTTTGTGTTTATTTGAACGCAAAGACAATGTCGTTAACCTTTATAATAAAGACATTATGTTAATATTATTTGGAAGGAAATAGCAAGGCAAAAGGGGAATACAGTATCTACAAATAACTGTTATAAAAAAGAAATGAATACTATAAATCGTCATCTTAAAAACTTCAGCAGTATTAGCCTAGTGGAATGAAAATACTGCTTAGGCAAAGGTTTCTAATTCGAATTCACGGACCTCGGACGTTTCAGTTATGTATCACGCGCTTAAACGATGAAGAAAAACTCATACCATTACGCGTTTATTCCCCGAAGGGTTAGGCAGAGGTGTACTAATGCACACCCACAATTCGCCGGTATGTTTAGGACCCATGTTATAGGGGGCGAGCCTTTTGCCATTAACCGGACACAAATTCCAAACTCCAAGCTGCTACTGAGAATTTCATAGAAAAACCCAGTAACACTGCTCGACTTGGGAATCGAATTCAGGGCCTCTAGTGTAGCAGTCGCGCTCAGGAACACTACGAAGTCTACCCCTGCGGTTGTCGGTTCTTCTACAGATATGGCCAGCCCACTGCCACTTCAGCTTGCCAATTCGGTGCGCTATGTCGACGACTTTGGTTCTCTGTCGGATAACCTCGTTGCGGATTTTATCCTTCAGAGAAACTCCGAGCATAATGATTATTATTTAAAGAAATATAAATTATTATTAAAAAGAATTTAAAGAATTAGTTGTATGATATGGAATAAAATAAAATATTTTGTTATATTATATTATTGTAGGAATACCAAGAGAGTAGCCAAAATCCTTAAACGTTCCATTGAAGAACCGTTTAATACATTATTTGATCTTGACCATTTGTTTCGTTTTCTTAAATGTTTATTTTCGATATAGAAAGATCATTGTAATCACTCTTGAGCCTACATGTTGGTGATGTAAAGTAAATATAATAGACATCCCACGCCTGGTTCGCGCAACCCACGCGCTACGATTACTTGTAAACATTTTAGTTGTTATTATACACTTTAGTTGCTAATACTCTGAAAAGACTCAAATACCTACACAAGAATTTAATATCGAGGCTAACAATTTAATTATTTTGTTATGGAAATTTGCCACATTATCCTATGTTCTTATGTTTTGTAATTATGGCATAACCATAAATGTAAGTTTAAGTTATTAAATTCAAGGCAGAGTACCAATGCACCTATATTTTATAGTACCTATTAAAATGAGTTATTCATTAAATGGGTTTTGCATTGTGGTGACAGCAAAGCTATCGTTTTTGTATTTTTTTAAATCAAACATATAGTAAAAACATGAATTGAATATAATATGTACCTACTTATCTTCAAGCTAGCAATGGTAATTAGTCAATAGTCAATATTGTATGTTATTATTCCATTTATTTCATTAAAATCATATCATTTACATTTTTAAATATTTTTATAAAAAACAAAAGAAATAAAAACATTTAAAAATATAAAAATAGTTGTCCACCGGCATGGGGAGCAGGGTCCAAGCTACCGGTGGTTAGGGCCCCAGAGACAGGAACCTCCTGTTAGGTGATTTTGTCAGGCTGGCTTGTTGAGTGCGATTTCTTTCCGTGTTCTTAGGATGAACAAATGGGCGATAGACAAATGACTCGTGTATTATTTGAGATTTAAATATATATTGCGTATATGAACAGTACAGGTACAGAACAAATTATAGTAATTAGAAGGTGACACTCGGTCGTCGTAAAAAGGTAGTCAGTGGAATGACACAGCGCAACGCACGCCCTTCCACCATTCTGTGCGCTAGTTCGCTTCGATGGTCACGAGATGGCGTTAGTCGTTAACACCTCCTCACAATACGCGCCGTATCAAGGAGTACTGCCTTCTGAATCAGGCCCTTAACCCAGCCATCCAACTCGAGCCTCCTGAGGTGTTGGTCGAGGCTCTTGGCGATAAGTCCATTGACCGTGACGACTATCGGTACAATGATGGCCGAGTCCACATCCCACATGGCGACCACCTCGTGGGCTAAGTCGAGATATTTTAATTGTTTCTCTCTCTCAGCCTTCACGAGGTTCTCGTCATGCGGGACGGTGACATCGATAATCATTGTGCGGCGCGCTGATCGATCTATTACCACTATATCAGGCTTATTGGCAACAATAGTCCTGTCAGTGATAACAGATCGATCCCAGTACAACGTGACATGGTCATTCTCGAGAACTGGGTCGGGCGCATACCTGTAATACGGTACCTCAGAATCCACAAGGCCGTATTTTAAAGCAAGTTGCTGGTGGATAATCCTGGCCACTTGGTTATGCCTGTGCAAATACTCACCGTTAGCCAGACGAGAACACCCAGAAGTAATATGCCTGATAGACTCACCGGGACAATGGCATGCCCGACATATGTCGATCGTCCCGTCTTTCATGATATACTTCCGGTAGTTGTTCGTCAGCATAACTTCATCCATAATTGCACAGACCGAACCCTCGGTTTCCCCGAAGAGGTCACCGAAGCGTAGCCAGGCCACGGACGCTAAGAAATCTACGTCGGGCCCATGAAGGGCACGGAAAAAGCGTCCGTGAAGCTCCTTGCTCTGCCATACTTCCTTGCGGTCGTTGGTACTAAGCACCACAGGTTTGCGCCAGTTCTCTTTAGCCAAAGATAGCGGGGTGAGTCCCTTGTCCACTGCGACCACATCTCGGTGCATACCCACGTCAGCCTTGAGAAAATATTCTCTGAGACTGCACACCTCGCGGTTGTGGAGGGTCTTAGCATTTAAAAAACCTCGACCCCCGCACTTCCGCGGGATGTACAGCCTCATGACAGACGAACGTGGGTGATGCATCCGGTTTGCGGTCAACAGCGACCGGACTCTCCTATCCAAGGCGTCCAACTCCGTCTGGGTCCACTTGAGTATGCCAAAGGAGTACATCAGGACCGGCATGACCCAACCGTTAAAGGCGCGCACCTTGTTGCCGCCTGACAAAGAACTATTAAGTACCTTTTTCAGGCGGCCGAAGAAGCGCTCCTGCAACGCTTGTTTCATGTCAGCCCCGTTAATGCCTAACCCCTCTGACATTCCCAGGTATTTGTAGGTATCAGTTGCGGAGAGTGATCTCAGGTTTATAGAATCTGAGAGTTGTAGTTCCTCAGATTCCACAATCCCGCCCCGCCTTACATGCATGACCGCACATTTATCTACACCAAACTCCATCCTAATGGAATTACTAAAAGTTTCAGTTGCCTTTAGTAACTCCATCAGTTGCAATTTGGTGGAGGCAAACAGTTTTAAATCATCCATGTAAAGCAGGTGGGATATTACCTGACCCCCTCTCCGCAACGTATAGCCCAGCCCTGTACCCTCCAGCAGGGTGCTGAGGGGGTTCAGGGCTAAACAAAACCACAGTGGACTCAGACTGTCACCCTGGAATATTCCCCGCTTAATCTCAATGGGTTCGTCGTTCCCTTGAATCTGCCTACATCCTGGATAGCGAAGAACAGTTCTCCACTGCCCCATACATGACATCAGGAAGGTGCGTAAAGTTGTATCTATTTTATACAACTCCAGCACCCTCATGAGCCATGTATGCGGCACCGAGTCGTAGGCCTTCTTATAATCTATCCAACATGTTGACAGATCCTTTCGGGATCGACGGACCTGTTGGCTTATGGCCATGTCGATGAGGAGAAGCTCCTTGGTGCCGCGGGACCCATTCCTACATCCATTTTGGGAGGCTGACATAATAGAATTTTTTTCTATGTGATAATAAATTTTTGCTCTCAAAATGGACGTAAGAAGTTTATAGACCGTCGGTAAACATGTGATCGGTCTATAATTTTTGGGTTCCGCGGCATCACCTGATTTATGGAGCAGGTGGGTGATTCCCGTTGTAAGGAACTGTGGTAGCGATCCAGACTCTAAGGCCGACTGGAATTGCGATGCCAAGCGCGCATGTGAGCTTTGTAGCCATTTAAGCCAGAAATTGTGCAGTCCGTCCGGCCCCGGTGATTTCCAGTTCGGTACCGAACGGGCTGCACTGGCTACATCTGAGGCAGTGATTACAACTGCCTCCATCTCCGGTATGGCTCCACACACGCGCACAACATCGCGCATCCATTCAGCCTCAGTGTGGCAGACGGGCACCGACCAGATGTTGCGCCAGAATGTACTAGTGGCATCATCATCTGGGCGGCTTCCATCAACCACAGTTTGGTCAGGTCGCTCCCAAGCTCTATACACCCACCTTTGATCGCTCTGGAACATGCGATTCTGGGTATACCGCTCAACCCGTCGCCTATACCTTCGTATACGGCTCGCCCATGCACAGACCTTCTGCTTCAGGAAGTCAATGCGCTCCGCGACACGGGGCATATATTCTTGAGGCCTGATTCCAGTCCCCGAGAATGCCCGCCTCACAAAGCGCATCACTCTAGGTCGAGTATTGCCCTCCCTAAAGCAGTATAGTTTGCCGATGAGCACCCTGGTCCCCTCGATACGCTGCTCGATCCTGCGCTGCCAGGCCGGTACGGCGGATTTTTGTCGTGTAGAATTGTCACATCTTGGAAATGTGACATTAGCTACACGACACGCCGCAACAGCTGCGCAGTACATTATCGAGTGAGTATCGAAGAGATCTTCGCTGCTTTCAAAGTAACTACCAAGCAGCGAGTCCAGGGCACACACCAACGCCCTATTCCTTCCATGCATAGGCAAGCGAGGTAGACGAGGCCTAAGTTCGGGGGGAGCAGTTCTAAAGTCCCGAATCGCATCCTCCAGTGCGCTCCTCAATCGGTCGTTGCACTGGCTACTTACCGTAACAACCCCATCGTCTCCCTCCCTATCGTTGACATTTGACCGCGGTTGTATAATATCGCGTGCTAGCGGATGTACCGCGGTCTGTGCAGGGACAGGGATAGGGACGGTACGGTTGTTTAGTACCTCTGAGCGTAGCCTATCAAGTGCGGCGTCGTCCAATCTGTGATTCCGTTGGATAACCCGCACCTGATCCGACAGTCGTTGGGCCGAGACGCTGATGGCTGGTTCAAGTTCCTGGAACAGAGACAGCATCCTATCGCGGTACGCAGTGAGGTTAGTTCCCCCCTCTGTAGCCCTGTAATATGCGCGCATGACGTTCTCATTCATTTTTAGAGTCCATTTCATGCGCTGCACACAACCACCGGCAGCGGGGACCCGGCTAGGGGCCGGTTGGCCCCTGGATCCCATGCCGTTCGGTGGCCGGCCTCTTCCCGGCCGACGTACAGGTGGTGGCGACGTCGGTGGGGAGAAATACTCGTCGCTTGAGCTCGACGCGGCTGCAGCTGCCGGTGTCACTGGTGGTCCGAGTTCCGGCGGCGGCGAGGCGGAGCTGAGCGACGAGTCCGGGGGTGGTGGGCGTGCGATTTGTCTACTTCTGGCTCTCGTCAACATTTTTTTTCACAATTTTTTCCAGTTATGTTGTGGCATTCTGACAGTGAAATGTCACTGTTATATTTTATACGTTTTTCCTCTTTTTCGTCATGGTTTCTGTTATTTAGGTTTCTGATATTAATTCGGTAGGTTAGTTATTAAAAGAAAAAGGTATAATATATGGATAAAATTGATTTTGTACGGTAAATTAAAATAAATATTTGGAGAGAATTTTTTTGTTGTTGACGTTTCGAGTGTTGCCAGATTATCTTTATGTATGTTTATTGTTACGATATAGATTTGCATTCAATATCATAACGTCATTGAACCATATGAATCCTCTTAAAAAATAAGCGTAAAATGCAGCTTCGTACATAGATTCAATTAGCTATGAAGTGAATAAGGAGCTAATTCTTCACCCCAATCCTACTTCATACTTCATGTAAACGTAAAAGCATTTATATCGACATAACCTACCATTAGATAATGGGCTTTGATTGCACCCATGACAGCGAGAAAACATGACACATCAAGTAATTAACCCTAAGCGCGCCATGACGGTTTTCCATTATTGAAAAGCGGCTTTAAATCATCATTAGTAAGATCGTAGATAAACAGCTTTATTTTGGTGTAGTTGTATCTAAAAGGTATTACATGTTCTTGCTTAATACATCATAATGACAGTTGTTATTATCGTGAGAATGTATCTTGATAAATTATGATGCGTTTTGACAGCTTCTATGCGAACGCAAATGCATTAAAATGTGTGAAAATTAAATATTAAGTAATTTTTTCATATAAAGGTGGCTTTTTCAAGCCGTCGTTGGTCTTGTTTCTAATCTTACATTTTAATTTTATTAAGGACTAGCCGTTGCCAGCGGTCTCACTCGTATCCTAAAGGAGTTTTTGAGACAAAAGGTTGTTATACTAAAATTCATCGAGATTAATTCGCCGGTTAAGGCGTAGAGCTACTGTCGCATAATATATAATATTAGTAAGGATGCAGTAAAAATATAAACAGTATTATGATACATATTCACCATAATATCGTATGCGTAATTATGCCAACTCCTTTTTTGGTTAAACAGATGTCTTTGTTGATAGCTGAGTCAGGACTAATCTCAGAAAATTGATACTCAATACTCAATATTTATTGCATTCCACAATGTAGTTCATACAATCAGATGGTAAATTTACAATAAAATAGTTCATTATGGACCCCGTCGGGCACGCAATGTAGGAGAGAGGAAGCAGTATATTATTATTATATTTATTTATTTTTACTATTATATTATTTTCTATAATTATTTATGATTTTGTGTATTTATGTATAGCATTAGATTAATTAGGGAATAATACTTAGTATAATGGTTATTATTGATGATATGTCTTTGTACGTGGGTATATGTTGATATATGTGCATATTTTGCTTTAATTTTTGAATTAATGATTTTGTAAAAATTATTACATTATATTTATTTGTAAATAAGTATGTATGTATTGTTTATGGTATTATTCATATGTTTTATTAATTTATTTGTCCTAATTCTTTATCGTTTATATATTCATTTATTGTGTAATAAGCTTTTTTAATAAGTATTTGTTTTATTTTATTTATAAATTTTGTCTCACTCGTTTCGGTTTTTATAGATTCTGGAATTTTATTATATATTTTAATACACATTACGTATGGACTGTTGGAATGTAATGTCATGCGGGAAGAGGGAAGCATCAGCATATTCTTATGTCTCAGTGATCGACCAGTATGTTTATCTTCGCGACGCGTAAAGAATGATTTGTATTTTCTTACAAATTTACAAATTTCGTAGATGTAGATACAAGGAAGAGTAAGTATATTAAGTTTTATGAAGAAGGGTTTGCAACTATCGGTTTGGTCTATATTTGTGAGTATACGGATTAATTTCTTTTGCAGGATAAATAGTGTAGGAGCGTCAGTGCTATTTCCCCACATAATTATGCCGTAACACAACCATGCGTGTGCGTAGGCATAGTAGGTAGATAATGCTGTATGTAGATTAGTTGTTTTTTTAATTTCGCGGAGAGCATATGAAAATTTTGAAATTTTTGACCGTATGTGTTTTACATGAGTTTTCCAGCTAATATGCGAATCTATTGTAAGGCCTAATAATGTGAAGTCATTGACAATTTCTATTTTCTTTCCATTAGTGGTGAAGTTGAGAGAGAGTGGGGATTTTTGATAGGGATAGTAAGTCATTAATTTGGTTTTGTTATAATTAATTTCTAAATTATGGTCATTCATCCATTTAGTTGTTTCGTCAAGTATGGAGTGAAGCTGTTCATTTAAGTTGATATTATTATGACATGAAGTGAGTAGGGATATATCATCCGCAAATAAGACACACGGTTCCTTCATAATATGATATAATTTAATTCTTTTTTTTTCCATATTATCTTTTTCTATTCAAATTAATTTAGCAATGTATGACTTAAATATGCTTGTAGAAATTGACATCTGTTAGATGTGAATCGGAACATTGTATTTTCCGCTTGCGAGCTTTTGTATGGCAGAAGAGACATGAAAGTAGAATAAATGCTGTAGAGATGAGAGCGTTGAGAAGTATGTGTGGGGTAACTTTGAAAGATAGAGTGAGGAACAGTGTGATAAGGGAGCGGTGTGGTGGGAAAGAAGGTGTAGTAACAAAGATTGAGAAAGTTAAGGTGGTTTCGGCATGTAGAGAGGATGGATGAACGGCTTATGAACGGAGATTGACGAAACGAGTATACATGATGAGTATGGATGGAAGAGTTGGAAGGGGCCGACCTCGACGAACGTACCACAACCAAGTTGCGGCCCTTCTTAAAAAGGTCATGTTAAGAGCACCCTAAACCGACGTTCATGCATGAGGAGGTTAATGAACGTAGATGAAGCGAAAGTAGTATGCCAGGATCGTAGCAAGTGGAAATCTATAGTCTCTGCCTACCCCAATGGGAGACAGGCGTGAAAATATGTATGTATGTATGAGCTTTTGTACATCAGTTTTGTGAATGTACAAAAAAATATATAAGGAAAACGATGTTTTGCACTACATACAACAAAAACATAACATAGGCAAAAAGCGTGAATGTGTGGTTCGTATATTTACCTATTTCCACACTTTCCCTCCATCCA
The DNA here is from genome assembly GCA_947256265.1 of Acronicta leporina. Classification (NCBI taxonomy): domain Eukaryota; kingdom Metazoa; phylum Arthropoda; class Insecta; order Lepidoptera; family Noctuidae; genus Acronicta; species Acronicta leporina. Next base: position 11,510,753 of record OX366512.1, read on the forward strand.
TTTACGGGGATAAGATCATGAAAGGGTACTGACGGCAAAAAAGTGTGAATTCTCACACTTGAAGCCACGTATGCTATACATAATATTATGGAACCTGGGATGTTACTGGTGCCACAGATAACTGGTGCAGATATGTACAGGGTTAAAGTTTTTTTTATTGTTGACTTGAGAGTACTGCCAAATACATTTAAGTATTACCAGCGACAGACAACAAAATCGCATTCTTAATAAGGTTCTATACTCGGTTGATATTTTTAGTTTGTTACTTCAGAACTTAAAAGAACCGTTATTTATAAACCGATTAGGTATATATATCTTGTCTTATAATAATAAATAATAATATAATAAATATTCTGGGACATTTTCACACGGCACCATCTAGTCCCAAACTAAGCAGATCTTGTACTATGGGTATTAGACAATGGATATAATACTTATATACTTTTTTTAATACATACTTATAATACATAAGAAACACCCAGACGAACACAAACACTTATATTCATCACATACATTTTTGTGTCCTGTGGGAATCGAACCCTCATGGTCAGCAGTCCGGTACTCAAACCACTAAACCACAGAGCTCGTCAGTCAGTTATGTGGGGCCGAGGCAGCAAAGCATCAGTGCACTTCGACCCAATGGTATGTATATTATATAATATATACACATAATATGGTATATTGGTAAATACAACCTGTAACAGAATACGAGCAAGACCTGAAAGAAGTTTGTTCAGATTGAATAATATGTATTAATTTTTCCGAAAAGATATAAGAAAATTACAATACTTTTCACACAAATTGTTATTGTGTGCGTGTATGTAGTACAGCAAACAGTTTAGCCTTTAGCTAATTTCTTGAAAAAAATATGCTTACGTCTCTCAAAATGACTTTATAATTTCTTTATTATTTATATGATACGATATTCTAATTCACGTGTTTGAGCTCTTGCGATTATTCAAATACACGTTGTATACCTAATAAATACTTGCACATAACATTGTTTTACAAAATAAATGCAGGTGGGTTTTTTTGTCATTGAAATGGAACTACTTTTTACGGATTTTATCGCGTTATATTGATATTATTATTATTATTTTTGGTCATTTCCAGTTGGAAACAAATCGTTATGTCATGTGTTAACCTAACAGAGAGAGAAAAGAAATCAAATCGGGTTCAAATTTTTTGCATGAACAATTGCCAATGACCCCTTTATATCTCTCTGAGTCTAGCTTTGCTTGATGGAAAGCAAAAACCTAGATAAAACAAGCAATTAAAGAAATACCCTTTCTGGCTCGGCTACATACATATCACGCAATACTGTTTGACAGCGGCGTTTGGTTAAGTTTGATGAAAATATATTTTAATTTGCGACGCGTGCTGCTGACGCCCTGACCAATTTTTTAACCATTGTTTTTGCTAATTACCTAACTTGATGGTTTAAGAAGCCATTAACTATATCACCTGAATAGTGATATAATTAATGGCTTTTACTTTCAGTGATAAATATCTTTTAGCATTTATCATCGTTCACTCAATTGGCGCAGTGATGCTTATCTCTTGAATTACATGATAAGAATTCAATTCCTGCATATAACAAATATTTATGAGGCCTACATTGTAAGAGCTCTTCTAAAACCTTGTTTTATGAAAGATTCTGTTTGCCAAAGTTTGAATAAAAATAAAAGAGCTTATATTTAAAATTCGTGTTGAATTTTTATCAGAGATTGTAATATCAATCAGACTCGTTTGCTTTTTATTTTCAAGGAAATATTTCTCATTTGTTGTTTATGCAGGTAAATATTTGTCACTAGCGTTTCTCAAAATCCTATTTTATGAACTTAAGTATGAACTATGCAATATTGACGAATTCAGTTAGTTTTATCTCACGTGTGAGCTTCATTCACCGTCCCTTGAACAGGAACATGTCGCCATGTTACGTCCAAAATTTGAAAATGGAATTTAATTTTCCCCGCAGAGACTGCAGCCGCAGGTTGGGACTTTAACGAAATTAAAAGTATTGTCTATTTTTCGAAAGATAGAATTTCAATTTTTATTTTTTTCTACAAATTAAAATTGAAAAGAGAAATATGTATTGTGAGTAGATTGGAGCAGCAGGGCTCAAACGGCCGCTTTCAAAGAATCACAATACGATTCACAATAGAAAAAAATGCTTAGAACCGAATTTTAGATATAAATTGATCCCAAGGGAATTAATTGTTCAATCGATAAATCTTGCCTCCTAGCATTTGCTTAGGGTTGCCACCGTGCCTCTACTTAGTATTAATACCCATTTTAAAAATACACCTATAAAAAGACAATAAAATTGGTTCCCCATTAATAATTTATACGTGTTTCATTGTGCAGGGCTATGCTTTATTATTCTTTACAATAGCAAATAATATGAAAATTACAGATAATAATATAGTTCATAGATAAAGCCGCGCCCACGTTATTTTCTCATTGACAGCGAAGGAGATTGGACAAGTAATACGTGTAAATAGGGCTTAGTTTAAGACCAAATTTGGGTCAGCGTCGCAGATAAGACTGGGAAGCTGGCAAAAATATATAAAATCTCTGAATTTCTTTATGAAAGTCTGTTTTCAGTATCAAGATCTAGTAATTTGAAATGGATGAGTATTAGGGGAAGAAGTAACAGTATATAGTTATTTATGTGAATAGATTTACAACGCAATGTTTTTTCTACAGAAGTTAGTTCTGGTGTTACATCTTTTCTTTCATAAAATGTTATATCTAACTTTATAATTCACTTAGTGTGCGCTAATTAAAAAATAAATTTTTGCTTCAATTCTTTTAGAATAGTGTAGATATTATGAACGTGTTTTACTTTTATCATATAACTAGCGACCCGCCCGCGGTTTCACCCGCGCTGCCCCGTCCCTAAGAGTCGTAGCGTGATGTTAAATAACTTAAAACCTTCCTCTTGAATCAATCTATCTATTAAAAAAAACCGCATCAAAATCCGTTGCGTAGTTTTAAAGATCTAAGCATACATAGGGACAGACAGCGGGAAGCGACTTTGTTTTATAATATGTAGTGATTATACTTTATTATCTAGACACATAATAACATATCGTTTCTGTCGTACCTACGTATTTAATCACTTTTCTCCTCAACTTTGTTGTGAAAGATTCGAAAACTTTAAATAAAAAATCGCCCGTATATTGGTTATGTGTCGTCTAGTCGCCTGGGAAATCTGGCGTGGAGTAACCTAAATATAAACGAGATATTGGTAACTTAAATAAATAAGCTAGAGATGGTGAACATATATAATATTACATTATATGGTACGTACTGTATTTATATATATAGTAAACAGAATTCAATGCTCTCATATTATTATGTTTTTCTAGTAAGTCGATAGTCTTGTTCAAAAGAAAACTTCAAGCATCGCACGGATGCATCAAATGCAAACTGGTCATACTATAATATAGATTTACCTAAGCAATTGATACTTCCACAATCAAAAATATTAAGGAGAATGACCAAAAATAATTATTGACTTCTTGACTTTTGAGATTATAATTTCGATGTTTAATGACGTCGTAAATAATCAATAGTTCGTGTGAGTAAACAGGATTAAAAATGTCTGTAAGTATTTCTGTTTATTCTCGTAGATTGTGTTTTGAAGCTCTTTGGATTATTGCAAAAAGGAAATGATAAAAAATGTACCTATTCTGCAATTCAACGGATATAGATATTTTATCTTAAAACTATTGCTCTAAAAACTCGTAAACTCGAATTGCATAGTGTCGCACATCGCACTTCAAAGAAGAATTTTCGATTCGCATACGATTCAGCTCGCTTCGATAGAGTTATTCATTTATCTATGGCAAAGAGCTGAGAGGCGGTACAGGCGGATTTTTGTTTACACATCACTGCTCGCTATTTCCGAGTCACGTTACCCAAAAGTGCTTAAATTGCACTCCACATCTGCAACGTATTAAAGCTGAAGCTGTGCAAAGAATCACGTACACAGTCTTAAGCTGAGCTGAATTTTAATTGCAATTACTTACTGTTATGCTGCCCCAAAAATCAAGAAAACTTTTTTTTTTCGCAACAGTAAGATGACAGCGGCACATTTTTCAGTACAGTAGGAGGATTTTCCGTACTAAAAAAGCACGGAAAATCCTCATGAATCGCCAGCCACATGTCGAGGCGGCAGGGTTTTTATATGTGCTAGGGGGGCAAACGAGCAAACGGATCACCTGATTTTTGTTTTTGCCTTCAGTTGTTGAGTTTGGGCCTTCGATGTCCTCACTCACCCGGCGAAACACAACGTAAGTGTTGTTTCACGACGGTTTTCTGAGAAGCCGTGGTATCATTGGTCGGGCCGGCCCATTCGTGCCGAAGCATGGCAAGGTCTCCCAAGATAAGAAATGCATGTCAGACTCGTACCGACAAAAATCTGTACTTGCCATCCCTGGCTCTATAATCACGTACATGGGAATCTTAACATTTGCCACAACCATGATAGAACAGTAGGATGCCTAGGGAACCCTAAATTTAATTGCAAAAAAGGATAAAATACAGAAACAAAAGTAGTTTCCAACTTGCACTCACCAAAGCAGGGGACCGCTTTGCCGACGAGTGAAGTTGGGACAGACTAAACGAGATTTGTAGTCACAGAGTAGAGTAGAGTCTGGGGACGTGTACCGATACGAGGGTTCTCTAACTTTTGATTGGTAACTCTCTGTATGTGACTGTATTTTTTGATCTAGATATAATATCGACTACCTCTTTGTTCTAGTGTGAATGCTAATCACCACTGAAATTTATTTATACCATCACGCCTGTGTTCCCCGAAGGGTCACGCAGAGGTGTACTAAGGTACACCCACAGTTCGCCGGTATGTTTAGGTCCCATGTAATAGGGGGCGAGCCTATTGCCATTAACCGGGCACAAATTCCTAACTCCGAGCTGCTACTGAGAATTTCATAGAAAAACCCAATAACACTTTGCTCGACCTGGGAATCGAACCCAGGACCAGTCGTAGCGTAGGCGCAGCAGTCGCACTTGGGACCACTAGACTAACGAGGAATTTATTCAAGTAATTCAAAATGTGATTGAGATTTCCTGTTAGGAAACTCGCGATGTGACGTGAGACAATCGTCTCCTGCGGAATGTAGGGACATTCCGCAGACAGTGTATCTAGGGAGACAGTTACACTGTCTTACATTACGTTATAAATCTCTAACATCCATCATAAAGGTACACACCTAAATGTTTCTTCTTTTGTCCTCTGTGTGTGCCTATCTATACCTATACCATTCATCCGATTCGGTACCTACCTTTTATGAGTTGTTGACTGGGAAGGAAAAAAAATTAAATAAAGCTCAAATCTCGTTGCACATAAATAAACATATTTTTCTCTTTGCATAACCCATCATACATAGACACGATGCAAATTCTTTTGTTTTGGTCTCCGGAGGTCATAAGTTCATAACGGGCGTTGCTGAATTAAGACATGTCTGAGACCAAGATGGCTACATTTAGTGAGTCCGTCAGACGATGTCCTTTAAACTAGATTAATGATCAGTCGTAGCACGTTAAGCTGTCGGTCTCAGCCGACATTAGGAGGCGTTTGCCGTCAAAGCGCGGCGGGATCCGTAATGCCCGCTGATTACTTGGTCACGGGTAAGTGGGGAATTTTGGGATTACATTAGGGTCAGCTCAGACAGAGGAATAATCCCCGCGCGGTCTCGGGCATTTACTTTACGGATCGCGTATCGCACCCCGCGTATCTTCGAGGACTCGCGAGCATTTCCTGTCAGGTTCAAGCATTTATGCACTTTATTATAATAATTTTAAAGTTTATTTTCAAGTGCGTTCAAATGCGTTAATAAAATCCTCTCCGCTGCGCTCCGTTCTGTCTGCGCTGAGCCTTAGGCGACAAGAGCTACAAAGGCCCGTCATTGCTGTCTTCTTGAAAAAACCTTTGGTCGTGTTGATTACACTTTTTTATTAAATTGTGAAAAACTGAGGTCAAGCAAATTGTAGTGGTTATGTTTGAATTTGAATTGCCCGATGTAAGAAAAGATTAAATTATTATATTGCCTATGTTTAAGAGGGAACTCTAGTGGGCCTTTCTCCATACAAACGTATTCCGCTGTTTTCTTCGTGGATAATGGCTCTAGAGCAATGATTTTTTCCCAAAAAATCTAGGGCGTGCTATTACATGTCCCTATTAATTCCTTTTTTCAAAAAAAATATTACTAAAAGAATTATAACAATCCAAAAACTCGAAAAAAAGGCCCGTTTTTACTGCCATGTTTAGACGACTATCAGACAAATTTGGTAAGTTTTTTACAAAAAGGAAAAAAATAGAAGCATAGTTATACTTTTCCTCCTTAAATTTTTTTTGGATCGGTCCAGTTTTGATCGAGAAAACAGCGGAATACGAAACGATGTTTAGTCAAGATTTTTGTAGGTAAAATCAGCCTGAGCTGCAATTGTCCCTTTCCCACTTTACGGGTGGAGGTTGGAGTAACGACGACGGCAATAGTTTCTTCAAATACCAGTTTTTACCGACTAGAGTTCCCTCTTAATGCGTTTTCAATTAAGTATAACATTTTTAGGGTTAATGTATCCGAAAGCTTACCTATTACTATATAATTAGCTAAAACTGAAAGGTTCTCTGTTTCATGTTTAATAATAAATATTTTTACTGTTGCAGTATGATAATAAACGTCAGAACCGCTTAAACTGTCACCTCAAAAGGTTATTAATACTTTAGTTCTCTTGCAAATTAACGCTGACAGTTCGAATGTTAGAGTTCCGAAACCGTTAATAGAGTCAGTCTAGTTTAAGCTACTGGACTTTTTTAAACCTTTGGTTAGGGGAAAGCCTAGGTACCTATGTAATTGGAGATGCTGAGTAAAGAATTTCTAATTTTATATTACAAGCTCTATACTGATATTCGCACCGTGTTGTAGGTATATTATATTCCTACCAAATACTTACCTATGTGTGATCTACAGATATTTGTTTCATCTACAAAAATATATATTTGTTTTACGAGTATTTACTGTGGGACCTGTCTTTACAAAAATCTTAATTTTCCAGCATTTACAATGATTTGGGAAATAGACATACTCATTAGCCGAGTGTTCGTAACCGCAACTGCAACGCTTAAAGGCCTTGGTTCGATTTTCCGGTCGAGCAAAATTTTAGGGTTTTTCTGTCAAATTCTTAGGAACAGGTCAGAGACTCAGAGTTTGTTTTTGTGTATTGGATGACACCTCTATTATTGGCTATATTTTTATCAAAGATCCATTTATACTTGTGCTTATTCGTATAACTTATGGTAAAAAGATAAGTCAGCCAGCAGTTAATAGCTAAAATTTTACATAAATAATTCAATGTGCACCATGCTACAGTATACATATGGGCATGTCATATCAGTTTAAGTTTTAAGGGCCACTTGCACCAACTTCTTAAATGTGTTTAAATTGTATTTAAACACAATTTTCAATTGTAATTTTGTGTTTAAATTCAATTTTAACATATTTCAGAAGTTGGTGCAAGTGGGCCTAAGAACATTTTGAATTATTTAAATATTTTGTTGCCGAGTTGTACACGGTGACATGTCATGGTTATGGTGTTTCCATTTTAAAATCGGTACCAACCTCCTCATGCAAACTGTATCTTAATGTTTAAAACTGTTTCCATTTTCAATTTGGTACCAACCTCCTCATTCAAGCGGTCTCTTACTGTTTGCATTTCCAAATTAGCACCTACCAACATTATGCTTAGTTTAGTTAATATGTCATCTTTTATGTCACCAGATCTAGGTTGAAACGGTCCTACCTACGTCTAGAAACATAAAATTTGGTGTAAATTATATTGATCCCTTGTCGACAGCAGATTGGATTACACACTGTTTACCGTCAGATATTTTTATATCTCACAATTTTACTTATGTGCTGAAAAATTTTATGCACTCGGTGTGAGATAAACGGTTTGCAGCGTCTGCGTCACTTGTCACAGTTTGGCTTAGCAGATAGCTGACTTGCAACATTTTAAAAACGGATTTTAAATAGTAAGAGAATCTTAATAACCACTAACTAAGCAACTTTTTATTTTATTGTTCAATGAGAACAGAGAGGTTACTTGTATTTTGAATGTAATATGATTAATTAAAAACGGGTTTTATAGCCCAGCAGACATAACCATAATAATTATTTATTTGTCTCGAGCTACCGAGACTTACCAAGAAGTTTCTGTCTGTAGTGGACCCTCGGGAGATACTACAGGAAAAATATTTTAGGCTAACGTTTAATAATATTACGTTGTCATGTCCTATGGATATTATACTAAACTATTATCACTGTCCCGCGATAAGGATAAGTAGTATTACGTAAATAAAGCTACATTTTACGGATTTTATCGCGTTGTATTAATATTATGTAATTCCTGACGTTACAGTTTCTTTACAGCATCGTTGGGTAGACTGAGGTGTTGGCCATTTTAATCTTAAAATTCCTAACAGCAAATTTACAATAAATTATTAACATGACAAATTACGTTTTTGTTAATCGATCTGATTCACGCATAATGAGTTAACCGTGTCGTTTTGGGCCGTGTGGATTTAGATTTCATACATTCTTTAATGGGTTTCTAAGCAGGTTGTAAGACCCAACAAACTTCTCTATTTAAATTTTGGTGTTTTTAAATTTCAATAGCCTGACGAATCACCCTGCGCAGGAATTGGTTTTCTTTTACGAGGACTTGTGGCTGTTTATTAAATCTGATGTAGTGCTGGGTCTTGTCAAGAATTTGTTCACAAACTGCAGACTTAAATAATATTAAAACAATGCGATAAAATCCGTAAAATGTAGATTTAATGTCTAATGCCAGAAACCAGTAGAGCAATAATGCTACGGGTTTAAAGTAAGTCTTTTAACCGATGACAGTTACCCCTAACCTTCCTTTTTTTGTAATAGATAGATGATATATTCAAATGTAACCGGAACTACGCCAAAGGAAGTCGATACCTACTTTATGCTGAGTTTGCAAGGAAAAATATTACGAGAACAGAACGTTTGGCTTTTACTGACGTCTGCGTGTGTTCAAACTCTTTGCCAAAGTATCGCCACGATCTTAAAACTTTGCCAACGGGGATTTTGAAGTTATAAAATATTCAATGGGAATTATTCCCGTTCCTTTAGGTAGCTTTGTGTCAACCTTTTGACCTGGAGAGCGAAAGGTCATATTTAGCAATTTATTGTTTTGGAATTAATTCATTATTAAAACTCATGGCACAGGAATTTTTAATGATTCCATAAAAGCGGAAATTTTAGCGCAAATGAAATACCTAATTTAATAGATAGAACTCATTGTACTAGGAACGTATACTGTTGATATTTCAAAGACAAAAATAATGACCATTATAAATTGAATTCTAGAAAAATACTTGTTGTTGTTTTGTTGTTTTTGTTTGTTTTTATTCGTGCTTCAGTGCAATTAAGGAAGATGAAATGTGAATATTTGCGGATAATATTTTGCTAATATAACTGGATTATAGCCAACAACACGTTTTTGTTGAAACCACGGAATCTATTCTAGGTATATCTATTTCGACGTGCAAAATCTCAAAAGCTTTTATATGAAATACAATTTTCAAGTTTATTGTATTCATCAATTCAATAAATAAGGTTCCTTACAAAGTCGTAATTCGAAAACATCTTGCTTTACAAAAAAAAAATGTATTAGTATTAAATTCCAGCCCAGCCTGTACCTGTAGGTTCCAGCCTGGCCACTTACCTACGTCACTATAATACCTAGTCTACATAGTCTAGGTTTAGCAACAGATTAAATAGTTCATGGTTATGAGTAGAATTGTATCCCTGTCCATTAAAATGACCTGGAATTGTATTCCCTACGTCAATAACAAAACACTGTTATTTTGCTAGCGATATTGTTTCTGTAAAATTTGAATCAACACATGTCAGGTGCAGTCGGTCTTCGCAATATTGAAACCAGCTAGGTAAAAATGGGCGCAAAGCTAAATAAATTCTCGACGTAAATATCGTGTCACAGAAGTATATTGCAGAGATGTAAAGATGCAGGGGAATGGGCTCCAGGCATCCCCCAAACAAAACAAATCAACACATGACAAATCTCAAATGTGTTGTCGTGGGAGAGACATCGCTTCGGCACGAATGGACCGAAGTGATACCACGGCCGCACAGAAAACCAACACTTGAAACAACACTTACGTTGTGTTTCGCCGAGTGAGTGAGGTTACCGGAGGCCCAAACCCTTTTAAAAGGCGGGAAACGCACTTGCGACTCCTGTGGTGTTGCTGGTGTCCATGGGCGGCGGTAATCGCTTACCATCAGGTGATCCGTCTGCTCGTTTGCCCCCATATACCAAAAATAGCTGAGATTTGTTAGGTTACTGTAGTGTGACGGGACTGACTGTAGTGTGAGGGACTAGTAGAGAACAGAGATGGGAGCGAGAGGGAGTCCCTGCAATGGGATATATAATAGATTATTCTACTTTCTTAGTATTAGTCCCGATTAAAAACAGAAATGTTGGATCCACTACTGTAAGAGATAATGCTTTTACTTTATTCTCATCTCTTTCGCAATACTGAAGTACCGTATTCTGCACTGATTAACATCGACATATAAACATAGCTCCTTCACGTCTCTCTCGACATTTGTAATTCAAGTAATTTGCTGTCTGTCTCATGAACTAAACAGATCTCTTTAGTGAACGATGATTCTCTCGTTGTAGACGAGTTGCTGCGGTCACAAGTATCATACTCCGAGCTACTACTGATAATTTAATAATAAAAACCCATTAATACTTTGCTCGACCTGAGAATCGAATCCAGGACCTCTCGCGTAGCAGTCGCGCTTGGGACCACTAGACTGATGAGGCAGTGAAGGGACCAATATTTATGCTTACCACTGCATATGACAATATCTACAGATAACCTTTTAAGTCTAGGTGGAAGTATATTCACATATCTTTTCTTTATCAGTGCCTAAGTAAAACGATTTTATATTAATTCTATAATCGATAGCAGATATAACTCATCTCTATAAAATCTCCAGCATTTCACAGAGATTGAAAAACTTCTGCGTGAGTTTTATCCTTTTTGGAACTCCGTTTTATGGAATCACCACACTTTTGTCACTTGTTTGTATTGAACAAATAAAGTGTAAGATGGCCATTCATATAGAATTTAAGTTGAACGTAACTTTGTAACTTATTTGAAATATTTATTGCCGGGAACGTGTTTTTGTATAAGTTTACAATTTAAGAACGAAAGTACCTACAGTTAATTTGATTTTATGTTCTTAACTAACATCATCAAGAAAACCCCAATAACACTATGCTTGACCTGGGAACTGAACCTCCAGTTGGAATTTAGATATATGCCCGGTTAATTGCAGAATCTCGTCTTCTTCATGGGTGCTAAACATACCTGGTCTACCGACGATGGTTAACCTAACCCTATGGAGACTTCAGGCGTGATTGTATGTATTAGAAATAACAAATCATATAGTTTATCGTCGAAAACCGATGGAACTATGGTCGTAGATTTGGAATTATCAGCTCTAGCTAGCCCATTGAACATGCAATCAGTAACACCTGATAGAAAATATGGACACGCATATGGTATCAGTAAACAGATAGATCCATTATTAGCAGGACGAAGCTCATTTCGAAATGATAACAGGTCGATATAAGCCCGAACGATACGAATGGCCGTTATCCGAAGTTTCGTGGATGCGATACCGCGGTCCGCGACACTACGAAGTTACGGTACCTACCTAGTACGGGTCGCCGTTGATACCTCCATCCGATAAACGCCCGTCGGCGTTAGCATTACTCGCTCTCTAAGACGGCCCGATGATAAGCCGACACCTCGGTTAAATCGAATGGGTTACTTATGGGAAAACGAGGTGATACGGTCAGGTAAATAAATGTGCAAGTGATACCGGGAGGCGGATACTCTTGCGTCTATGGGCCATTAATGTTGATATAAGTACTTTTGAAAATAAAACATACCGTCACGCCTAAAATCCCACAGTTTGCCAGTTCCTACGTTTAATATTACTTGTAATAATGGGAAAACATAATATATCGATTACCTTTTGAAAAATAATATATTAATCGATCTGGGAATCGAACATAAACCAACAGCACAAACTGAACAAAACAAATGAATAAAACAGCTGAACAAAAGGCGTTCAGCTACAGTTTGTGCTGTAAATGTGCGCGCTCGAATACAAAAAACACAAATTTTAATAGTATCTACATGTGTTCTAACATACAACTACATCATTCAAACATTCCCCAAAAGGTTAGTCAGAGGCGTAGGCACTAATATTACATCACAGATCATCAGTATGTCTAAGTCCCATGTAAAAGGAGGCGAGCTTATTTCCATTCACTGAGCATAATTGAAACTAGCTATGTGTTATTGAGAATTTCATAGAAAACTAAAACGTTACGCATTGAAAATATATCCCTCTGAAAACAAAACAGATTAAATTTATTTTACTAGATATACCTAAGTACTGAATATAAATTAGTCATAAGACAAACACCGATTTCATTAACTTAAATTAAATTATCTTCAATTTCAAAATTTCGGCTATTTAGAAACTTGCATAAAGTTTGGAACGTTTTAATTTTAATTTATTGCTGCTATCTCATTTTAACAGCTTGGAAACTTGTGACGATGGAGTACTCACAAGATGAACGAACGTACACTTAATAATTGTATGACAGAAGTGTGCAATGAATTAAATGTGTGTACACGTGTGTGTTTTGGTTTTACATACTCCTATATATATACAACATCAAATAAAATCCGAGTAAGTTTCCAAAATGGTCCAGTGTGACTTTTCATATTCGTGTCATAAGGTAGTGGTTAGGTCATGCCGTTAATAAAAATACTACTTTCAAATAAATAGTTTTGATCAAAAGCTAAAAAAATAGAAGCAATATTTTGCTAGTTTCCGAACGAAAATGGAAGTTTCGCACTGGATAATTTAAAGCACCCGCAGTTTACAATAAATCCAGGGATATTATTAAATGTCGAACGATTGCGAATGGGTAACCTATGTTGTACATAGGTATTTAAATTTATGTTACGTATATAATATATTATATTTTCAGACTAAAGTGTCACTAGAATATACTGAACGTGCTGTGAATAGGGTCACTTTAGCTATACCTAGGCTATGTTACGACAATACCGCTAACACTTTAAAATAAATAAAATAATAATTCTTTATTACATTCAAAAGTTGAAACATATAAACACATATTTGGACACATCGTTATAACAACTGGAAGTGGTTACAATGAAATCTTGTACCCAGTGTACGATTGAGTTGAGGTTACCAGCGTTTATTTAAATACATAACAGTAGTCGTAAGACGAGCATAGTTGATGCATTTTTTTTATTATACATAAACATAGATCAAAAATTTACGGTTAGCCTATAATATAAATGCGAAACAACAACTAACGTCCTATAAAGTTAGCAAGAAACTTGAAATATACCTATGAAAAATATTTTTGAGCCTCGGGAATTGGATCCAAGCTACGATCACAAAGTTCGGAGTCAAGCAATACAACTTTTTTTCTTTGTATACAAATAATAATTAAATATCGATTATTAAATTTTAAGTCGCTCATGGCTAAAGATACTCGTGATGATGAATCAGTTTGCAAGGCTAAGCTGCACTTACCGGTCAAGTCTACGGACCTCTAAACTCCCTTCGTCATATACCAATACCTCCATACCAATACCTCTGAAATAGTTGGTGGTAGTCGGAAAGCCAGATAACTAGTTAATTGCCTAGTAATTGGGTTGCGGAGATCTGACAGCAGCCGTTTCAAGTACTAACAGCACTCGGCCTTATCTAATAACCGACCGACCCCAACATGTTGGAAAAGCTTAGGAAGCTGATAAAATAATCTAATAGAAACCTTTAACGTTCAATCTTGTATGACATATATTGCATAAATATTATAAGCTTTCATCAAGCATTTATTGCATATAGTTTCTTTGAAAAGCCCCGTACTAAACGTTCAGAAATGCTTAACAAGCAGGAAAAACTCATTAGGTTTGACAAGAATGCTTGACTGTCTAAAGCAGTGGTTCTTAAGAACCACTGCTTTAAGAAAATCACTAAAAGGTTCTTTTTTCACTAAAAGGTTTTATTTATCAAAATCTTTATCATCATTTATCATCGTTTATCAAAATCTTTCTTGCCATGAACCACGAGTTGTTTGGCAGTAGGCAGTAGTTTGGTAGTATAAGTCCATGATGCACCATACATCGCCATCATTTATTTAATTATTTCAAGATGTCTCTTCGGACAAATTCGGGTGCTCTCATAGACCACCACCACCACCTCTGGTCCAAAGATTTCATTATTATTTAGCAATGCTTGTCAAGAACGCTTGATCTTTAAGGGGCCCTTTAGAAGATAAAAGACAACGTTTAAAATTTAACAATTACAATTATTCTTAACTAAACAACTTTGGTAGTTTGATATGTCAAAGTCATCAAAGAAAAGAAGAAAAGAAAGCTAGAAAAGCCATCAAGCTTATCTTTTAACCATCATTCGGCCTTCCAGGGTCCAGTTGTAGATAGGGATGCCCCATTGCGTCTTATGGACGTCGTAAAAGACAGCTGAGCGATATCAGGAGGATTGCTAGTGCCGTCCACTGCACTAATAGCATCATTCTGTAATCACCTGCATGCTAAGCGGCGATTATCTCGACTGAACAATTATATCAACTAGGTTTAGTTTAGAGCATTTCATGTGTTAGGTCATGTGGGTTTTCGATTATTTTTGTCTTCCTATATCTTTCGTAGTTTAGTGAATGAACACCCGAAGAAGATAAATACCTACTCAATATGTGAGACTTATCTTCTGGTGAAGCAATTTTTTCGCATTTATCACACAAACGATGCCCTGAAATATCATGAAAAAAATTGCCATCAGTGATTGACTGAATGTGGAAGGGTAGTAATTTACAAATAAAAAAATAACTGTAAAGAAAACTTATATAAAATAAACATTTTGTATTTTTATTACTGATCAATGAAACCCACAATATGTAGCACGTGACATTGTTAAACCACAGAAATCTCAGTGTGTTTACGTACCTATGCACAAGTTTGTGAAAAGTGGAACGATCCGTGGAATGCGCGAAGCGAGGCGTATAAAGAGGCGCCTGGCTTGGTTCGAATCAAACATTTATAGGAAACATCGCTGGGTTCAACCGTTCATCAAACACAGAACGCGTGGTTTGAACTGAATACTGAACATTATTATCAGCTCAGTGAGCTTACTTCCATAATTTGTATTCTGTAACTATAGATACCAGGATGGTGTCACCATAATATTGATGTATCTATTTTGAAAAATAAATAAAAATTGCGTAGCTAGATTTAAACCTAGTTGATTAATAATACCTCAAGCAATAAATTGCAGACATGATAGGAAATCTAATATTTTCGAGCACCAAGACTTGAATGTGATTTTGTAAGAGAGGAGAGATAAAATAATGGATAAGATGGATTTATTGGCTGTTAAGATCGTCTTTCAGTTTAACCAGATTATAGATACCTATATAGGTTTTTTTCTCGATAGAACTCCCATTTCATCTAGATCTGGGTACTACCGAAATCTTTACTAACTTTTATATCGTCCGCCAAACTTTCAAAAGTTTTTGTATAGGTTCTTACATATGGCACAGGCATCCGCCAAATAGAGATTTAGAGAAATAACACCACGGGAAGTAAATAATTTTAAAGTACTTACACAAGGTATCATAATCGTAAACACAAGATGAACTTTACTCTATCTCAGATTGAGCTGTGAATTATATACCGGTAAAGCTATGCTTCTGAATCACTTACTAGAAAATAGATTTCGATAGAATTGTTGCATTTCTATAGATGCGTATGTTCAAAATAATAATTAAAAGCTCGCGTATGTGAGCTCGATAATCTGACTGGCAGACGACGGATTAGCAACATGTTTGCAAATAATACTTGCTTCTGCTCATTCTAAAGGAAATTAACCTTTCGAATGTAAATAAATAAAAAACATAATAGGTATTTTTACCGAATACTGTGGCTACATACGATCCAATTCATGACACTTTTCTGCTCAATTTAAATTGCAGTGAGAATATATAAACTCATTTCATAATATATTTACTTACTTGTCGCGCAAGTTAATATCCTACATGGTCAATATTATCATGTATTATAATTATAAATTATAATATTGTAAAAAGCTGTGTCTGTACATTGAAGATATTAAAAAAAAAACACGTGGGTTATGGTATATAAACGTCTGCGAATCCGAAAATGTGATTTTTAAAATTCTTGTCTGTTTGTCTGTTTGTTACGCGTTGGAGCAAAATTCATTCACTTGATCATGAAGCAATTTGCATGCCTTTACAAACACGTACCGATTGTATTTCAAGATAATTACGTTTTAAATAACCAGTAATAAATAACTATAAATGATTATAGCTAGAAACGTGAACACGCGAGGTTTATTGGATAAATAATAAGGGAATGTGGGGTATTTTAATAGTTAGGTATGCTAATAAAATAAATGCGAGTTCTTTATATTAGATATACCTAATTGATTGTTTATTGTTATAGTTCGCTTTTATTATGAAATCATTAACTATTACATCAAGCTTCTAAGTCTGGATACAGCAAATTCCTAGAAACAAATAACTGTCGTTGTGTCTGTGACACGTGTTGGTGAATGTGTTGATATTCCCCAACACGTGTCACATTCTTGTTATGGCGCTAGATTTCTTTAAAGTGGATTCCCAACTCCCATTAAGAACAGATAGACTCATAGCAGTGAGTTACTAAAATAAAAAGCCATATTCATCTTTTATGAAATTTGAATAAACCACACGATGAAAGGTAATTTTTTAACCGGTATTTTCGCACTACTAGGTACCAGATTTTCCTTATATCTTTCCACATTTCCTGCTTGTAGTTTTCTTCATCCATCCAGATCATCTCGTCAGCGCTTCCTCGGCTCGCTCCATTGTTGACTACTCAGGCACCCACTTTGTGTCAAAGCTCATGCTTAGTTAGCATTGTCACTGACTAGCCAGTTTGCACCACTCACTCACTCATTGAAATTCTAAAATCACGATAAAATTCCGAAAGTATTCGACCATCCCACGCCCTTCTATGCTGGACCAAACTTTGATAAAACCTTCACGTCAATCAGATAAATGGTTTTGCATGAAACGAGGAAAACAAACAATAGCATCCGAATAAACATAATATATTGTATGATAAATTGAAAACTTGCCAAACTTTTGCTTTAATATCGTATGAATCATATTGCTAGGATTGTTATGGAGATTACAGTAACTTACTTTACGTCAAGAATAGACTTAATCTGGTCAGTATAATCGCGAATGTTATTTACCGTGTGTGAATAAGGCCAAGTGTTTAAGAATTTTGCTGTATTATAGACAGATTAACAGACTTTTATATAACTAACAATGGGCATACAATGGACCCGTCTGTGACTTAATGTGTCAGTAAAGAAGTTAAGATGATTACCGCTACAGAAATATAGGGGGATTTCAATGTTATGCTGGGAATTATAATATATACAATATGAAAATTAATAATAATTTAATCTGGGTGTCTGTAAATCACGAGTGAATCGGTTTCTTCTAGGCAATCGCAGTGTCGCTAAACATCAGGTGAAATGGTGGTTAAGAGTAAGCCTAGATCAAGAACAAAAAAAATGTTGAAAAATTTAGCGTTTTTAGCCCACTGTGGGCCAAAGTGGCCACTTCTGATGACGGACACATGGCTTCATATCGTGCTATACATTGAAAGTCTAAGCTAATCTCTCATTAAGTTGTTCGTATTATGAGAGGTCAGATACTAGTATACTGGAAGGAGCCTGTGTCCAAGTCAGCTATTTAAATTGCATCAGAATATTCTTCCAATGACAAAACAGACAAAACTGTCAAAATCAACAATTTTAAAGTCATTTAATGAATTTGACACAAAATATTTTACGACAAACTTGAAGCTTGAGTGTACTAAGGTAGCAGATGAAGTCATTGTGGATTCACAATACACAGAGCCAAGACCAGTCGAGGGAGTATCAGTCGGCTGTAGCTCGGCTAACGACATAAAAAAACACGACATTAGATTATATCAATTGCCATTTTACTTTTCCCAAAAATGTTTTTTTTCCACCAACTGGTTAAGGCTCGTTAAGCAAGTAATTATACCTTTTATAATTCACGTCACGATGTCTTGTGGCTTTAATCAAGGCAAAAGTTGAGGAGAAGCGGTAATCTACTAATGTTTGGATAAGCAAGTTTCTAAAGTCGCACGGTGTTAAAAGGGCTTTAGGAACTCTTTGTTTCAATTTTTTCTCGATAATTATTAGGGAAAAAGCTTACTTTTCTATCGGCTTTAAAAAATTGGAATATTCTCAAATCGTAGAAACTAGAAACATGTTTATTTGGGCGCAGATATGTCGGATAAACAAATTTTTTTTGGCGAAAATGGGCAGGCCCTACCCTCATTTTGTTTTCGTTCTATTATCTGCAACTGCGATTGGTTGTTTTTAGCCTATTTCTGCATATTCAGAACTAGCTTCTGCCCGCGACTTCGTCCGCGTTAGCGTGATAATATATAGCCTATAGCCTTCCTCAGTAAATGGGCTATCTAACACTGAAAGAATTTTTCAAATCGGACCAGTAGTTCCTGAGATTAGCGCGTTCAAGCAAACAAACTCCAGCTTTATATATTAAGTATAGATTAGTTGTTTTCCAGAATTTTGTGCTATTAGTGTGTATTATATATTGTCATAAACCTAAAATGTAAGTAGCCGCTATTGTGTCCTGAATAATGTTGGTACTAATTAATGTGGCAAAATGTGTGGGTGGCATCATGCATGTGCTTACAGCCGCCTATAACGACAAGCATGATTTTATGCATGATATGTATTTTTAATTTGCGATATAGCAACTTGTTGACGTAATACAGTGACTTTTATTTATGAACCAGCGCTGCTTGTGAAAAACTGCGAGAAACATTAAAAATATAATTGTATTTCGTAGCTCTCTTGAAACCAAACTCTCTGTAAACTAATAAACCAATTTCATTTTATATTTACAAACTCGACAATTTGGGAATACAAAATGGTAAAGTATTGCACATAAATCGTTAGTTTTCTTTTTCATTTCACGATATTTGAGGCTAATGTATTGTAATACAGAATATTCAGGATAATATAGAAATATAAATTGTCTCATAAACTTCTTATAACCATAATATGTTTTGCCTTCTGTTCCCTGTCGCAGAACATGTCAAAACAAGACAAAACATATACAAAACCCAATAACACTCATTGGTCGGCCTGGGAATCGAAACCTTAGAACGTCTAGCGTAGCAGCGTTCAGAACCAATAGGCTAATGAGGCAGTTACATTACTACTGGTACTTGGTTTTTATTTACAAAAATGATATATTTTTTCTTGAAAGACCAATCTTTTCTACTCTACAATTATAGTACTTCTTAAATTCTCTTGAATATACCTACATACTTCTCTATCTCACGGGAAATATTTCGGCAACCCGTAAATCCCTCAAGCCGGGTAGAACTGAGGTTTGGTGCTCCGTATCGTTAACTAACAACTGGCGGAAAATTACCAGCTGAACCGACCTGCGCCGGGAGCACGAACAACCGCCATCATTGCCCATTAACCCCATAATACGTTAAATATGCTAAGGAGCTCGCATTCACGAATAATAGTGGTAGAATGTTAGCAAACTTTGCTGGCAACACCGACGAATCTCTACTATTATAAAATTATAAAAAAAGCTGTGTCTGCACATAGATATTTAAAAAAAAATGTGGGTTATGGTATTTAAAAGGCTCCGAATCCGAAAATGTGATTTTTAAAATTATTGTCTGTTTGTCTGTTTGTTACGGGTTGGAGCAAAACCTACTGAATAAATTTTGAATTTATTATCACTGTTAGAAAGTATATGCTCGAACTTAAAAACTGGTGAACTTCTTATCTCAATTAATTAAATGAATCCACCTAATACAATGAAATAAATAAATCCAATGAATACAGCTTGACCTCCCTGATGTATAGAGGCCCATACAAAGAAGAGGTCATCAATGCTGGATTTCCATTTTTACTCCTGATATAGCTTCACGTTAGCGAAGCCTCGGGCAGAAGCTAGTGTTATATAATACTATGCTAATTATTATAAATTTTATTCAATGCAATCGCATCTAAATCTCGTCAAGACGATGAAGATGTGATTGCATTGAATAAAGTTTTAGGTAGATATTATAAGCTTTCTTTACAAAAGTATGAATACAGAATAAAAAAGAATAAGTGAGTGGATTGTGCAATGTGAATATTAGACATATTGAAATTAAATATATTTCAACATATAATTTAGTTTAACCCCAATGTAATGCAGCATAAAGATTATGCCTTTAAAACCTTCAAAGCATCATGAAGGTCCCTATATCCGATTGCCAAATTGTCCAACCAATTGAACCGGTTCCTAGAAGTGTAATTTAAGACTGGAAATAAAAAAGCGTGCCTTTTATTTGATCGATCGACAGATTTAGTTCAGTAGAAAGTGACACATACGAAGTGGCTACATGCATTATGAGGCGAGTCTGTAAGACAGATTGATGGGTACCACCGACTGAAATATCGCTCTACTTTGTGAAACGTTGAACGTGTCCAAAATCCACGCGGGTCTAATATTGGGATTCACTTAGTTGGCAATAAACCCTTTGTATTTATTTAATGCTAATGTAACAAAATTTAAGGACAGGCACGTCTGTAACCTTTGTATAAGTACCTCAGTGACGTCTATCTATTATGCTTCGCTTCAATGAACAGTGAATCTGTCTGTAATGAATCAATCTACCTAAAGGCAGGCTTCACCATTCCCAGATATATTGAAGAGATGAATAGAAAAAAAGCTTTGTACATTGTTCTATTTGATGGATGAATTAGATCTATGATCTCTTGATCTATGACATAAAGTTAACACAAACGTATACTCATTGAATTTTAAATTCAAATTCCACAGACGGCTATAAAAAAGATGATACTGTAGATAACTCAATAAGCTCAATTGGATTAAAGTGTGAGATAATCTATCTGCCCGGTGTGCTTGGCAATATTCAAGGGGTGCTAGGTAGGTATTATTTGACCCACTTTGCACATACGAGTGAGGCGCGCTGCAAATTAAATGTTAGGTATATGTATTTTTACGTATTCGTTTCTATTGGTAATTGTATTTTTCTGTATGAAACTAGAGGACTGTTTAATAACTTTTTTGTTCGCTGTTTATTTATGTATTTCGTGTATAACATCTGGTTTGCTTGCCCAAGTGTTAAAATGGTTAAATGAATACCAACAAAGTCGACAAGGCAAAGTTTCTTTCTTTCTTTCTAAAGCGTTAGTTATACCACTTAGAGGTGAAAAATGAACTTGCAGCATAGAATAGTTAATTAAGTAAACTACATAGTAACAACTTAGTAAAAACTTTGAACTATGAAATATTAAACTTTGACTGTATCTTTCTTTTTGCTAGTTACGACGGCAGGTAGGTACCTATGTGTAAGTTGTCATAATATGTCACAGTGTGGTCGCGTCATAACACTTATTTGCATGGAGTAATCACCATCTTGCCCTAAGCTAAGAGAGGCTTGGGTAAAGTTATTAGTGAGCTGTCGGTCTTCATTTGGCAAGCTCATTGCCTGAGACTTGGACTTGACAACCGTTTACTAACGGTCGCTTGACCACATTCCATAATTTAAATGCGAAAAAGAAAATGTTTTTTTTTTTGTTCAAAAGAGGTTTTAACAAAATATCCAACCTTTTAACTGAATCGAATTTTTCGATGCATGAGATCGGATTAGGTTATTCCCCTGCTATTGTTTTCGGAGCACAATACTAACAATATTTATTTCGTATGTAAAAGCCGTAAAGCTTTTGAAAAATAGCCATTGATTTCCTCAATTTTTCATGTGTGTAAAATCTGTTTTGTGGGCCGTTTAAATCAATGTTGAATCTTTTTTGCGAGGTTGTCTCATATGTCTTTCTAGCCTCTTGAGAATACAACGACTAGACATCATAAATCATATCGACACATTTTTGAAACTGTCAAAAGAAACATCAATATTATTAGGTGAAGTCAATGTTTTTCACACTCATTTGAAATTAAAAATGAACCAATACTATATGTTTCGCATTAGAAAATTACTAAGAGCTTTTATGGGGATTTTGGAAGTAATTTATAAATGTGGACTTTTGGAACCCCCTATTGAGATGAAATTGTCAACTGAAGGAACTGGGTCACCAAGGTAGTCGTGAATGGCGACATTTACATTTACAATTAGGTATCTTTAAATCTACAGGCAGCTGTGGTGTACCTGGTTTAATTAAAGCCATGTATTGAATATATATCGGTATATTTTCAACTTCTCTCACGGCAGGGACCTAGATACTTAGTCGTACTCAGGTAAACTCACATAATATGCTTGCTAATCCACCTACTTCTTCTTATCATTTTCGTAAATTAATTTTAAAATGAACTTACGTCACAAGTTCTTTAACGATAAGCAGAGATGGAGAAGATTATGAAAGATTTTAATTCCATACCCATTTACACGATGCAAATTACTTGTATCGTTCAAAAATTGTGTAGATGATACAACTTCTATAGCGTCAATTAATTGCATTCAACCGGCATTAAATTGACGGCGCTGTTCTCCCATTTATTTATATTAGCTAATTATTTGTTTATACTTCTATGTACAGTAGTAGTATAAAGGCGAAATATCACGTGAAACTAAAATTACATATATTTACCGAGTTCTTCGGTGATAAAGCTGCAAAACAAACTGTGTGCTGCGCTGGATGGCACCAATTTAACCCAACGCTTCATCTTTTCTGCGCTGAGAGGCTGTCCTCACGTATTTGCGCGTGTTTAATTCACGACTGTCCGTGTCCACGGCACGGCGGGGTTAACGAGTGTACCTGCATCTGACGGAGAATTCTTTCTTTTAAATTATTTTCTGAATGGGAGTGCCAGTTGAGTGATTAAATATGCAAAGCCGAGCCAGTTTAAGTGCTAATGAACCGTGTGATTCTAGCTTTGTTTATGGATTGCGGGTGTATTTGTATGAATAATCAGGTGACAGTACTTGTTGAGGATAATAATTGTTCTTTAGTGTTAAAAGTTTGATTCAATTAGTATTTTTGAATAATACAGAGATAGTAATATGTTTCTTAGTGCATAATTATCAAGAGTTTTTGAGTATATTGGCGGCTTGCTTATAATGCATTTTATTTTATTGAGATATTATCAACCACGACGGAGAATGCGGGATGCATTTAGTTCTACGGGACACATACTAGCTTATCTATGCCGCATTTTAATTGAAAAAATGGGAATAGCAGCCTCGAAGGATTTTCTCCAGCTTGAAATTATACCATCATCATCACGCCTGTTTTTCCCCGAAGGTTTAGGCAGAGGCGTACTAATGTACACCCAAAGTTCGCCGGTATGTTTAGGTCCCATGTAATAGGAGGCGAGCCTATTGCCATTAACCGGGCATAAATTCCAAACCACGAGCTGTTACTGGGAATTTCATAGAAAAACCCAATAACACTTTGCTTGACCTGGGAATCGAACCCAGGACCTCAAGCGTAACAGTCGCGCTCAGGACCACTTGGCTAATGACGCAGTTGAGGATTTTCTCCAGCTTGTAATTATATTAATAGATAAGTGAAAATATCTACACATTTTCACTACACACTCACAGTCTTATAGTCGAAGATATTGAAACAGTTATTTAATCCTTTTCCAATTACACACGGGTTCTCTTTTAGTATTTGAAAGTCGAGGGGAATTAGGAATACCTAGTTTCATTAACCAACAAAAAATATATCCTATAATTAGTTACTTTGCTATACTAACAAATTTGTTAATACGAAACCCCGTATTCCCAAAACAGACAGAAAACAGTGCGGCTATCCAATTTCACCTTATCCGTTGCGGTGTGCGGCCCAAAACCCTCCCCAAATGAGCGCATGCACGAAAGCTTTCAAGCCCATTTGTAGCCCACAAATTCTAGAAGAAAAAAATCACTCTCTGTAAGTAGACGGAAAACGTTTTGCTCCCTCAGTGCCCTTTTCATTTCACTCTAGCTATAGGTACTTGCCAACACTAACCGCGTGCCTTATGATGTGTAAACTACTTTTAATTGATTATAAAAAGGCGAGAACTTGACTGTATTGATATCACTAGCAACTATGTTGGCCAAATAAAGATATAATTTATCACATCATAGCACAACATAATATACCATCACGCCTGTATTCCCCGAAGCGTTAGGCTGATGAGTATTAGTACAGTCACATTTCGCCGGTATGTTTAAGTCCCATGTAATAGGGGGCGAACCTATTACCATTAACCGGGCACAAATTCTAAACTCTGAGCTGCTACTGGAAATTTCATAGAAAAACCTACTAACACTTTGCTCGACCTGGGAATCGAACCCAAGACCTCTAGCGTAGAAGTCGCGCTCAGGACCCCTAGGCTAATTATTTATCTTTTTTTATCTATAAATTATAACGATATATATATATAAATAATAATATATGTCGCAATAATGGAGGGAAAAAGATGAGGTAGGTATATATATCTACCTATTGTAAGTTATTTCCAACAGGACTATTAAAAAAATAATAACGTTAAGCATTTTAATGAAATATAAATTAAGAAAGGAATCCTTCGTTTAAAAATATTTATTTGAATATTCATCGAGATCTGCAGTCGCAACTAAGTATAAAAATAATCTTCTGGGTGGTAGAATTCATGTTAAATTTTATGTGCGGTGTTTTAATTCGCACGGCGTTTGAGATTGAAAATATTGAGTAAAAATGGTTTCTGCTCAGTGCACTTTAGCTCAGTTCTCCGAGCTTAACGCGGTAAAATATAGCGTTTTCATATCTGAGCCACACATAATTTTACTTGGTATTCCACAAAAAAATGTTGCATTAAGGGCCGATTTTTCCATCGTCAGATAACTTTTAACGGAGGAATAAAATTGACATTTGACAGATTTTGTATAGAAAAACTGTCAAAAATTCGAATTTATTACTCCGATAAAGTTATCTGGCGATGGAAAAATCGGCCCTAAGTCATTGAATTTATTCTAAAGAAATAGTAGGCAACCCTATAAAATGATTTCTACTACCACAGTGGTAAACAGGGTAAGTAGCGTCTTGGGGTTGTCATTTAGAATTCCTCTGTAAATAAAATTAAGTCTTTTTTTTATTATGGCGCCACACTTTTTGTTTATTTGCCAGTGTCAAGTATTAGAGAAATCAAGTAGGTAATATTTCCCATCATGGGATTTTATGGCACCACACTTTTTGTGTTCGCCAGTGTCAAGTATAATGTTTAAATGTTGTTCAGTTGCCCATAAAACGGTAGAAACTTTATTGAGGCTTCGATGGAGTTTAGGAGTGAACCCAAAAAGTCACGATTTTCAATTTTATATCATTTGCCTACACTCTCACACGTTCACGAACACAATATAATGGTGGATAATTAACCATTATATTGTGTTCAATTACACATTAAACTTCGGAGAAATTCAAGTTTTGAAAAATAATATAAAATCGACAATGAGCACTTTTCATTTTCCCGCCTAAACTCTCAAGTCTTAAGTCTATCAAACGATTGAAATAAGGTTAACGTCATCGCTAAAGTATCACGGGATACGTGCAGGGCAATATTTTTATTATAGCAACAAATTAGAAAATAGACAGGTTTAAAAAAGATTAAAAAAATTGTAAATAATATCTATGTATTAAGTACTTTAATATATTAAAGTTTTAATTGCACATTTTACTCCAACGCATGCTACAAAAATTAAACAATACTTATGTTTACGTTTCCGGAACCCGACGTTGTTTAGTGTAAATGGGCAGGTTGTGGTATGAGCAAAGCTACCCTAGATATGTGACGTCCATTGAATGTTGCCATTTTGAAAAAGAACCCATATCATTTTGGTCGTGACTGGCGGACGCGGGAAAGGCGTTTGCTATGATGACCCTTGTCAGCCGACGCCATTTTTTATCTTCAAAACTTAACGGAACTTAACAGTATTTTGTAATTGTTTCAGATATGTGGGATGTCAATCAAGATAAACCGTGTCATGTTAACTTTATAAAATAATAATTCAAAATCAAGCTTCGTAAATGTAAAAAAATAATACTTTAGTGCCTGTATAAAAAAAACATTATTTAAAATATGTATGTGATAAAGTGTTCTATATTTAAATAAAAGAAAATTCTAATTATGGTCGCATTCTTTAGGTGATTTTATTTTAAGAATGTTGTAGGTATTTTTTGTTTTATACATAATCAATTAAATTAATTAAAATGGAAGATGTGTGATTGGCAAAGAAAAATCTAATAAAACAAGTTTATAATGTGGTGTGTTGTAAAATGTTGAATTAAAATATAATGGTAGTTCAGAGTTAGGGAACAGTTTCGTGTGTTGTGGTTATAGAAGGAAAGGGAAAATGTTGCCTGTGCCTCAGGATCGTATGTCTGGTCGCCGTAGCAGTTCCATCGTCAGCAGGACGCTGCTCGGCCGCCGAGCCTCCGTCTACGTCACTGGCAACCACCAGGATCCTGCAAAGGTACATTTCGAGATATCCTTTCATATTACATCACAGATTTTCCGAGCACAGATTTTCAAAAGCCACATCGTTGTACTTGTACACGCGCTTTTTAATAAGTACCTACCTACCTATATTATAATGTTTTTGTTGTTTTGTTGTATAATACTTTGGTCAGAGTACATAAAGTCTATTATTGTGTACTAAGGATATAATAATATGCCATGTAGACACTGAGTAGATGTAAAACATAAGTTTAACGAACGCCCTTTTTCCATTTACGGGCGGTTTATACCTATATCAAATCTGTCGGTAAACTTGCTACCTAGAGATACGGTCCATACAACTAATGTTAAGTAGTAGTACCTAGTAGAGATAGGATAACAAATAGTAAAGAAATCTTCCGATGACTGATTTATTATACCTAGATTTCGTAGAATACTCGTATTTTAAACAAAATGGCGAAATTTTGAAAGTTTACACAAAAGATCTCAATATTACTAGGCACTATTATACTACTTACTATTATGTCGTATTTTTCTATTTCGTTCATTTTATATTTCAAATTACTAATTTCATTTAAAAGTTAATACTTAATAACCTGATCGTTTTAATTAAAGTTTGGGTACCTAAAACAAGACGTAATTATTCAAATTAGCATTATCATAAATGCTCAAATCTAGAATTTGAGAGCTCCTTATTAACCACCACTGTATGAATGTTCTTAGTTTATAGTTATCAGCACAATACCGTCGTTTGTGTGAACAATAGCGGGCGCCCGCATAATTCAGAATCGCGAGGGTAGTTGTGAAATGCAGTAGGTACCTAACTATGTTGTATGGTATATGTCTCAGCTCGCAGGCAAATCGTATTCATTTGATTATAAACGGCATTTTTTATACTAATCGTGTAAAGATCGTTCTTTTGTAAATTGCAAAACAGTTCAGTGTCATTGGGTTTTTCTATGAAATTCCCAGTGGCAGCTCGGAGTTTGGAATTTGTGCCCGGTTAATGGCAATAGGCTCGCCCCCTATTACATGGGACCTAAAAAAATATACCGGCGAACTGTAGGCGTACATAAGTACGCCTCTGCCAATCTATTCATTCCATTTAATTAGTCTAAATCGAATCTAATTAAGTCTTAATTATGTACATTAAATACAAGTTATTATAATTCAATTATCTGTCGGAGCTGGTCAGCTTTACCCTCTGTGGCAAGCCAACTTTTTTTTATTAAATTAATAAATCTTATCAAACTTTGTACATATTTTTCAGAAACTATTTAAAACAACGTTGTAAAGAACACTTTTTGGAACCGTGCAACTAGTTTGACTTTTCAAAAGTTACCTATTACCTACATATTTTTAGCGGCGTAATTGAAATAAGATATTTTGGTTTTGACTTTGAACTACTTAGTTAGGTACTCTTATCATCCAATAGAGTACCTAAATTTAAACCTACATTAATGTACAGTCAACAGTACATAATGGCATCCAAAACTGTCAATAATCTTTAAGCCATTTTCAATTTAATCTCCAAATTATTGAGTTTATTATCCATTGGGGAAATTAGACAGTTTATGACGATTTTTCAATTTTTCCTTGACGTGCTGCACATTGCACGCGATCTATATTGCAGGCCAAGTGCCGGCCGTTGAT
Source organism: Acronicta leporina (assembly GCA_947256265.1). Lineage (NCBI taxonomy): Eukaryota > Metazoa > Arthropoda > Insecta > Lepidoptera > Noctuidae > Acronicta > Acronicta leporina. Next base: position 11,539,178 of record OX366512.1, read on the forward strand.
CTCCATAAAGCGGTCTAAGTTTTCTTAGGCTTAAGATTATATACATTTCTGAATGTTTTCAGATACTAGTTTGAGCGGAAATTAATGCTTCGACCTATCAACATCCAGTTCAGTGGAAGCGAGTTAGATTGCATGGTGGTCCATAGTTTATGAAACCAGTCGAATTCAGCAGCATCTGGGTCTGTTGACAAGTTGCAATCGGATGTTCGAATAGACAAAGGAATAGAAACCAAATATAGTACAAATGTCATAAACTAAGATGTTGAAACATGAGTTTACGCTTAGATACCTACATCTCTGAATCTTAGTCTTAAGATTGCAGTGACATTGTATACCTACATAAAGGTCTTACAATTTGCCGTTGAAGTTCTATATGTACCTATAGGTACTTATTTGATTACTGGTTTCAGAGTTTTCCATCAGGGTGTGACGGGATTCGGTAACAGCTGAGCAAAATTTGCATTATATATCGTTGGTAACGCCGGTAATGTTCCGCGTATGTAGATATTATGTATACGTATAATGTAGATATGTGGCTATACGAGTCAATTAGCTAAACATATATCAATCTGGATTATAGACGCATCTTAATTACTGTGTTTGAAATGTGTTTCCGTAGTGAAATTCAAAGCGAATACGAACCGTATTTGAATCGAACCTGACTCTCGTTATGTTGCTCTTATGACAAGATCATAGACTAATATCACAACAAATAAACAAATACTCAACAATGAGTAGATTGGAAATTCGAATAAATTTATAGAATAAATTTAATTTTTATAGAATATGATACGATTTTTTGTTCGGATAAGAATAGCCCGATAAAATTATAAATAAATGCACCATAAATTTCGTTCGGAAATTTTTGTATACAACTTTTTATAGGAGCATCAAAGAAGTATGCTACGTCAATGTATACGGTTGGTATGAATGATAGTAGATAGCGCTCACGTAATATAAATGTTTACGAAATGCGCTACTCTTTAGATTTACGAGTTTGAAATACACTCTTTTAGAGCCGTTAGCGCATTGATACTGAACGTGATTACTGAACGATTTTAAGTCAAGATGATTGATGGTGCGCATCGAAATAGCTAGAGTTATTTATTCCGCTGTATCATCCATCCATGCTAAATATGTTTCATAATATTGGAAGCTATTATTTTTCACAAACAAGATATTATTTAACTTATTTGAAAAAAAAAATGATTTTTTTATAAGATGCTAAACATTATTAAATGTACATTAAAAAACGATATAATATAATAAAAGAAAAACAACTTTTCTAAAAAAAAAATCTTTTGCAATCTAATATATTTATTTGGAATATTTGTAAGGGTTATCCATAGTAGAAGTAATAAGTATTAGATTCCCACATTACTTATTGGATTTATGTAAATTTGTAAATAAAAAAAGCGATCATGCAAGACATCATGATAAAATTATCACCATACTATACATATACCTATACAGCCCAAACTTCCAATATATTAAGAATCTCATCAAAAATACATACCAAGTTAGTCCATGTTTCCATCAAACAATTTGCGTAAAGTTATGGCGACATAACGCGCGTATTCAATGAACGTTTGAGGCGTAGTGGCGTAGCGATACGCAAACAAACACAGGGTACCTAGCGATGTGTATATCTTTCGAGTGGGTGATATTTGTTCGGCAAGGTAATTTGAGCAAGCTGTACGCTTCAACGCTCGTCTAAATTCTTCTGTTCATGCAACCAACAATGTCTTTTTTCACGAATATGATAAATTAAAACGCGATTTTTACGTACCACAAGCTGGCAAAATTAACAGCCACACAGCTCACAGTAGGACCAACGCGAAGTTACAAAGCGTTAGCCTGATCTGTCAATAGTTGGTTGACAATTCCTAATTTATTGGCTTACTGTTTTAAAAATATCTATGGCAGTCTGAACATTCTCGCAGTACAATCTAAGGAAGTTTCCTACAACTTAATTCAGTTTAAGAACAGTGTCATAGGTTAGGTAAAATACTGTAGGTCTAGACACCCGTGAAGATGGACGCTGTAAAGTATCCGAAATGTCGGGAATTACCTCAATAATATCACTATAAAAAGTAGGATAGTAGTTTACTATACTACTACATACTACTTTTTATAAAAATAAAGAAAGTAAAGTAAATTAATTTCAATATTTTTTATTATTTCAAATAAGAATAATTTTAAACTTAAAAATAATCTTGACTTATTTCAAAAATCCAAAGAGATATTCAAAAAATTCTCGCTCGTAGGTAATATTTCGGATCGTTTACATAAAATTAAATGGTATCAAATAGAGTCTGAGCATTCCAATTTTCTCGATAATACCTTCATACCTTCAACGAAATCACGCAGAAGTGACAGTGATCTCATAGCCACTTTGAAAAGGGTACGAATCGTGTGGAATTAAAATAGCTACCTGCTTACTTTGAATATAAACGATATGCCTGAACATTATAAGACTAAGAGTAACGATAGAGGGAAATTGCGAAATACCTACTATTTTGGTATAGTTGTTAGAACAAGGAGATATTTATTATAAATAATTCTGGTTCGGAAATGGGTAGAATATTTATTTACATTTTATATCGTAAAGATTTCTGAGACTTACGCGAATATTAAATGAGCTAGATATATATATTTAACGAATTTTATCGCGGTTTCATCATCATTATCATCATAATGTCAGTCAAAAGACGTCCACTGGCCTGCACCCAACGACTTTCAGCGGTTATCATAGTTTAGATATTATTAAATGTCTTAAATTTCGAATCCACTATCCACGGTCACGGGTAGACTTACATAAGTACACCATTGTAGGTACTGCAATAAAAATCGCAATAAGTAGTTTTATTTCAATTTAATTATCGTGTCTTCTCAGTTTTTGTCAACTAACGTTTTTTTTTATTTGAAATACAAAACTATTTCCGTATCTTTTAATTTTATTGAAAAGCAATATTAATTCAGAACAAGTGTTCCTTTTTCCAAAAATGTATGTGATATATGAAAACTCCCGCGATAAAATAAAGCTGCAGCCAACTCATTTGCAAGTCAATATACCTCTCAGTGTTTTCAAAGCAAACTTGTCGAGATCTCAAACGGGAAAATCCTGCAAATTTTTAAACGTAATGGAAGAAACAGTTTTTTTCCTGTCGATGTAAATAGAACACACATATTTTACTGTTTTCACCTGTTTTAGAAAATAATACCCCAATTCAGTGATACTTACTAATTAAAAAAACGCAAAAGCTATATTTAGTAGTTAGGTTCAATATAAATATTATATTATATTGTGTAACACATTGTAAATTAATTCAACGCAATCCACTAGAGGCTTATCATTTCCTGCATCGCTCAATACAGTAAATTGATTCAGATGCGAATCATAAATTCATAACCCGTTTCCAAACTAGTACCGCTTCATATTCAATTCATAGAACTAATTAAATGAAACATTGATCATTCATTTGGCACCTACGCAACTATTTGACACTAATTCAATAAAAATCAAAGTAGGTAGGTACGGCTACCGATTTTATCACGATTTATATGAATATGCTAGGCGTGCATGAAAAAATATTTTGTCGACAATGTTTGGCTAAAAATGCTGATGGATCTGTAACCGCCAGAGGAGGTGAGGGATATTTTCGACTAGTAACAAGCTACGGAATAAAAAAAATTTTGTTTATCATTTTCTGACTTTCGTGATTACTTAGTGATATTTAAATTTTTAGCATAAAGGTACCTACTTAAGTGACGTCCGCCAGATAGATGGATGAACGAAATACGAAGATAGGCGGGCTTCAACTGGATGATGGTAACCCAGGACAAAAAGAACTGGAAGGATATGGGGGAGGCCTATGTTCAAGATCAAAGTTGAACTTTGATCTTGAACATAGGCCTCCCCTAGTTCCAATGTTTTTATTTCAAATAAGCTTTTACAACGTTTTACGTTTATGAAACGTTATGAATATATGTCCGAGGACAGACGAATTAAATGCTATTAATGATGATAAGTGTAGAAGCTATTACAGACCTCCCTGTATTGATATTATTTTTAATTGTAAACATTTTGGCATAAAACTTTATAAGAAATGAAGATTTTTTATACTTAGCTGAAAATCCAATATAGTTTTATGCCAAAATGTTTACAATTAAAAATTACAATGCACGCGGTGTGCCGCCCAGAGTTAATTAATTGACGCTATTACATGGAACGACTTTCAACGAATACTAAAACAAATTTTAAATTTTATTATCAGATGCTTTTATAGCGCATTTCATAATTTTTCATTTCGTTCGGCGTTCCCTCGTGTGGTGATTTTGTAAATTATAAATAACGATGCCTACATAATATTACGTGATAGGTAAAATGACATCTATTTACCTACATCTTCTTTTTCTTACCCGTGTCCGAATTTATTTGGGGTCGGCACTTGGCACAGCATTTACCTGATTGATCTAAGGGATCATGATATTTTTGTAGGTACCCTGTATTTTGCCGAAACCAAGGAATTTAATTTAGAACTGGCCATGCATTTTGCCTCAGACAGAACTAAATGGAAATGCTGTTGGGGCTGCGATCCTCAAAATAGAGCGACTGAGGCAGAAGATACTGCCTGCTTTGATTGTCATTTTCCATCTTTTACAAGACCTTTCTAACAAGTCCAGACACGGCTATGACACGATATTCCATGTTAGAATGCCAGTGCCTATCTTCCGGCTTCATCATCAGACCTTGAAACCTAATCGTGGTCAAAGTTCATTACAAGACTTTTCTAACAAGTCCAAACACAGCTATGATACGATTTTCCATCATGAAGTTCCAGTTCATATCTTCCGGCTCCATCATCAGATCAGTTCGACAGTACCATATTATTGTATTGTTATCAGAACTACATACAGTTGTCAATTTTCATGACGTCACGATCCTCTGAAGATGGTTAAATTAGTTACCTTAGATTCCATTACATAGTTACATTCACGACGTATATTCTAATATACGCGTGTTAAAAACGCGGTACGGACTAAATAAAATTAATGCAGGTGGTCACTTGAATTTGATTTGAACAAATTCAAACATGTAGATCAGTAAAGACTAAGCTTTAATATAAATATTTAGCAATTTAAACCGGTTTATACGAATTCGAATAAATATGATGATACAAATTATATGACTCATACAATTCCTACGCTAACCCTTGTGTATTAACATGTGCATCATTGACGACATAGGTTCCTATCCTGGTGCAATTAAATAAAATTTCTTCGTGGGATCGGATGTTGAAAAATATATTTATGGTTCACATGGATGGCAACATTTAGAAGTAGTCAAGATTAGAGATTATTATGAGGTTAATAGACGTGACAATGTCTATTTTAACCATAATTGAAGGCCCTTTCTCAGGTGAGTAGCGGTGTCTAGTGGTGGTCGAGGACCAAGCATTCGAATTTCAAAACCAATGGATGGAATACCTTGTATTCAAATATTGATTTTCAGTTGTTTGGCACACCAAAAATAGAAATTCGACATTACTACAATGGAGTTTCTCCCAAATAAAATATCAAGTTGAGTAAACAATACAGAGACTTAATTCTGGGCGCAGAAACATACACGCACCTGTTTATTACTATTGACTGCCACGGTCATGCTAGGATTCTTGCATCAGTAGGTACTCCTCTTGCTTATTCAAACTATACACATACACTGTGCTAAAATACTGAGCTACGCAACTGACCTTTTTGAAAGAAGTAAATCAATATACTTATTTACCAGTTCGAGATTGGGTCAGTCACACATCTTCAATTTGTAAGCCTACTATACTATCCCACGTTAGAGACACGAATGAAACGAACGGAATGAGTTTATTACATAATTCAGCGTGTCCCGCGGAGTCACTTGACACTGCTACCTGCATTATTAAACACCCCGAATTGGCTCACACTGTTTAATAATTCATGAATATAGGAACCTTACATCATATCGCAGTTTCCGAACTTAATATTATGTGCGCCTAATTAGTTTTACATATTGTATACTCACTTATCTTAGTTTTGATTTACCTATTGAAAATTTAATATACCTACAGTAGGTAATTTCTGAATATTTAGGATCACGTTATCAGATTATATTAATTGAACTAAATAATTAATAAAGAGCCATATTTCAAAAAAATCATCATCATCATCATATCAGCCAAAAGATCCACTGCTGAACAAAGCCCTCCCCCATTTGATTTCAGTTATTTTTTACAAAAAAGAAAAATATGGTCAGTCCAAAGTTTTAAAAAACTATGTAAGTATATATTAGATATTGAAAATCCAGAAACATGTTATAATTTTAAAATAACATACCTACCTAAGTAGGTAATATGCTTATATTCCTTTCACCACATATTATCACACAGAAAACATCAAGAATCATACTCATAATCATACTCACGCCTTGCCACTGGCAGAAATTCCAGAACGCAACTTGCGTACAGCGTACTTATTTTTCTTCGCCCAGTTCATACATCTTAATGAATGAATGAATGAAATATGCGCCGGTTGCCAATATTGTACATGACTGTATTCATTCTTTGAAAAATATTCCTTTCTGCAAGGACTACGAAGAAACTACTAACCTACTTATACAACGCAGAGGGCGGACCGTAAGAAATACAGTAATCTCGAAACTTATCGATAACATAAGCCTTTTAGCCGATACCCCGATAGTATCAATGAACAACCTAAAGAAACAAGAGCGCATCGCGCAAATGAAAAAAAGTATTACATCTCCAAATAAAGTTGAGAGACGACCTCTGTGGTTTAGTGGTTCGAGTACCGGACTGTTGACCATGAGGTCGTGGATTCGATTCCCACAGGGGACACAAAAAATTATATGATGATTATAAGTGTTTGTGTTCGCCTGGGTGTTTCTTATGTATTATAAGTATGTATTTACAAAAAAAAAGTATATAAGTATTATATCCATTGTCTAGTACCCATAGTACAAGCTCTGCTTAGTGTGGGACTAGATGGTGCTGTGTAAAAATGTCCCAGAATATTTATTTATTTATTGCAAGGACTGCATTAATTTACCTAGTGAATTAAACAAGTATCTAAAGAGTGTATAGTATTCAACCTGTATAATAAATAAGTATCCAACGTATTTATACTTTTACAATCAATGTAATAATTATTATTTATAGTTTAACAAATGTGCTACAAGCAGGATTTTGGTTGAGATGTAGACATACCGATTAGACAGCTGCTGTATTCCTATTTTAAAACACGAATTTATAAAGATGTTGCTGGATGTCAATAAAATTGGTTAAAGAGATAAGGTACCTAATATAATTATATTTGTTTTTTAAACACTATACTATTTAAAATAAGAACAAGTTTTAGGCCCACTTGTACCAAATTTTTAAATATGTTTAAATTGAATTTAAACACTATTTTTCATAGAAATTTCGTGTTTAAATACAATTTAAACACATTTAAGAAGTTGGTGCAAGTGGGCCTTACTCTATTTTTACAAAAATCGGAACCTAAGTAGTATTTATCGGTATTTCTGATGTCTTAAATTAATCTTGATATTTAAGCACATTATATAAATATTTCCCACTCTAAAGAGGACCCGTTCGGAAAGCGTAGCAGTTTATACATATAATAAAAGTTGAATTAATGCGTACCTATACACATACACGGCCATATTTAATATAATTTAAATGGAAACAATATTTCGGCTAAATGAGATGCCTCGAACCTTTTTTAAATTGATTTATTAACCTTCCCGTCCCAACATGGTTTTATATGAAAAATGTTAAATATGAATATCGACTTATTTACATGATTACATAGAGAAATTCAGGGTTTTCACTCTGACTTTTTGGTTTATATTAGAGTAATATGAAATGACTTTAAGTTACATTTATTACAGTTAGGCTTTTCTCAATCTTCTCATATTATAAAGGCGAAGCCTACCTACTACACACACTCACTGAAAGATTAACAACGAAATCTCAGTAACTATATAGCCAATTAACTTAAAATTTGGCGTATATAACTCGATGGCCTATGTTACCTACTCCGCAATAAATACATAAGTGAAAAAAAAGGCCTGTGTAGTTTTATAAACTTCCAAACGATCAATCTTTCCTCTTTATAATATGGAAATCAGCTAAGGTTGTACCGCAATATCAAGTAAAGTATAAAATTGGGTAGAATTGTCAAGCAAGGACAGAGGGATAATTGCGCAGAATTGTATTTTTTTTACTTTCCAACAAAACATTTCCAATTCTCTACAATACCTACTATTACTGTGTAAATGTAAGCAAAACAGATAAAATGCTTAAGTCCGATAAATTTTATTAGGGCAATGTTGTACAAGTAACATGAGAAACATCTTTATCTGGAAGTTCTGCTGTCAGACGACGGATAGCCGGCGAGAAGAATGATTTCCGACTTAGGATAGGACAAGTTGGACGACGATTGTCGGTGAACAATGTCTAGCAGCTAGCTAGCCTAGATTTAGGTACGTATTTTAAGATTTGACAGCAAAATTCAAGAGAATCGTGGAAAATCAGATAGGATATATTCTATAAAAATGTGATTGTTTTAAAGTTTTGTTGATCCGTTGATCCAACGGAAAAGCGTCACCAGGGTCTAACAGAAAGCAGAATTACAAGTAAATATCCTCACTGACATTCAGGTTCAGAATTTTTAAATTACCTACAAGTAGAAACTCATCTGTAGTATGAAACTGAAATTTCTTTCTTCTTGAGTTCCCTGATCATAGTCCAAGCCATAGGCCTTTCATGTTTTTTATAAGTATGTTGTCAGATATTTATGAATTTGGCAAAGATTAATACTAATATAGTAATGTGATCATTATTTTCAAACAAAAATAGGAAGATAATTATCAAAATTCGATACCTAGTAGTTGTTAACCAAGAGGAGAATGTGACACAAACCACACGCAGGCAGGAATTTTGATTGGCAGACCTCTGCTAATCAATACTATATTAAAAAATAAAAAAACAAAACATTTCAGGTTTTTTTATGCAACTTTCCAACCCTAGGGACAAAACGTCCTACTTTCTACCCAGGAATTAGAGTAGTATATATTTTTAACTCACCTAGAATTAAAAAGATCTAGATAGTCAGGGGTGACCGGAAATTTAGTATATCATAGAAGGCACAGAATAAATGATGTTGTGCTTGCATCACAGCTAATGGCTCGCTCCATGTCTCCTGTGGGAGCTAAAAGCCTTACGTCACTGGTTACATCGCTGGTTACGTCGCTTATCGATATGGGGCAGACATCACTTCGTATTATGTCGTTGTGTGTGTAGCGCAGGCACTTCTAGCACTATCAATGACATGACTTGCTCGATATATTTTGTAAACTGCTTCACATTTAGGGTATCTTGATAACATTTCAAGCTTTCAACTGCCTTATTAATCTAGTCATCGTAAGCGTGCTACAGGTCCTAGGTTCAATTCCCAGGTTGAGCAGAGCTATTGGGTAGTTACAGCCTAGCATTATTTTTAGTGCCTGCTTCATTAACCCAGTTGTCCTAAGCGCGACTGCTACGCTAGAGGTCCTGGGTTCGATTCCCGGGTCGAGCGAATTGTTGTGGGGTATGAAATGTTCATTTGCATTAGGTACAGATTTTGGAATTTATTTCCGGTTAATAGCAATAGACTCGCCCCATATTATATGGGGCCTAAACATGACGGTGAACTGTGGTTGTTAAATTAGTACACCTTTGCCTAACCCTTCGGGGAATACAGGCGTAATGAGATGTTTTATAATTTTTAGTCAGTCAGCCTGCGTAGTCATTTAGTTAGATTGCCTATATAATACTCGTACTCATTGCAGAAGTCATCGGTGTGAATAGCTGGCTTGTGCGATGAAATAGCGACGTACTAAGCGTAGGAGTTCATTTAACTTTCTGGGTTGATTGCAAAAAGTACCAAACATTCAACCAGGTAATGACAAAAGTTCCCCAAAAACATTACCAACGTTACTAGGGTTAGCTAGTGTGAATAATAGGTGTAGGGGATTAGATACGACTTTTCTTATTGGTGAAGAATATATATGTTATCTATAATTAGAGCAAAGCTCTGATCCTCATTTAGTTCCCCACTGCTGAGTATAAGTCTCAGAGTGCAATGAAAGAGGTTACTTTATTATCCATCACGCTAGCCTTATGGGACGGTTGGCAGATATACAAGCTGTTGATAAAACCTCTCTCAAACTTACAATACTTTTTTATTTTTTTTACTTGCAATTCCACAATATAAATTAGGTGGTAAACTTAAAATTAGGTAATTATCATTCATTATGAACCCTGTTTGGGTACAGTAATGTTGGAACAATATGAGTTAAATTAAAATATACTTAAGTATTACTTACAGACCAACCCTTACTGCAACATGAATGCATGTAAGAGATTTGTGCTATATCCCTAGGCTATCCGTACTCGTACTGCTACTCTATGAGTAGATAATCATATTATCTACCTAGTAGAGAATATATACTACTTATACTGATACTTTGAAAATAGGCATAACATACCTAGGATGTATATTGTACATACGCAATATATACAACCTTACTTGTTCCCATGAATGCGACGATTGGATATTTCACTGCGCTCCCCACATATTTATATTCACCGATACGATAAGAAAAGGTATCTGAGATATTTCTATAAGATCACGGAGTCAGACGGTATGAAATCGACGCTAGAGCCCTCGTTATTCCTTCACGACTGAACGCCCCGCATCGTATGCAGACAGAAACGACTTCCACTTTTTGATAATAATCTTATTCAATTCCATGGCTAACTTACAATATTCTGCTCCAGTGAGTATTTCAGACAATATTAAACATTCGAAAGCAGACGGAGACAGAGAAAGCAATTAAAAATTAAAACTAAATTGAAAAAACAGTCACAGGAATACTGAATATTTTTCAAGTTATCTAACTGTGAATAAGCCTGGAACATTGTGAGAGACAGCGGCGAGTTAAATCGTCGAAGTTGCCGAGACAAACTGTGGCATCCGCCATTCAAAGCCAAGCTGAACGGCGTCGCAAGTTTGAATGAAAGCATTCAAAACTTGTGCGGTCAGGACGGCCTCCCCAAGCCACCACACAAAAAATTACATTGCCGAAATTTAGTAAGACGATGGTATTCCATTTTTGTTCAGTGTGTCGTAAGATAAGAATTTCTATGACACAAAGTGAAAGTTTGTAATAAAATCCGCATCGCTTTGGGGTATAGGGGTTTTATTACAAGGGTATGTATGTATTGTATAGTCAATGTCAGTTATGTGTAAGCATTTAGAGCAGTTAAATTATCAGGGCCCGAAACATTCATATTATCTAGATGGCTATGGTGAAAAGATTAACCAGTTAATTACGTACGGTGATAGTTAATGAGGCGGATAATTAGTTTTATATTGTCTCTTGTGAGCTCTTTTTATGAATCGCGGCAGGAATCCTGATATTATCTTTAGAGAATATAGACCCAGATACACTTATTGTTGCGTCTCAAGGGCGCAATGAGGATCCAAAATAAAACTTGTCTAGAATTTTCAGACCCTTGTATTTTAAATTTACAAACTAGCAAACTTGCAGAATATTCTAGATATTAAATAGTTAAGGCTAGTGACTCGACTTGCCGAGCTAGTGGCAAGGTATGGAATGAACAAAGTATAATTTTGGTTGATTGAAGTTCGTTGAACCTAGGATTGAAGAACGAATGACAATAATGAAATACGATGACAAGAACATTTAAACGAATATAAAATAACGACAACTTGTCACTTGTTGCTCTAGTAAATGAGTAGGCGTAAACATATTCCCCGCGTTGAAACGACGTGCTTGAGACGTTTCAAAGTGTTTCGTCCGGCTTAGGTAGGGGACAGAGGCGAGTGAATGCACGTCGAAGACATCCTCGAACGGTGTTGACGTCGGCTACACGGGAAACTCCATCGGTCGGAAAAAGGCGGGCGACTCTGCCAAGACGCCAGGACAGCGGTGGCGTGTTATCCTCCTGGATAACAACTAGGTCGCCGACGTTGAGGGTGTCGTAGTTCTCTCGCCACTTGGTACGTGTCTGCATCTCGCTGACGTACTCTTTCTGCCAGCGCAGCCAGAAATGACGGCGAATCTGCTCGAGCCTGCCATATCGTTGCAACGGGCCAGGGTTGTCGCTCCGGTCGGAAACTGGTGCTGGTAACGCAGTGAGCGGCCGTCCGATCAGAAAGTGCCCTGGGGAAAGGAAACATAGGTCGTCAGGAGATGAAGAGAGGGGATGTAAGGGACGGCTATTTAAGATAGCCTCCACTTGTGCAAGAAGAGTAGAAAATTCTTCTTGAGTTAGATGGGACTTCAGCTAGTCCGTTAAAATGAGGGCTATACGGTGGGGAGAAAACAAAGCTTATGCCATCTTGAGCCGCAGAGTCAGAAATAGAAGCATTGTTGGTTTGTATGAAATTTCCTAACTCTTTAGCGGCGGCAACGAAGTTGCGACCATTGTCACAAAAAATCTCCGCCGGTTTGCCTCTGCGTGATACGAAACGACGTAGCGATAATAGAAATGAATCCTTGCTGAGCTCGCTAACGGCTTCTAAGTGCAAGCATTTATAGCGCATGCATACAAATATGGCTAAGTAATATTTAATAGTTGTAGCACCGCAACCCCTTCTATTTAAAACAGCGAATGGACCTGCCATATCAAGCGCAACTGACAAAAATGGGAAGTCTGGGGTCACACGCTGGGTAGGAAGGTGGCCCATTAGTGGGCATAATGGACGTGGGCGCAGGCGTCGACACGTGACGCACAGACGAACAGCGCGCCGTTCGCCTTGTCTTCCATTTATCGGCCAGACATAATCACGCACGCTAGCTAGTAGCAGCTGCGGACCGGCATGAAAGTGACGTAGATGCTCGTACGCGAAAATCAATTTAGTAAAATGATGCGACGAATCTAACAATATAGGATGTTTTTTCTCGTACGGGTAAGGGGAGGAGTCGAGACGTCCGCCGACACGTATCACATCGTTATTATCTAGAAAAGGACTTAAGGAAGCGATCTTTGATTTAGAATGTAATTCTTTGTTATTGTATAGTGCCCTGCACTCATCGGGAAAGGATTGTTGTTGAGCGAGTTTGCAAATATGAATAAATGACTCATTAAGTTCGCGCGTAGATAAGAAACCGGTTACCTTATTCTTGGGATCTTTACAATTTTTTATATATCGTTTTATGAAGGCAAACGCTCGTTTTAAATGAGTAAAATTGGAATACCTTTCGAATACCAATATGCATGCTTGATTGACAAATGAAAGTAAATTAGTGGTGCTTGATTTGATTTCGGGCAAATCTAGGAATGATTGGTTGTCAGATCTAGGCCAATCAGATTGCGGTTTTTTGAGAAAGCTAGGCCCATTCCACCATAGGTCTGATTCCTGTATATGTTGAGGATCGACACCTCGAGATATAAGATCTGCGGGATTTTGGGAAGTGGGCACGTAACGCCAACATGACGTGTCCGTCAAATCACTAATCTCGGAACTACGATTAGCTACAAACGTTTTTAAGGTTCGTGGGTCTTTCCGAAGCCAACCTAGAACCACGTTTGAATCAGACCAGTGAAAGCGACTGTGAACCTTATAGCGCAGGGAATCTAGTACTGACTTGCATAATCTAGCGGCAAGCAGAGCTGCACATAACTCGAGACGTGGGATTGTCACGGGCTTTAGCGGAGCGACTTTGGACTTCGAGCATAACAATCTAACGGTGATGTTACCTGACACATCTTTGGACAACAAATAGGCACAGGCACCATAGGCCACTTGCGATGCGTCACTGAATGTGTGAAGTTCAACAAAAATGGGTGAGCAGCATAAAACTTGCCTTGGAATTTTTAATTCAAAAAGTGATTTTATATTTAATTGAAACAGCTTCCACTGACTTATTATTTCTAGGGGAGCTGGCTCATCCCAGCTACTCCCTTTCAGCCATAGCTGTTGTAATAACATTTTAGGCTTAATTACACAAGGACTAAGTAAACCAATAGGGTCAAATATTTTAAAAAGGATAGACAGTATAGACCGTTTAGTTAGAACTGTGTTGTCATTTGACTCCACCTTAATAGGGAAATAAAATATATCTTCAGTGGGTTTCCAACCTAAACCTAGAACGTTGGTAGACTGACTAAAATATAGGTTGTCTGCTGTGTTTGCGTATCGTTTTTCTAAATTAAGAAAACGTGTCCTAGCGGTATTGTAAGAGTTACCTAAACAATTAGGGGAGTCAATTAGGGGCAACTTGACACAAAATCTGCCCGACTCCGAACGCGTCGTATTTTTTATATAATGTTGCTCACACGCCTTGTCATTACTACCCAAAATATTACATTGTGGCAATTCTTCTAACTCCCAAAATCGGCACATCTGGTTATGAATATCTGTATTGTTAATCTGCATGGTAGTACCAGGTGTGCGAGTTGTGTAATTGCAGTGGGTGTAGTTACGAGCAGTGTGAGCGAAAACGGATGCATGTGTAGGTGTAATGTTACCTGCGATCAACCATCCTAACTGGGAACTTCTAAGCTGAGGTAAATTTTTGCCCAATGTAATAATATTTGACCCCAGGATCTCCCAGAAGACATCGGCTCCTAGAATCATATCTATGGGGGCAGGTTTATTAAAATGTTTGTCAGCTAGTTCGATGTTGTCGGGTAACTTTAAACCTTGCAAATTAATATAATTTTTAGGTAGTAAGCCAGTTAATTGACTTAAAACAAGGCACGTAAAAGTAGCGTGAAAATTGTTCATAGTGGACTGCAATTTAACTGTGCAATTCTCAGTAACATGGTTATTGCATTGGTTACCAATACCTAATACATTAATGTGAGTAGCATTGCATGTTAATGATAATTTAATTTTAAGAGACTCGGATATAAAAGAAGATTGACTGCCGCAGTCTAATAGGGCGCGAGCAGTTTCAAATTTGTTCGTTTTAGGATTAATGACCTTTACCAACGCCGTACACAGTAGAACCTCGCTGGACAATTGTTTTGAAAACGCCACAATAGAATTCTGATCTGTTACCTCAGGTTCCGGGTTAGTCTGCGAACCGTTAGGAATATGCAGCAGCGTATTATGCCTACGCTTACACTCCCGGCATGGACCCATGCGACATGCACGGGTGTGATGGCCAGGCCGAAGGCAGTTGAGACACAATCTTAAACTGGACACCTCTGCTATTCGCTCAGAAACACTCTTGGCCTGAAATATAGGACAGTCATATATTCTATGGGTTGTTTTTTTACAAATATAACAACCACTATCTGCAGCTGTGCTAGGCGTAGTTGTAACTTGGTTAGACAAGGTGGATGAATTTGTGTGTTTATTGGAATGATGATTAGAATTAGACTTTGAATGAATGGGTTTGATGGATTTATTAAGTGATTCTAAAACGTTAGCTCTGTCAGTCAAGAATTTATGGAATTGAGAAAGAGTGGGTGATTCATCCAGCGTGTTACGCAGCTCTTCCCATTTCATCATAGTATTACTATCTAGCTTAGAAGAGACCATGAATACAATAAGAGTATCCCAATGGTTAGTGGGTTGTCCCAAACTAGCTAACGCACGGAGATTCTTTGTGACATGGTCGACTAAATACCTAAGAGAATTTTCTGACTCACGAGTAACAGGCTTAATGTTGAACAATTAATAAGTTGCCTTTTGTTGTTGTACCGATCACATAATATCTGCCAAGCATTACTATAATTGGCTTCAGAAACTTCAATATTTGAGATAACTCGAGCAGCCTCGCCTTGTAAATAAGAAATCAAATAATGAAATTTGTGAATCGTTTTTATATTGTCGTTCTGGTGAATTAACGTAGAAAACGTGTCATGAAACTCTAACCATCTAAAGTAGGATCCATCAAATCTAGCTATCTGAATCTGAGGCAGCTTGAGGCCGGGACCATGGCTGTGATTATCATGGCCGTGCGAGGATTTGTGAGAAGAACAACAAACATTAGCTTCTTTCTTGTTAAAGCGATCAAGTATAGACTGAGCCGTAGCCAAGTTGAGGACAAAGTCCTGTTCAATATTGTTCCGTTCATTAATTTCGTTAACAAGAGAACTAGGATTCAACACTTCTATCTGACTCTGCAGCGCATCAAACTCGTTGGATAGTAATTCCAATTTGTTCATTTTAATTGTTAATTCATTCAACTGTATCGGGCTAAATGTGTCAAGGGAGGAAACCTTATCCAAATAATTTTTAAATTTAGTTAAACGGCCCTTAATGGAACTGCGTTTTAAAACCAAATCTTTGTAGGAATCCTTAGACACTGTACTGGCTACCTCGCTTAACGACATTCTTAACCTTTATTACCGACGCAGTTAGAACGACTATTTTAAAGACTATGAATTTATTGAAAATTTAGATAACTTACGAGTGATATGTCTACTAATAGTACGCTAGGTATCACTGGAAGCACTAATGGTGTATCACAATTGATAATATCGAAAATGTTTAACTGATTGCACTGGATAAACTTTATATTTACTAGCCCGCACACGTGAAGCACAAAGGATTACCATAAAATGGCGTCGCAATGTATGAATAACGGGATCTAAGCTGGCATGGGCGGGGCGTGCACATTGATTTGCAGATATTTATGATAGGAACGGACACACACTAACAAGATGCGTATTAATGCGATTGATAGCTAGTTAATTGCTCAGATGAAGCGCGAAATTTAAGATTGAAGTTGCGTGAAAATAAAGTTCGTTACGAAAAGCATTGGTATAATAACTTGATAGTGAAGGTATTTGAGATTATTAGAATAAATTAATAGACTGATTTAGAGAGAAAAGCTTAGGAATATTATTGCACAAGTGGACACTACTTTGCGGAAAAATAGGTGGGATAAGAAGGGATGGCACTTAGCTGAGGGTTTCGCTGCTTTGAACGGCTGGTGATAGTCACACGCAGAAGCTCGTGGCGGCGTAGCTGGCTTCAGCGCTGCTGTAGATTGGCTGCTACTCGGCAATATCCCACTGGAAAGGCTTGACCTGCTGGCACCTCCTCGATGACTCGGCAAAATAGGGCTTCCTTTCTTCCGCAAGCGTGTCCTGTCACGGTCGCCAAATGTTGCGTCTCAAGGGCGCAATGAGGATCCAAAATAAAACTTGTCTAGAATTTTCAGACCCTTGTATTTTAAATTTACAAACTAGCAAACTTGCAGAATATTCTAGATATTAAATAGTTAAGGCTAGTGACTCGACTTGCCGAGCTAGTGGCAAGGTATGGAATGAACAAAGTATAATTTTGGTTGATTGAAGTTCGTTGAACCTAGGATTGAAGAACGAATGACAATAATGAAATACGATGACAAGAACATTTAAACGAATATAAAATAACGACAACTTGTCACTTGTTGCTCTAGTAAATGAGTAGGCGTAAACACTTATATTTTATGTCTATCTATATGGCGCTGACTGTAGGTATAATTATTTGTTTTCGAGAGGGGTTAGCATGTCAGCCTTTTACATTTCAAGAATGGAGTTGCGTAACGGTCCTCCTTTTTACGAGTTCTTAGACGTAACACATTTTTAGAATGCGTGAATAAACCTCGCATATACGGCTTCGTCTGTGTTAAAGGAGTCAGAATTTTTTTATGCGTCTATACAAAGTGTGAAATTTGTTAGCTTACAATCGAAAGTATACATTTTTGTTGTTATTGTGATGCTTAAACTTTTTATAACATACATACGTACAGCAACGTACACAACTTTTGCCACGTTATTTTTCTTTCAAATTGGTTATATAACACATTATCTGGTGTCATGCCCACAGAATGATAATAATTTTCAAATCGCTAACAATAATTTACGCCACGAATCACAATGGTTAGAGTTACACACGTACACATAACTTTAATGGTCGCATTACCATTAAAATGATGTTATTGTATAACATAAGTGTCATTGAATGACGTATAGTACGTGCCACGAATAGTTTGACAACTGCTTTAGAGTTGGGGCTCGCTAACGATTTCCGTATACATAATATAGATATACTTACAAGAAGTTCTGCACTAAGCAAATCGATTAAGGCAGGTGTTTCTCATGACGAGTTAATTAGCACGTATAAGCCCATGGTACTTTCAGAAAAACTCACCTCTTAATTTTGTAAATGTTGTTTTAAGACGCAAATCCTAAGTAACACGCTCTTTGGAAATAAAATGGAAGAATTGTTTTTCGACAAAGATTCCCCTAACTGCTTTACAATTTTTAAGAATTTGAATTTAGAAATTATCAATCTATTTTTAGTTTTTTAGTGTCAGGAAACATTAATATTACTATGTTTTAAATATCGCAAAGTGAAAGTTTTATTATGAAACTTTTATTAGGTAATATCTACTAGTATCAATCAAATTAAATAATATATTTTATATGATAAATAATATATTATATTATATTTTAATTGAAAGATTATATTTAAGTATATTTTTTCTTTCCCAGTAGAACAGATATGAACCTTAAAATATTTCGATAATAGAAAAATGTTGAGTTTAGTACCTCCTATTCTAGGTCTGTGAAAATATACCCTACATACATATTTTGTTTTCAGTATAAAGTTCAAGTTTTCATGTTCAGGTGTTCATACTGGAAGTTAAGTCACACAATCTTTCACAAGAACAGTTTCTCTCAAAGCGGAGAGATTCCAATATTTGGATCCGCCCTAATACTTAGACCAAGAGATTTGTACCACGTTTTCACTTCAATAATGTCTTAAAGGGATGTTAGAGAACGCTCCCACTTTTACTTCGGAACATTTTGTTCTAAGATTTACGTTTAGCGGTATTGTTACTTGTTTCAAACTTTGGAGCTATATTGTTTAGACATAAAATTCATGAAAATACTACAGACCATATAGAATAGGTATATCCTTATGTGAGTTCAAATTACCTATGTATCTAATTATATATTTACATTACATGTATTGCTTATCGTATGTATGTATGTCAATTTTTACAGTACCTAACGAAAACAATAGAGAGCCAGGTTATTATTAATTCCGGATCGTAAACAGCATAATGACGATATAGATTCTTATAGCTCACTCACACACATTCTTATAACTGCCTCATTAGCCAAGTGGTCCCGAGCGCGACTGCTACGGTAGAGGTCCTGCGTTCGATTCCCAGGTCGAGCAAAGTGTTATTGTGCTTTTCTATGAAATTCCCAGTAGCAGCTCGAAGTTAGGAATTTGTGCCCGTTTAATGGCAATAGGCTCGCCCCCTAAACATACGGGCGAACTGTGGTTGTACATTAGTAAGCCTCTGCCTAAGCCTTCGGGGAATACAGGCATGATGGTATGTTATGTTATAATTCTTATAGCTTAACTTGATGATTCTTATGGGGCACAGGGTGCATTGAACGAAAATTTTATTGTAGCACTCGTTTCTACCCAAGGGAAAAGGGCACCCACCCATTGCACTACCGACGTGAACCCACTCGTAACACAAGCATTTAGCTTAGCACGAGGGGTTAACAAGAATACTAGTAATGTGTGACCCACATTACTAGTACTTAAGCTTTTAAAAAAAAAATGTAATTCAACTGTGGGTATATTTTGTGGGGCTGGGGCCAAATTAGGCCACTTTTTATGAATCATAATATTATGATTGAAATCGGCTTCGTGTTATAGATACATTGCTGCATAAGCTGAGCTCACGTTGAATACAATGAGAGATCAACGTACACCGCCAAAGTGTAGCCACGTGTTTATGAAATTTATTATGATTCATGAAGTGGCCATTTTAGGCTGGCGGTTGGAGGCCCCCTATATATAAATGCCGCAATAAAAGCAATGACGAACAACTTCAGCTATCTGGAATCATTCGGAAATCATTAATTAGTTAGCAAGGTTCGTTAGAGAGTTATTAATGATTGCGCAATATTGTTTGATGTTACCCAAAGCCTTTACATTGTTACACTAATTATAAGAGAAAGCGTTCCCAATTAAATCGAAAGCAGTGTCTGATTAATTTAAAAATAACAAACTTAGTCGTTTGAATAACTCTCATTTCAAAAACACTGCTCATCCCACAAAATCTAATACATAACTAGGTATCATTGGGGGCTGTTTATTTATTGAAGTGTGATATTCTTTGTATTCAATTTTCATGACCTGTGGTCTAAAAATCACTACATAATAAATATCAAATTATCTTGTAGACTGTTTTCTAGATTGTCTGATAGACTAGTGATGTATAACAATATACATCTTTCTCGATTCATGGTTATATGGTACGACTTGTGTTTTATACATTAATTGGTGGAAGAACGGGGACGAAGAACGGGCAAAAGAATCGTGACAAGAAGTGTGTTTTTTTAACTTCAGCATTCCCTATTTCTTAAAAGCAGAAACTTTCGTGGATGATCCTTATATAGGATATATATTATTAGTAGGTATTTATTGTATATATATACTAGCTGTCTCAATAGCCGAGTGGTCCTGACCGCGACTGCTACGCTAGAGGTCCTGGGTTCGATTCCCAGGTCGAGCAAAGTGTTATTGGGTTTTTCTATGAAATTCCCAGTAGCAGCTCGGAGTTAGGAATTTGTGCCCGGTTAATGGCAATAGGCTCGCCCCCTATTACATGGGACCTAAACATACCGGCGAACTGTGGGTGTACATTAGTACGCCTCTGCCTAACCCTTCGGGGAATATAGGCGTGATGGTATGTTATTGTATATATATCTTCTATAGTGTAAATTTATGTTTTTTTATGTATAATTATATAAGTAGGATAGTCATTCACTATCTCTCTATTTTCTAGTGCATCTACTGTTTTTATTATTTTATCTCTGCATCACCCTAAGGTTGTCTGGCAGAAAATGCCTAATGGCATTAAGACCGCCTTTGTACCAACGGTGCATAAAGTATTATAAATAAAAAAATAAAAAACCTATAAATATATTTCCTTCTTATCGAAGTCTGCAATATCTGCTGCACTAACTTGTTGGTTTAACAACTTATATGTAAGATTACAATGTATGTAGCATACCTACTAACAATACACCATAACTTACATTTCTACGAGTCTATTAACTTCAATGTTGAAGTTTTTAATGTGCACATTTACGAGGTACCTGGTGCGTGTAAAGTGCTGGCTTCTTTGTAATCATTGCTTTTTACATTCTGTAATAGTAGACAAAGTAAACCCAACGATGCATTGATGGCAGGGTTCAGTTATCAGATTGGCGTTGATACACATTCGATCCTTGTATTGGATTTATTGTCTCTGTGACTTCCTTACTATTCAATTAAACAGATAACGTTTTAGAGAGTTGTATGTGAGATCATAATCAACTGGAAATATAGTTACTGAGTGTATTCTTGGGTTTCGCTCATAAGCAAATACAATCTGTTTCAATTCTATCGGATAATATATGATTGCTGCGCTAAGATGTTATTTATAGAAAAAAAACGATCCATATATATGTATAGTACCTAATATTGTATTGTTAATTGTTATCCCCCAAAATGGAACTAGGAAAAAATATCGTGTTTGTACAAATTTTCTGTAGGACCTCCGTTTGAATGGTTTCACAAACAGCTCTACAATTACTAATTAGGTCCCAGTCTCCGTAATTTGCATAGATCTAGCAAAACCTTCAGCACACAAGTTTAATAAGGCTTCCTAGAAACGGACTGAAATAATATTAAAATAGAAAATACTCGTTCGTCCGGTAGAGGTCGTGGCAATCGACGGAGAGCTTTGCAGAGCCGTTCGTGACATCTTACTTGATTTGTGGATTCCGACGGTTTTAATTGTACGAAATGTCGGCGAAATCTACAATTCATATAACCCACCGAATGCTACGTAAATGTTGGTACGGTCGTTCTCATGGCTACTAATCTTTTGTTTCTTAAAAAGGTTCCGGCTAAAATGAGATTTACGTCTATTCAAAACGATTTTTTGTTAAATTTCAATTACATGTAATTTAATATTATTGCACAATAGTAAATATTAGAAAAGCTGTATGAACATTGACAACATTTCTCTATTGTTTATTTGTATAGGTAGTTTTTTTTATTTTTTTATCATCAAGCTCGAATATTTGCTTCGCGCGTTATGCAAGGATCATATAAAGTGACTTTTGGTAGTTTCTACCAAAAGTCCTAGTACAATAGCAAAGGTATCTTTTTAGTAGGTACAATGCCGTGCAGACATCGATACTATCCACCTATTAAATATATCAATAATACATATCTTTTAAATGCTAAAGTAACTATGTCTGTCTGTTTGACGCCTAGAGCGCTGATGATTGGACCTTAGAAAATAACATATTCGTTTGTCTGAAAAGGACTTTAGTATTGTAGTCAAACCGCGGGAAATGGCTGATGGAAATATAATTTCACATAGAAATAAGTTGCTATACATTTCATAGTCGATTATCAATTTAACCCGATCACTTGGTAATCTAAAATACCTAATGGCCGTGATATAACGACCTGTGGTCACATCCGGTCCAGATCTTGTACCCTTTAATGGGTCCATCTGTTCCATTAGCCGGTAAAGGATGTAAGCCAATCTCCAGCAATCTTCAGCTACATAGATGACCGCAGCCATCTATTATACTATAACTAGCGATCCGCCTGGGGTAGCCCCGTTCCAACGAGTAGTAGCATGATTTAAAAGAGCTTAAAATCTTTCTCATGAATCACTAAGTCCATTAGTGAAAACCACGCGAAAATCCGTTCAGTAGTTTTTGAGTTTATAGCAAACAAAAAAACATCAGGGGACTTTATTAATCGCATAATTGTCTGTAGTTCCGATAATAACGTACTTACGTCAGAATAATACTAATAATCATTCCAACATCCATCTCAGACACTCGCTCACATCATCTCTTTTAGCCCGAACTCATCTAAGTATCTTCCCGTACACATTTGTTTATACAATCTTCATAGCTCTCTAACATTCATTTATGATTTTTTTCGTTTGAAATTTCTTCAATGGATTGAAAAAAAATTATACAGTGCAGTTACTGGGAAAGTAGAATTCGATTGTGCAATATGCCCATTGCTCTAGTTTAGTTTGACTACACGTTTGGAGTAGCGGCTGTGGGTTCGATCTCCACAAAGAGCAAATATTTGTATGACCTAGTTATAAGTAGTAGAGTTTTGTTCCGGCTCTGGCCGTTTGTAGATGTGACAATTTGTGTTTGTAAAAGCGCCCACGATACAGGAGAAATTCCTAGTATGGTGCAAAGTTTTTTGAAGGAAAAAAAACTGTTGGTTTATTGTACCTACCGACATACATAAAAACTATTCAGAATATAATTCCTATTTAGCCATAGTTTCGTAAATTTCAACTGGTGTTCTGGTAATACGTTTATGAGCCAAAACTATATTTTTTAAGTATCACAATAATTCACAGAGTAAAGTAATTCTGAGGACACTAGATTTGTATACATTGCCCCACATTAGAGTATCGTGGGTGCAATTAAAAACACAAATCTCACATGAATACTCAGCCCCCTAACAAGTAAGTACCAATAGTTAGTTATGTCCGTTAATATTCATTAGCCTAGTGGTTCTGAGCGCGACTGCTAACCTAGGTCCTGGGTTCGCTTCCTAGGTCAAGCAGGGTTACCTATTGGGCTTTTCTATGAAATTCTCTCAGCTCGGAGTTTGGGATCTGTACCCGGTTAATGGCAATAGGCTCCCCTTTTATTATATTGGACCTAAATATACCGGCGAAATGTGGGTGTACATTAGTACCTACACTTCTACCTAACTCTGCTGTACAGGCGTGATGGTATGTTCTTCTTACATTCAATAGATATCTGTAGTTACTAGACGTAGAAGTCCGATAATCTAACAATCGATTTTAACTTGCGATATTGGTTTAACCTAATAATTGGGTTGCGAAGGGTCGACAGTAGTGCGCGGGTAAAATACAGATACCTTACAGGGTAAGTTAGATTTATCTGCGCAACCACGTAGTTTGCTATTCATTGTAATCTCTAGCCCCCTATTCTGATTCCTAACGCAAGCTTGATATCTAGTAAGTTCAAATTTGATTTCGACAAACCGATCTATACTGAGACCGAATACTAGCAACAAGAATAACGAAGTGCTATTATTTCGACAGGAAATTGCTGTATCCTGTCCTACCAATATAATATAGGTACGTGAAAGTTTGTAAGTATATATGGATGTATGGATGTTACTCTTTCACGCCAGAACGGGTGAACGAATCTGGATAAAATTTGGCTCAAAAATAGATTATAGTCTGGAATAACACGTAGGCTACTTGTTATCCAGGTCGGATCCAATTCTGAAGTCCTCGCAGACAAAGTCGCGGGCAGAAGCTAGCTAGCAATAAAAACAAATCGTTTACATTTATAACATCGTCACTATGTCCCCATAATATACATTTTATCGTCGTAATCGTCGGCTCTCCCCCTAATACCTAAATGCCAGGATACTGTTACATCGAGGCTTTACTCTCTTATGTAGGACAATAAATTAGAACGCAATTAAAGTGCCCCTCGGACGTTGACTGATATACAACCTCCTTGCAACGTTCACCAGATTGCGTTCACACCGACCGATCTAAAAAAATTAGCCAGTCAAGTTACCCCACAATTTATTAGCCGCTGGGCTAAAATTAACTTTTTGCCCTAAATAGAAAGGCTATTGTGAAATTATAATAAGTTCAAAACTCGTAAACAAAAGCAATTAGGACACCTATTCCCAGACTCTGCTGAGTTTTAGACCAAAATTCGGTATCTGTGGTGCTTTATAAAAATCTGTCTTTTGTCTGCTTGTTTTGAAGTGAGAGATTTATTGTTCTTTTTGCAGTTTGGTTTCTTTTATTAGTGGTAATTCAGGCCATATTTTTAGCAAACGACGCTTGTAAAAACTTCTGCAAAGAAGTTGCTGAGCGTACTTTCAGAATTCAATAAAAGTAAAGTATGGTTCGTTTAGTAAGCACAAGCTCCTATGCTTCGTTTAGTACGTGTTCATAAATACACGCAGCAAAAATATCGACAAATAGACAAGTATATGCTTTTTATCTGTGTATACAATCGTATTATTTCTAATTTCGTTTCCAATTTTTCCTGACCCAAAAATATGTGCTGATAATATTATTTTGACACGCGTTTTATGACGGAATGTACAGGAAGTTATATAGTTTTAATAAAAGATTATTCTGTGTCATAAAATAAATTTCACTAAAAATACTATAAGGTTTCTCAAGAAATTTTAATTGAAATTCTTCGAAACCCATTCAAGGAAAAGTGTCAATAAAATTACGTGTGAATAAAATGTGTTGCATAACCAAAACTTAATTGGAAAATGTAAGATTTCCAAACTGCACCAGCTCCGGTGCACACGACAATATTGCTTTTGCGTGATTCAATTTTGTACTATCCGCACAAAGTTGGCTAACCATGGGACTGCTGATATTACAGCCATATCACGAGCTCGCCGTTCAGTATGGTCACCAGATAACTAAGTTAAAGCCGGACAGTTCATATACCCGGGGATGGTGCGTATGAAATTCCAAAAAAAAACAGGCGACTCTGGATATCAACGCGCTTTATACTAAAAATTTAAGTTTCATGTCGATGTCGTGCGAAACGTGTTATAGAACAGCAGGTTCATAGATTAATTCAGCAATGCCCGTTATGATCCCGGAATGTAAAGACTATTATTTTGCATTATGTCTAATGTCTATAGACATAAGACTCAAATTGAAATAACTTTATTCAAAAACAATATAGCTTAACCCATCAAGTAATGTATGTATATACAGATGTATAATATATAAATGTATGTGTAGATGTCCACAAGCTTGTATTCACCTTAGGGTTAGGCACAAGCGTAGGTACTAATGTACCACCCACAGATCGCCGGCATGTATAGGTCCCATGAATAACCTAAAATTTCGATCTACTTCGTAGAATTGCATAGAAAAACCCAATAACTCTGCTCAACCTGGGAATCGAACTTCTAGGACCCAGGACCTCTAGCGTGGTAGTCGCGCCAGTACCACCACAAGGCTAATGTGGCAGTTATCTGTTATTATAATGTAACAGAACACTTAAAAATATTATGAATAGGAATGAAAAAGAAAAAATTACGTAACTGCTAACCAATAATTTCCTAAACGATCTTTTGAAACACTCATCCAGACATGAATACTTTTCTCTGTTTCTGCTGTCAAAAGAACTGTTGACTATCTTAAGAAGTATTTTGTTTGTTTTTAGTTGTTATAATTACTTTGTGTAGATGTGAGTTCTGAGTGTAACTAATACATGAATTTATCAAAACTAGTGGACCTTTGTTTCTATTGAGCATACGGCATAACTAAACCGAACCACACAAGTTTACTGATCGTGTTATTACTAAAACAATATCGGATCCGAGGGTTGTATTTACAGTAGAAAATTAATGTGCTCGGTAATTTCATTTAAGTGGAGCAGTGTTATTGGGTTGAATTTAAATCATTATAACTATAATCTGGCTTTGAAGTTATCAATTATAAATAAAATTTCTAATAGCACGAAGATTACTACGAAAATAAGGGTTAAGAATAATTATCTATATTGATATCGTGATTATACAGAAAAGTACTACGTACTTCTAATCCTACTGAATTCTACAAATAAGAAATGTATGTACACAGTCTTTGAGCTTGATAAATCGTCCAAAGGACCCAAAATCATATTTGATCCATACTTATTTCCATAATTTGGTATCTATATGCTTTCAAATGGAAAACGTTAGTGTAGGATAATCCCATTACTTAGTTACAGTGCCCAGAATTTTTCAGTTTATTTTTTCAGAAGTATTAGGTACACGCTTCACTAAATTCAAATTCAATACCCCTTTGAAAATGAACCTGATTTTAAAAGCAAAAAATATATATCATGTTTAAATAGACTCAAATATCAATTAATTACTGTATTCGTCGTACTAGATTTTTCATAGATCTTATACTGATGGAAAGATGAAGAAGTATATGTATCTAGAGGTAGAGACCTTAATTCTATATTTGGTATCCCTATTCTTTTCCATTTTGTCTTTCTAACTATTATAGTACACCAAACCTCTGCTGAAATATTCCACCAAGATGACTAGGCTGTATCGTTTGCTAAATCGTTTTATTTAAACATAATTTATGACAACGAAGAAGCCAGTTTGAGTTAAGTCCATAACAAATTAGTTTTAAGTCTCTTCCATCGTTCATTGAATATTGGCGTGGTACAACCACTTATATATTAAATACACTTTTCCGATACTGGCGGCTTCCGAAATAAATATTTGTTGAATGTCTTGGCTTTATTTGTCATATATTTTAGTAAAATATAAATGATCAATGATCCTTTTTTCCTGGTAAAGAAAAAGAAGCCACTGTAATGAAACAATTGTTAAACAGTTACCAAATAACCTTAAGAAAATGTTTTTTTTTACAAAAGAACAACTATAATTTAAACGATTATAAAATCTATCGACTGATGTATACTTCACTTTTTCATGAAATTAAAAATGTACTGTCATTGAATGTAGTATTTAATGTAGCTATTTGCAACGCCATCTGTTGGTGCGTAGCCGAGTATCCACAAGGGAGGTCCACTCTCAAGAGAAGCGAA
This sequence comes from Acronicta leporina, assembly GCA_947256265.1. Classification (NCBI taxonomy): domain Eukaryota; kingdom Metazoa; phylum Arthropoda; class Insecta; order Lepidoptera; family Noctuidae; genus Acronicta; species Acronicta leporina. The sequence goes on from OX366512.1 coordinate 11,566,903, forward strand.
CTCAGAAAACGCGTGTGTCCCTCTGAAAAATAATGGAAAAGCAATCCCTCTCGAAGTTACCACTTTTCTCGATAGATGTCGCTTTAAACTGAAAGGTAAAAAGAAGTTTGTTATTATTTTCAGTTATACCTATCTAACGTTTTGTGAGAATTTAAAAATGGTTTTGGGACCACGTAAGTAAACGGGATAAGGTATTCGTTGTCATATGCTTAGAAAATTATTTTTAATATTTTATAAGTACCCTGAAGTTTCTATAAACTGCAATGTACTTACATATAAGGACATTGCATATAATATTTTTATTGGCTGCACGTACCGATTTCCAGGAGAGATTAGCGAGTGAAGCGTGGTTTAGTTAACACCACTTAATCACATTATATTGTAAGTTGTAAGTTCATGTAGTAGGTACCTATTATTATGTTCATACATATAATATGTAACTTTACAATTATTAATGTATCATGCAAAATGATTTTGATCGTAACTCCAACATTGTTCGTTTGCATGTGAAATTGGTTAAAAATGCTAATATAATATTACAAAGTTAAGCACCATACATATTTTATTTTCGCGCGAAAGTACCTTTCGGCTAGACGTTATAGTACCTAAGTACTGCCACAATATGAATTTACTGCAAAGAGTGACCTATAAAAAACTATAAAATTGTGTGGCTAATAAATCGCTCTTATGGGTTTAAGTATTTGGAAAAATGGTTGCTAATGATACGCTCTCGGTTACTCACATCCAAAATGTTTAATTAACTTAAACTTAATAGTATTTACCAGATAATGTAAATTGAAAACCACACCCAATTTCGTGCAGTAGTTTTTGCGTGATGCGCATACAAGCATCCCGACAGACTAACAAAAGTTCTTAAATATTTTTTGAGAACTTTTGTTAGTCTGTCGGGACTATTACTCATAATAGGACCCCAATGATCTCCGTATTAAAGTATAATAAGTATATAAGGATTTCGTAAAAGTTGATCATATATTTTTTCTTAATTATTTCCCGCTATTGTATCATTCTATGATTTATCAAATTGTACTTTAGTACATTAGTTTTTGGTGTGCAATAAAGATATTGTATTCTATTCCTATGTAAAGACAATAGACATTGGCCACTTACAATTTTATTACCTATATCTTTTAACTATTAACTTATCGAAATCTCCACAGTATAATTCACGTTTGGGTCTATACTAGTAATGGGTTGTGGCAGATATAATACTGATTCATACTTTTGTGTATATATATATCTATGTTATATCAGTCTCATCAATCAAACTCGTGGTTATAGACAACGGTTAATAGATTATGTTCATTTATCTAGATATATATCGGGGAGTCAGGAAGCCGACGTTTTTTATTATTATTCGATTATGGAACCGATTTATAGGATATAGACCACTACATCTAATGAGGTGTGTAGGCAAGTAAAATCATGTGAATATCATAATGGACAAAAATGATGAGATAGACGAAATTCTAAACTGGTCCTCATATCATATCATCACGCCCAGATTATTATTCTTATTCAAAAATTATATTGGAATCAGTTCATTAAAAACAAAGCTGAATATCGTTATTGTTTTAACGAATATAAGAACCTACATTAGTCGCGACTGCCAGAGGTCCTGGATTCGATTCCCAGGTCGAACAAAGTGGGTTATTAAATTATTGGGTTTTTTATGTTTTTTAATAGCAGCTTGTACGCCTCTGTCTAAGCGATCGTGGAATACAGGCGTGATGGTATAAATAATCCTTTTGGGACGTGAATGAAAACGCAGGCAACATCTACTTTATAAACAACTAGCTATTGCCCGCGGCTTTGCTCTCGTGAAGCTATATTAGGATGGGAAATGGATCCCAAAAATAATTTAATAAAAATCCAACAGTGATGATTTCTTCTTTGTATGGGTCTGTACCTATACATCAGAGAGGTCAAGCTGTATCTCAGGATCCGTTCAATTAAATTAAAGTAAAATTAAATAAGATGTTCACCAGTTTTTATGTTGGAGCATGTACTTTCTCAACAGTGATAACGAAATTAAAATCTATTCAGTAGTTTTCGTGCCAACCCGCAACAAACAGACAAGAAATCGGAGACGTTTACTTAAATAACCTATTACCTAACCCACTTGTCTTTTTTTTAAATATCTTCAATGTACAGACACAGATTTATTATGATTTTATAATAGCAGAGAAGTACAAATATTACAACAAAATTAATATATTGGTTGATAAATACTTTAATGCTTTTGATTACGTGTCTGGTAGCCAGCCTACAACGAGGTTCATGATTACTAGGTATCGTTACAGTAGATTTTAATGTAGCAAACACTCATGTAAAGATAAAATCACCAACATTACGGTCTGAATTACAGAATTTGCATTTAGATTTAGTTATTTAGGACGTAGTTGTTGGATTTACTTGATTCTGCTGAATTAATTTATATTCGACTATGTAAGCAGAAATTAATCGATTTGTATTCATACGATTCCACAACGACAGCTCCTGTCACATACCTGTCATCTTTGACTGATATCATTGAGTTCACTTGCTCACTACTGTTACTCCGTCTCGCTCACTTTGCTCTGAGACTGCATAGGCTACAGACGTGTACTGGCTTCCAAGTAAGTGATATTCAAGTAATAAAACTTCATTATTCAATTGAACTATATAAATGTGTTTTTGTCGATAACCCCAATCCCAACAGTAGTACCTATAATACTTTTGATTACTATGGTTATGCAAACTGCCTCATAAGCCTCCTGGGTTCGATTCCTTCGAACCAAGATTGAATTGATTGAAGAAGTGAGGATTCGAGCAGTGTTATTGGGTTTTTCTATGAAATCCCAGCAACAGCTCGGAGTTTAGAATTTGTGTCCAGTTAATGGCAACACGCTCGCCCTCTATCACATGGGGCCTAAACATACCGGCGAACTGTGGGTGTACATACCTCTGCCTAAACCTTCGGGGAATAGAAGCGTGATGTATGTAGAGGTATAGATTAACTATAAAATTATTTTCTAGCTCAATCTTCAACGCAAAATTCATACTAATCATCGCCCTATACTATGATCACCCAGACCAGGAAGAACTACCTGCAGATCATACGAATATGTGTTCCATGTGAGGATCAAAAACACAACCCGTGGTAGGTACAGCGAATGATTGCTCAGTCGCTACGCCAATCGTGACGTCTTCGTGAAAGTACCTAACTCTGCTTGTGTGTCTGATTAATTTATTACATAACATAAACATAATCAACCCATTATATGTCCCACTGCTGGGCACGGGTCTCCTCTCACAATGAGAGGGATTAGGCTGTAGTCCACCACGCTAGCCTAATGCGGGTTGGCAGACTTCACACGCCGTCGAGAAAATCTCTTAGACGTGCAGGTTTCCTCACGATGTTTTCCTTCACCGTTTAAGCGCGTGATAATTAACTATTAATACGCACATAACTTAGAAAAGTCAGAGCCTTGGATTTGATCTCGAGACCTTTGACTTGGCAGTCCAATGGTCATATCACTAGGCTATCACGGCCATTAATTTATTGCTTGTCTCATTTACACGCCTAAGCCGCTGATCCAATTTTGGTATAGACATCAATTAAATCATGGAGAAGGACATTGGCTACCTTTTGTCCCTAAATAAGTTGAATACTTACATATAACTTTGTATTCAAGTGGGTACAGATTTCAAGACTCCTTTTGGGGTAAACCGAGCATTCTCGAGTTGCGCTGGCTTCAGCGAATTCAATTCAGTTTGGAGAGTCCAAGTGCCTCGGACAATTCTAAGAAATACCTAAAATGTTTCGCGAACTGTTTGGATGACGTGGTAGCGGTTGTTTTCTTATACACATTGTGTCTGAAGCAGCAATGAAACAACAATTTAGTGCACTATGCAGTTGACATAAATTGCAAGTTGATATACTGCAAAATTTCTTGATCTTGGTTTTGTGTTTTCCTGAAATTTTGATAATTAACGACTAGAATTTTGTTTCAAGATATTTAATTCTTATCATAGGATCAGGTGAACAGATCTGCTGCTGCTTTTGGTTCATATTTATTTTTCTAAATCATATATTATAATATTTGCGAACCATAATTATTTGTAATGTTTTTCTTGTCTGTGAGAATCATACCCGTATTCCATTGCATGAAAGAGCTGGCAAGCATCCAGCTAGTAGTCTTCCTAGCTTAAACACACATGGGAAGCTGCCCCAAAAACAAACTCACACAAAAGACGTTACCCAATGTGTAATGACTGCTATAGGTTGGCTGATCTTGATCACACTGGCGGCCATTGATTGATTATCCTACTTTGATGAATTATGGCAAACGTGGGCCATTGTTTGCAGACCCCAACAACTTTGATAGAATATTATACCTACCGCCCAGATTCGTACGCCCTTACATTGATTTAATTAGATCGCTAGAACATATCAGTATTATTTTTTTAATTATATGTATGTTTTATTGCACACAAGGTCCAGATTGTAAACCGTTACCACGGCCAATAGATGCTAGTAGCTCCAGTTGCAATGGTATCACTCGCGCTATGTCGTTTTGAACCCTCAATTGGTTGTCGCCCCATAAACTAGGTACACTTATTTTCACGACTGCCTCCTATTGGGGTAGAGACTAAAGATTTCCATTTGCTACGATCCTGCCACTCTTTGTCTTCATCTATGTTCATTAACCTGCATGATCGTCGGCTTAAGAGCTCTTAACCTCGTCCGTCTCATATGCCTTGTAATTTCACTAGCACTCTTCAAACCGAAACACACTAATGTTAACACATTATTGCTTACCGGCAGAATATTATTATTATTAACTAAAACTAACAGCAGTCATAGTCTAGTGATATGACCATTGGACTGCCAAGTCAAAGGTCTCAAATTCGAATCCAAGGCACGCACTTTTGACTTCTCGAAGGCGTGTGAAATCTGCTAACCCGCATCAGGCCACGTGGTCGTATTAGCCCTGTCATTCTAAGAGGAGACCCGAGCCCAGCAGTGAGACAGAATAATTAACCCAGCACCAAAGTTCTACCAACCCATTAAATCAGCATATAAGCATATTTTACAAGAGTACCTACTAAACTAGTGTATATAAACTAAATCTTCAAAGCATTCTATAGAATAGCGAAGGCCCACATGTATATGTTTACTTTTAAATCATTCAATCCGTCAGCAAATTTATTTTATCTTCATAAAAATTTTATACGTGAAGCCACGTGTATATTCTGCGAGGTATGAGATATATAAACGTCCCTGTATAAAGTCTGGCGTCAAAATTACGGTAAGGGCTAATTAACCACAGACTTGGAATGTGGTAGTGCGTTGATTGCTTCTGAATGCGTTACACGGCTTTGTGCTTATATATTCAGTAACTGAATGACGTAATACCATAATAAAAAAAAATAACCTCCGCGCATACGGCCACTCTGTCTCATATTTTGTGAGATAATATAGAAATATATGAGATACTTGAAGATAACCTACATTTTTTTTTTCCATATTTCGACCTCTCGAAGAATAAGTTTACTGATATAAATATTGAAATTGTAATCTCCTGTACGAATGCAAATGGAAAATCCGATAGGCAAGCAAAAAATAAATAACATTTTCATATTTTCCATCTTCCCTCTAAGGTTGAACAGTAATTTATTTACTGGTTCTGAACTGCATGGCATTGAGTAAAAAAATACTTTATAGAAGTACTATGTGTACTTATAATTTATTTTATTTGCATTTCGTAGGATTTCCTTCGTAAGAGTTCCTTTTATTCTTTTTGGAGATACGAAACCATTAAGTTGAATATATAATTCTCTTTAAAAATAATACAATGGTTCTATAATTTATAAAGTTCTTTAAAAAGATTGGTTAAAGTGCTTAGAGAAGATTTTGTAATTTTGTGTACCTAGTATTGTTCTGATGGCGTAGCGCTTTGTAAGATAGCGCTCGATTTGACAGTGTTTAATATTCGTACACAGCTGGTACTTATGGCTCGAGATTAAGCAAGAACAGATATGTCATAATGGCGCAGAAGGGATTGTTTCCTAATTTTAGTTATTAGCAGGTATGCTGATTTAGTCCCAATTGGTTAATGATAAACTTTGGGTAAATCACGTTATAATATAGTTCTGGATTTCCATAAGTACAGTCGCCAGGACATCAAGTTACCACAAACTGTCATATTTCACCAATGGATAATAAACTCTATTATTTGGAGATTCAATTGTAAATCGAATTTAGGATACTATGATATGCTGGCGACCGTACATAATAATTTTGCCTAGAATCGTATTTATATAGCTTAGTTATGACATGACCTACATTATAATACACTAATGTAGGTATTGCATAATTTCCTCATACTCCAAATAAATGTATTACCGTGGGAAGTAAAGAGCATAATTATAAGCATTTCTTATAAGATTCGAATAAATAGAATTTATTCTCGGCACTTAAAATATATGTGAAAAACTTTGAATGTTCCACTTTCAATGCGTCCTCGATACTATGCAACTTTTGTTCTGTTCGATATCGATATCGAAGCGGTGTGAATGCTACCATATTGTTTTGCCTTTGACTACGTTTCTCCTATGATGTTCTGTTTTTAGGAGTCCCTAACTGAAATGGATAAAGTCACCTTTCTGGGAACACTTCAGATCAATGGTTGTGGTCTGAACTAGAGATATCACCATTGGACTACCAAGTCGTAGGTCACGAGAATTGAAGGCCTCTGACTTTTCGAAATCATGTTTAAACATATTTTTAAGATTCAATACTAATATGATAAACACACTAATATTGTAGTGAAAGTTTTTTGGCCTGTCGATTTGATTTTCACGCCTAAACCACTGAACCAAATAAGCTGAATTTAGATATAAATTCAGACAAAGAGATATAAAAAAAACAAATATAAAGAAAGAGATATATTGGATCTGGGAGAAGGATATAGGCTCCCACTCATCTCAAAAAGTTGTTTGGAATATACCTAAGTATACCCGCTGGCAACAACCAGTTTGCAAAAAATTCCATAGTTTGAACGGTAGTTGGTGTACGGGCCAGCGACCGTACATTTCCCGCGGTCAGCATTTTGTCCGCAGCGACGATTTTGTAACCATTTTATTAGTTAGTTCACTTTCAGCAAGCGTATCGTGTACTCATCAATCATTATCATTTTATAGCATTATCAAGTTGTGAATAAATTCAGTGTGCAATCAAACTATCTATCATTTAGCAATCCATGTACATTACCCGTACATAAATTGGTCCTTCGAGCCTTGACCTTTCGCGCGGGTTGGTAAAAGCAGGACCATTCGCGTGTAAAGACTATCAGTGACTATCAAGTGTATCAAGCAAGCAGCGCTAGGCGAGCAAGTACGCGTAGTGACTACAGCACCGAGCCAACGGTGTAAGACAGCAGTTATCAAGTAAGATCTTTCCAATTTTTTACTTATAAAAATGGAAGACTTTATAGCAAACCAGGAACAATTGGTCAGTGCGATGGAGCAGCTATTATCGTCGTTCAAGAAGACGGGTCGCGACCGCCGCACGACAGACTATATCATTAAGAAATTAGATACTTTGGATTCATATTGGAAAGAATTTGAATCCAATCACTCTCAACTCGTTAAGCACAAAGATGACGATTTCGCGTACTTTCGTGACAATCACTATGAAAAGGCTTTGGAATTTTATAAACATTCCAAAGCATACTTACAGCAATGCTTACCGAGACCTACTACTCCTAGCGGGGTTGCGGGAGACATCAAGTTCCTCCAGCCTAGCCCCAGCATGCCAGGCCCATCCAGAGAAAATCAAGATAAAAAATTTCAGGGCACAGACAGCAAGACCGCCGAGTTGTTGAAAAAACAAGCAAGCAATTTCAAAGCTCTCGTTCGTACGATAGAAGATATTGATTTAGAAGCAGTTACAGAAAAATGGGAGTTTGAAGATCTATTACAACAGTTACAGGCAAGATGGTCAGGCATAGATACCCTACATTGGGAAATAGACAGCGAGCTTGACGGCACAAATGAGGAATATGAAAAAATATTTTCAGAAAATGAAAAACGATATAAATTCATGAAAAAAGCCATCAACAACAAATTATGGTCAACCTCTCACAGAGAAAAATATACGCCAAAAATCGAGATCCCAACCTTTAGTGGGAACTACTACCAGTGGGTATCCTTTAAGGATATGTTCACAGAAACAATTCACAGCAACCCTTCAATTAACAATGCACAGAAAATGCAATATTTGAAGAGCAAGGTAAGAGGGGAAGCTGAGAAAATAATACAGCATCTTGCAATTAACTCCGACAATTATCAAGTTTGTTGGGAATTGCTAAACAATAGATATAATAATAAAAGACTTATATTTACGTCACACGTGAACATCCTTTTAAATATACCAATCATGCAGCAGCCAAATAGTTCACAGATCAAACGTATACATGATACCACTAATGAGTGCCTGAATTCTATCAAGAACCTAGGCGTTGATGTAAGCACCTGGGATCCACTACTGGTGCAACTCATGTCATTAAAATTAGATTCTGATACGTATAATTACTATTTGGAATCCTTAGAGCAGCCTCGAGAGCTACCAACTTTAAAAGAATTTATGAAGTTTTTAGAAATCAAGTTTACCACAATGGAGTCGTCAGCTACACGCAAAAAGCAAGAACATATACTTAAATCAAGCAGCTTGTCACCAACAGGGGTGCAGAGGCCGATGAAATCGCATAATTTCAAGTCATTCACGGCCAATCAAGTCTCATCAAAATCATTTAATCAAAGTAATAAAAACTTTACGTCACAAAAATTTAATATTTCATGTCCAATTTGTAGCGAACAACATGGAATTTACTATTGTCAGCAGTTTTTAAGTATGTCACCGGATGAGAAACGAAAAACAATTTCAAAACTTAATTTTTGCAAGAATTGCTTATTCGATCACCAAGGAAAGAATTGCTTTTCAAGCAAAACGTGCCGTGAATGTAAGGGCCAACACAACACTATTTTACATGAAGCCTTTGCAAATTTTTCTAATTATGTAAAAAACAAATCATCAAACTCGGAATCATCCCGAGGGAACTCATACGTATCACAGAACACATCTTCATCTGAAATTCTTATCACTACTGCTATTATTAACGTAAAAGATCAAGATGGTACTTACCATAAGATGCGTGCTTTAGTAGATCAGTGCTCTCAGATGACTTTAATTACAGAATGCGCCGCACAAAGGTTACGACTCCCGAGAAGTAGATGTAAGGGTATTATCGCGGGAGTAGGGGAGAAAGAAAGCACTTGCAAGGGAATTATCATGTTGACTTGCTCTTCTATTTACAATAAAGATTTTGAATTCAGTGCAGAAGCATATATCATGAATAAAATAGCTAAAAACCTGCCACGCCACACTGTGCTCAAGCAAAATTGGCCGCATCTACAAGGCTTACAGTTAGCGCCCAATTGATATATTATTAGGATCTGACGTCTTCCCAGAACTTATTTTAGATGGTCTTCGTAAAGGTAGCAGTCCATCTATGCCGATTGCCCAACAAACAAAACTCGGGTGGATAGTATGTGGCAGTATCATGACGGCGCAAAGTCCGCAATGTTACGTAATCGTTAGCAACACGGACGATATCCAACGCTTTTGGCAGATCGAAGACATCACGGAAGACACAGAATTATCATTAGAGGATAAACAGTGCGTTACTTACTATGAAAATACTACGGTACGTAAGCAAGACGGCCGGTATGAAGTACGCCTTCCTCTTAAGAAAGACTACGAAAATCAATTGGGGTCATCAAAATCAATAGCAATTGCCCAATTTCATCAATTAGAACGTAAATTTAAAAGAAACAACTCTATAGAAAAGGATTACAAGTTATTTATAGACGAGTACATTGCACTCGGTCATATGAAACAAGTATCAAGTTACATGACACCGGATTATTATTTACCGCACCACTGTGTATTACGAGCTGACTCTGCGACTACAAAACTACGCGTTGTATTTAACGCATCTTCCAAATCATCAAGTGGGTCAAGCTTGAATGATATCATGGCGCGGGGTCCAAATTTACAGAAGGATCTCCAATCACTTATTTTGAAATGGCGTCAGTATCAGTATGCTTTTACTGCTGATATTGAAAAAATGTTCCGACAGATCTGGATAGCTGAAGAAGATCAAAACCTGCAAAAATGTATATGGAGAAGTCCAAAAGGAGCACTAAGTGAATATCAGCTGACCACCGTAACTTATGGCACAAAGGCGGCACCGTTTTTGGCCATGATGACACTGCAGCAATTAGCAAAGGATGAGCAAGAACAACATTTAGGAAGTGAAGCTATCAAGGCTTTAAAAGAAGCATTCTATATGGATGACGTACTTCACGGAGCTCATTCCATTCCTTCAGGAAAGCTTTTACAAAGAGAGCTTTCGCTTATTTTGCGATCCGGTGGTTTCAATCTGCGAAAGTGGGCCTCAAACTCTTCAGAATTACTTGACGATATTAGCCCAGGTCAGCCTGAGCAAGATGGCTATGACTTTAGACAAGCAGAATCAACAAAGACCTTGGGACTTCGTTGGAACTACCAATTTACAATGGGACGACAAGTTACCAGAAAATATCAAACAACAATGGATCAAGAGCATTGAAGATATAGGTGATATTAAGCATTATCAGGTACCGAGATGGTTGGGCACTCATGAAAATCAAGATATTGAATTGCATGGATTCTGTGATGCGTCTACTAAGGCCTACGCGTGCGTTGTTTATTGCAGGATCATGTCAGGAGAAAATTATAAGGTGCATTTAGTAGCAGGAAAAGCAAGATTGGTTCCCATTAGTAAGAAAATTTCATTGCCCAAGCTAGAACTAATGGGAGCGCACTTATTAACTAGATTGATGAATAAAATCAAAGATTGTTATAATAACTATAATATAAAAATATACTGCTGGGCTGACTCGATGGTGGTTCTGGGGTGGTTGAACGGCGATCCCGGAAGGTGGAAGCCATTCATAGAAAACCGAGTCAATCAGATCAGAGAGATCATACCAACTGAATCATGGAGGTATGTCAAGTCTAATGAAAACCCTGCGGATTGTAGCAGTAGAGGCATATCAGCAAGACAGCTCAGAGAGCATACGCTTTGGTGGCACGGACCGAGTTGGTTAAAAGAAATAAACATTAAACGTGACATCGAGCGACCTAACTATTTTACCGATCAAGAGGTGAAAAAAGCATCAAAACAAGTTAATGTCATCGCAAAACAAGACAAGGATGGCAACATCATATCAACACTCTTATTAAGACATAGCAACTTTTCGTTTATAATACGCGTAGTAGCCTGGCTGCGTCGTTTTATTACGAAACATCAAGTAGGTAACATAAACTACTTGTCTCTGCAAGAAATCAAGCAAGCCACTATTATCATTATGAAAAATCATCAGCAAGCAGAATTTCGTGAAGAAATCAATAGCATTCTAGATGGAAAGAACATATCAAACAAGAGCAAGATTAACTGTTTAAATCCTTTCCTAGATAAGCAAGGCCTTCTACGAGTTGGTGGCAGATTGAGACACGCTCGGGTGAATGGAGACAGAAAAACTCCTATCATAATATCAAACGGGAGATTAGCAGAACTAATCATTGATTACGCTCACAAGATGACCTACCATGGCGGAGCCAGGTTGTGTCTATCATTTATAAGACAGAAGTATTGGCTCATTAGCGGAATGCGCTCTGTCAAGAAACAACTACGTAAATGTGTAATTTGTAGAAGACATAATCCATACAAATTGCAACAGCTCATGGGCGACCTACCACAAGCAAGGTGCAACCCATCCCCAAGAGCGTTTTATCATACAGGCGTAGACTTCACAGGGTACGTGACAGTCAAAGCAAACAAGGGCCGTGGGATCAAGACCACGAAAGGCTATATAGCAGTGTTTGTGTGCATGACAACCAAGGCCGTGCACTTAGAACTTGTATCGGACCTTACAACATCAGCATTTATAGCTGCCTTGCACAGGATGGCAGCTCGAAGAGGAACCCCTTGTCACATGTATAGTGACAACGGTACCAACTTCATAGGAGCAAATAACGTTCTTCAGAACGAGCTCGAACAGTTACAAATAAACAATCAAGAGTTAATGAAAGTGATCACTGAAATGGAAATACAGTGGCACTTTAACGCGCCCTCATGGCCGTCAGCAGGAGGCCTTTGGGAAGCAGCGGTGAAGAGTTTAAAATACCATCTAAAGCGGGTGATAGGCGAACAAAATCTAACATTTGAAGAGTTCACTACACTATTAGCGCAACTAGAGGCATGTCTCAATTCGCGACCGTTATGTCCATTGTCAGAAGATCCAGATGACTTAGACTACCTCACGCCAGCACATTTTCTAACAGGAGGCTCTGCCTTAACTATCATCGAAACAGAGCGAGATCTTCGAACAAGATGGCATCTAACACAAAAAATATTCCAAGACACGTGGAAAAAATGGCGTAATGAATATCTAGATCAAATAACAGCCCGAAGCAAGTGGAAACGGCATCATGACAACATCAAAATTAATGACGTCGTACTTATTCACGACGATAACCTTCCAGCAGGAAAATGGTTGATGGGCAGAGTTACTGAACTACATCCAGGAGCTGATGGCTACGTCAGAGTGGTAACTCTTAAAACAAAAAATGGTTTCGTAAAAAGACCAATCATAAAATTATCAATTTTGCTAACCGAGAGTGAAGAGCAAGTTCTAGAAACCTCATCGAATATACAAACAGAACAAAAGGCCAAACTCAAACGTCATTTATCTTTAAACTCTGTTTTTATGGCATTGCTATTCTTCATGACTATCATATCAGGTGCAACAAGTTCGTATAACCTAACTGAAATCAAAGACAGATATGTATATTTCGATAAAGTCTCTGATATGAGACTTATAAGAGACGAGTGGAGAATATTAGCATATTATGACATGGGCCCCTATCAACAAGGATTCACGGCTCTAAATAAATACTTACAATACCTGGATAAACAATGTACAAAAATAAACAAGACTATTCGATGCGACTTACTCCTATTGCAATTACAGCACGGATATAATGAACTGGAGTATTATAACCATATGCTCCTGAGTCAGCATTCAGGCACGCGACAGCGCCGCGGTCTTATCGACGGTGTCGGTTACGTCGCTAACAGCCTATTCGGCGTACTGGATCAACATTTCGCGGAACAGTATCAAAAGGATATACAACTCATTAGAGACAATCACAACCATATGACCTCACTATGGAGAAATCAAACTTCCATCATAGAATCACAAAATAATGTTTTAAAAAGGATAACAGTTTTGATCGATAAACAACACAAAGCAATAAATCTGCATTTAATGTCCTTGGAAGCTAAAACTAACGACATTAAGCAAGAAATTCAAACGAACTTTGACATGAATATGTTCACATTCACAGCTGTTATTGCCAATAATATGTTACTTAACCTGAAAAACATACAAGAAGTGCTATCAGATACAATAATTGACTTATACCATGGTCGATTCAATCCTCATTTGTTGGCGCCGGAACAACTAAAAAGCGAGCTGAGTAATATTGCAAGTCAACTACCAAAGGACTTTGCCCTGCCAGTCGATGATGTACAGAACAACATCAGAGATATTTATCCATTACTGACAGTAAAAACAAGAGCGACAGAACAATACTGTCTTTTTGAAATCAAGGTACCGTTAGTTAGCCAAGATTATTTCGAAATCTATAAATTGATTCCTATACCGCAACAATCAAGAAACAGCAAAATCAGTATTATACCAAAATCAGATTACTTTGGTATCAACCTCCAAAAGGATATCTACGTTAAAATGACGGAAATGGACTTAAAGCAGTGTGTCCATTGTACCCAAACTTCATTGTGTCGTATACAAACTCCTGTTAACCGCCTTATCAATGATAATGACCTATGCGAGGTGAATCAGCAGTCTAATCAATGTGTGACTACCATCAAATCATGCAGTGATGAATGGATTAGAATAAACAACATTAATTCATTTATTTACTTTTGCTGTCACGGGTGTAAGGTGCGAATATTATGCAAGGATCAAGTTACCGTACAACAGCTGTCGCACTCAGGAATCATTAACCTCAGTCAAGGCTGTATGATAAAAACAAAGAACTTCACGATATATTCACACAAGGAAATGAACAGTAATATCAATATTTCTTCAACTATTGACCATCAATATATACCACCAATCAATCACATTATCAATTTCTCCATATCTACTCATTTGGACACTACGACTCTATCATCTGTATCAGAAACACAGAAAGAGCTAAATGAAATACATGACAAAATTCGTATTCTAAAAGAAAATCAAGGGCAAATCGAGACTCTTTCATACTATCACGACGTCCATCATTATACCGCAATATACATAGTGGTGGGTGTCGTAGTGATACTCGTCGGGGTCGTCGGGTACAGAATGCGGTGCGGACGCGCAACGCAGCCGCCGCCGCCGCCGCAGGACAGCAGGGTGGAGACGGCGCCAAGACTGGCGTTGGCAACGGTCAACCTAGCTTCCACCAGTACTAGTGATCAGTGTCAAAATAAAGTGCAAAGTTTTCGTAGGTATAGCAGTGAGCGTAAAAATAAGCATGATAAAGGCACTTCGCCTTTTGTGAAAAAATCAGTGTTCAAAGTGAGTGAACAACCAGTGTAGTGTTGTGATGATTAAAATGACTAAAGACTTTAAGTCTATATTTTCTTACGATTAAGGACCAAGTGGCTCACCTTGTTAATCATATCATATCATGCATTCATCCTTTACTTTATCAAATCACTTTACATTCTTATCTTTTGTCCCCCGGGAACATGTACGGGCCAGCGACCGTACATTTCCCGCGGTCAGCATTTTGTCCGCAGCGACGATTTTGTAACCATTTTATTAGTTAGTTCACTTTCAGCAAGCGTATCGTGTACTCATCAATCATTATCATTTTATAGCATTATCAAGTTGTGAATAAATTCAGTGTGCAATCAAACTATCTATCATTTAGCAATCCATGTACATTACCCGTACAGTTGGCACAAAGCTTAGATTAAAAGGTCCATAAAATTGAGCGATTTATTAACAGGCTGTAAACCGATCGCTGTATTCTACCACAACAACTTCCTTTCAGGTTCCTTTTTACGACTGCCCTGCGATTTATGAGCGGCCCACACTTTTTATACTGCACTACGAAGTGTTTTCGACATGTTGTGCTCGAACTATCAATTTGTACAAGATTATAATTCTTCAGACTTCTAATAAAGTCAACTCGAAAATTGAGCTCCAGCGTTTGAAGGAGACAAGTAGACTGTAGCCGCAGATCATCTATAATCACGCTTTCTCACGTCACATGTTTCCCGAAGTTTTAGCCGAGAGGTCGGTACTTCTAAACTGTTTTCTACAAATAAGCAATGTACATAATCATGACGTTTTATATGAGCTTGATAAATCCACCAAAGGACCAAAAAAGTTATTGATAACCTAACATAACATACCATCATGCTTGTATTCCTCGTAGAGTTAGACAGAGGCGTACTAAATGTACACCCACATTTCGCGCAGGTATGTATAGGTCTCATGCTATAGAGGGCGAGCCCATTGCTATCATCAGCCTCTAATTGCAGACATAGATCTATACTCCGAGCGGCTATCAATAATTTCATTCCTTGCAACACCGGAGCACGTTGCTAGTTTTAAATAAAATAATTAAATGTGGTCAGGAAAGAGGTTTTTATTCGTCCCCATGAGCAATGTCTGGCAACTTGTATTCGCATTTTATTTGGGTCGCCGTGCAATTTTTATGCAACACGAAGATTAAATTTTATTCACGCGCCATTTTGTTACACTTCAGCGGACCGTTTTGCGGGGAACCACGTGTTTGGTATTCACATCACGACACTACAGAGGCTTCGTATGTTCTATGTTGGAATATCAACTTATCAAAATGGTATCTCTTTTTCTTCTTCTGGTACTTCTTCTTCTCTACTATTATAAAATTGCAAAAAAGCTGTGTCTGTACATTGAAGATATTTAGAAAAAATAAGTGGTATATAAACGTCTCCGAACCCTAAAATGTGATTTTTTAAATTCTTGTCTGTTTGTTACGGGTTGGCGCAAAAAGTAGTAAAAAGTAGTTATTGAAATGAAACTACTTTTTACGGATTTTATCGCGGTATATTGATATTATTTAGTTCCCGAAAAAGTAGTTAATTTTGTTTTCACTGTTAAACTTAAAAACTGGTATATTTCTTATCTCAAATAATTAAACGGAACCTGTGATACAGCTTGACCTCTGTAATGTATAGAGACCCATGCAAAGAAGAGATCATCACTGTTGGTTTTTGAGCTTCAAGTGAGCGAAGCCGCGGGCAGAAGCTAGTAGTAATATTAAGGGTCAGTACTACAAATTAATGACATATGTTAATTTAGATAAATAAGGCCGTTAGTTAGCCGAGTGCTATGCTAACTAAAGTATAGTAGGTACTTATATTTGTATACATATATCTTATTATAGAAGTAACCCTTTTGCATTTTACGATTGACTACCAATAACCTTGTATAACTATTATAGTAATTATTGTTGTTATAATAAGTACCTATTTTATTTTGAAACCGTTTACATAATTAAACGTACTATTTACTTACATGGCAGCTTATAGGAATTCTCTCTCGCTCTCTTTATTTTTATGGGCTTATTTGGAATTATCACGGTTTTCTGACAACTGTAATGCAAGGTCTATGTCCTTCTCCAAGGTCCAATCTATGTCATACCAAAATGTACACTAAACTGTTGAAACAATTATTAAAATTGTTTCAGTAGTTTAGTGAAAGTTGACTTTGACTTTAAGAAAATAGTTTTGTTTCATTGCACCTAAGTTTAATTTGTGTAGAGCACCTTTATTTTATGTTTAGTTATTCTATTGATAAAATGTGGAAATCAACCCACCCCTCTGTTATTTGCAAAGACTAATTTAGTAGGTAGGTACCTACAATTAAGTTATTTGAAAAACCAATCAGTTTTCATTTATACAATTAAGTAATTTGAAAAACCAATCAGTTTTCATTTAAATGGCTGAGTGCATCGATGAAGTACCTATGTTCTGTTGAGTAGTTGTGGGGCGTCAGGGCGGGCGCGGTGGCACATGCAAAATGATTGGCCCTTGTTATTTGATTTGCCCGACCTGGTTGCCAGCACCCGTTCCGCATGGCTGATTCCTTCCCATTCTGTTTGTGTTGCTTTATTATGTTAGTTTAACCTCTTTATGTTTCAAATTCAAATATCACTATTACTTTATTACCCTTGAATTATGATAGGATATTTTTTAAAAGTGAAATCTTCTTTAGCGGCGTTGTGCACTTTTTGGGATGGATAAAAAATGTTAAACTCGCGTTAGGACACGTGATCTGATCGAAAAATAGTAAGACGGTTGTAATGGTTCGGAAGTTTTAAATTTTTAATGTAATATAACTTGTCATGTTTGTGTATGATAGCGCAATAAATTAATCGTGTATTTTACCACATAAATGATAGTACTTTTATACTGATAATTAAAGCAATTCGTGCGAAATTATTCCCTAAACATTCCAAAATATCAAAAATGCACAACGTTAATGTTCAAGTTTTTACTTCTGCCAGCACTCCCGGAGTGCAACCTGTTTTTTTTATAATACAGCTACCATTACGTTGAAATTAAACTACTGCTACTGGTCACGGGCAAACTGGAGTCTGCCCGTGACCATGGATGCTGTAAAGGATCCGAAACGTCGGGAACTAAATAATATCAATATACCGCGATAAAATCCGTAAAATGTAGTTTCATTTCAATGTCTAATATTCGCGTAAGTGACAGAAATCAGTATACCATTACGTTTATATTCCATGAAACTTAAATTAGAAGTACTGCTACTAATGAACACACAAAAATTCATATACATACCTATAGCAGCAGCCTAACATTTTAAACCTAACCTAAATATTAACGCACTGTCACGCCCGTATTCCCCGAAGGGTTCGGCAGAGTCGTACTAATGTACACCCACAGTTCGCCGGTATGTTTAGTTCCCATGTAATAGGGGGCGAGCTTATTGCCATTAACTGGACCGAATTCCAACCTCCGAGCTGCTACTGAGGATTTCATAGAAGAACCCAATAATACTTTGCTTGACCTCGGAATCGAATCTAAGACCTCTAGCGAATCAGTCTCGCTCAGAACCGTGGTTCGCGGAGAATTAAGCAGCTCAAAAAAAATATGTATATGACGTAAATAGGTAGAGTAGGTACTGAGGTAACTCTCTAATTCTGAGAAACTTATATTTTTTTAATAGAAAGCAAAGCAAACGGCCAATTCGTTTACTTTAGAGATATTAGTTATTAATAAACTGAAGAAAATGCCCACTTATATTTTCATTTGTTGTTGAAAATAAAAATTCTCCACCTCGCCATTTATAACACTCAAGCGACTTTAAGATGGCAGAGGAAATTAAGAAATTTCCTTGTTCGGTGAGATTTTATGTAAAAGCTTGGAGAAGGTATTGAGGAGATGGGACACGGTACGGTCGTTACACTCATAAATTGTAAAATATTATGATTACGAAATTTCATAAAATATGATCTGTCACTAAATAAAATACTTACAGATGTATTTTATAAAAGTTCAATGTACAGACGCAGCTTTTTTAACAAGACATAGTATTCAATCATATATACAGGGAGATATCTATATCTTAGATTTAATCACGTAGAATGTGATTCCTTAGTTCCTTAGACAGTGTAAGGAATACATTACAATTGTGTTTTATTGCCGCTGGTCTTAAAGTATTGCAGATGAAATTGCGTTCAGTTGATGTGGAATCACGTTGCTTAGTTGCTGTAGGTCAACGGGTAATGGGTCACGTGCGAACCAGCGCAATTAGCTCAGTGCGGTATCGGTGTTACTGTAAAAGTGCGAATCTGATTGTACGAAAAAAAACTAATAAAAAGTAGAAAGGTTTTATAGTTATTATGATTTGGCATTACTTACTGGCTAAATCACTGCACACTAGTATGAATCATAAGTAGGTATAATAATATCAACCCGTTTATTGCTTCTCCACTGGTACGGATGTCCACTAAATGTTTGGCTCAGAATCAAAATTCGGCTACAGACAGTACAGATAGGCTAGGATAGAAGTAGTTACATGAACTAGGAGAGTCCTTAAAAGTTGTTGTGATAACAAAATTAGCGGTTGTAAAAGTTACAGAATCACTAATAACTGATTTTTTTAAAGTAGCCTTAATGGGCATCTGACTTGCGATCATGCGGTTACCGGTTCGAAATCCACCCATTCCACTACGACGTAACACAAGCATTTAGCTTAGTACAAGGGCTTAACAAAAATACCAGTAATGTGCGACCCACATTGCTAGTAAGATTTTTGGAGAAAAAAAATATTTACGCCTTCGGGTTATATTAATAAACATATAAATTTAAATTTGCTAATGTCCTAAGGGGCTCGTGGGTAACTGATATCTAGATCGAGCGGCGATAAGTAATGTCACAGGACGCATATTAGACACTAGTTCTACTCTGGTCACCAAGAGCTGTAACTGATTTCTCCTATTTTACGGTGACATCGGCAATCCGGTGGCGAACTGATTCGCGCCCGATTGCACACTGCTCCAATACCGGCCCACTGTGCAAATTAATGTAGTATCTTATTTAGTCATATTGCACTGTGTGGACAGCTTCGTTAACAAATATAAGCGCGTGTCGTGATTGAGTGCCCAGAACATTCGATTTGATTGGATATAAAATTAATTGAGTAAGTAGTCAGAAGTTAGAAGACTATGCTATCATGTCAATCTGATGTTTTTAAAATTTAAATGATTTATTTCTTGTGTTTTCCATAACATTTTTTCGTGAAAATATCAGAAAGACCATAAAATTTAGTTGTTTTATTTTTTATAATAATTTCCCAAAACATGTAGGTACCATCACCTTTAACAAACCCCTTTTATTATACTGTAGGGAAACACCAAAGATTTAATTTGTATCCATTGAGATCTTAAATTGAATAAAGCAACTACCTTAGTGTAGAAGATACCGTTCAAGTAAACAATCACAGGGCATATCATTAATCCCAGATTAGCGACAAACCGCAAGTGCAGTTCTATTTAATAATTCATAGAGGGATAGCTCACAAACACAGACTATTTGAGTAGTTGTTACGCTTGCAATCCTCGCTTTAATAACCAGTCAGCGCTAAATTCATCCGAAGGTTAATCACATTATGTACCTATGCGAGTTGCAGTTAATTAAACTGATATCTCATTAATATGTCAGTATTAATAAGCCTATATTAAAATTGACGTTATGATGTAATGTAAATTGGTCGTTCGGAATTGCCAATCGTAATTAATTTGATGGAATCCATTTGAGCCCATTCTGGTAAAAATTTAAATTGATAGGTACTAATACTAACAACAAATCACAAATTGTAAGTAATGTTTGTAGATAATTATTATCGTACTGAAACCTATCGCTGCGCTATATAACCTATTGTTACAATAATATACATTACACATGATACCTGCAGTGATATTAATAGGTACTTCTCATAAAAATACCGTAAAGATCTGATGAAAAAATTATGGACATCCGTGAAGCTTAAAAGGTACAAGAGATGGCAGAGACCTTTAAGACTAGGATTACCATCGCATGAAACTTGTGGGTAGGATTCTTTATAATTATATTGAATCTCTCTAGAGTGAACACGACGGTATTATCATTCTTAAACGACAAATTTTTATTCTAAAAAATATTGATAAATCTTCGTGAATTTGATTGAAAGAAAGAACCTGTTTACCAATGGGCACTTCTAAATATAGCACATTAAATGTACAATTTCTATACAGCCTTCTTTTATATATCAATATACAAATGACATTTAAAACTACCTTGCGGTATGAATGACAGGTACTATTAGCGCGGTATCTTACTTTTATGTACTTATTTATGTCGAATATTACTCGGAAACAGTTTATTAAAGAATTCTTAAGTATTTTTACCCGTAGAGAAATAAGGAAAAAATATAATATAAGCTCTGATTTGTAGATACTTTGGAAGACGTTAGCAGCAGGTTTATTGATTTGTAAAACTAGATTGAATGGTTATTGACATTGAATACAATACAGTATCTGGTTGACCTATAACTGAAAACTCAAACAAGAAACCGAACGGAACAAAGTTTCGTTCCTTTTCAGAACACACCGCCACCGTGGAAGAGCCATGCTTCGGCACGAATGAGTCGGCTCGACTAGATTGATTCCAGGCCTCACAGAAAACAGGCTGAAACAATGCTTACGTAGTGTTTCGCCGAGTGTGTGAGGATACCGGAGGTCCTCTTGAGACTCCTCTGATGTTGCGGTTGTCCATGCGCATCTACTAGTTTGCCCCTCTATCCCAAAAAAAGGCAATAAGAAATGTACATTTATATTGATTTCTGACGCTTACGCGAATATTAGACATTGATATGAAACTACTTTTTACGGATTTTACCGCGTTGCATTGATATTATTTTATTCCCGACGTTTCGGAACAATATATCGCTTGTTGAATTTAGATGTCAAACATCATGTTGTGTTATGTCGTATTTCATTCACGTTCAAAGAAGAAAAGTTACAGGTAGTCATGTCTGTTGTGCTGTCTGTCAGTTTGTCTAAATTAAACGATAATATTGTTGGGAAACTGAGAAACTTGTGTATTTTAAGATACGTCTAGTAGGTAAGGATAGACTGGATGAGCCAGGTCATGAAATTAGAAAATGTAATTTGAATCCACTATGTATGTCTATTACACCAAACTACTTTCTTGGTACTTTTGCTTATTACAAAGAATTTTTTTAGAGGATAGGGGGTAAAACGAGCAGATGGATCATCTGATAGTAAGCAATTACCGCCGCCCATGGACACCCGCATCACCAGAGGAGTCGCAAGTGCGTCCTTTAAAAGGCGGGTTCTTTTAAAAGGGATTGGCCTTCCGGTACCGTCACTCACTCGGTGAAACACACACACAGGGTTGTTTCACGCCGGTTTTCTGTGAGGCCGAGGTATCACTCCGGTCGCGCCGGCCCATTCGTGCCGAAGCATGGCTCTCCCACGATGGCTACTAGGTATTGTGTATCTAGATTTTCTTTCAGGACAGCCTTTTGTACCTATAATAAATATAATTTGGCACAATGAGTCTGTCTCGCTCTCTTTTTATCTTGCCGTTATATATTAATATACATACATATGTAGGCATATGTAACCCTATTTTAATAATAACAAGAACCTATAGCAAGTAACTACTCATAAGTTGTTCACCGGTTTAAAGTAACACACAGACAGATAGGGTTAAATCTACCCTGTCTACGATTATAATATCAGATTGCCATTGGCTTGCATATATGGAAGTACTTATGAACGTACCTTTGTGTTTAATACTAAAATTATTTTAGAATTTTCTATAAAATATTCCTAGGAAGTAAAAAACTTAGAACTGGGTGCCGAGTCTACTATTCAGTTGTGTCAGAATTGTGATTCAGTGACTTCATAATGGTTGATTTTTTACAGTTTTCTCTACGATATCTGTCATTTCTTATGGCATTTAGTGCCATTGGACGGTCATTCTGAGTCAATTGAAATAGCAGACTAGGGCCCCTGATTAGTGCCAGACAGCTAAATGGCAGTAGATTTAACTGACATACTCTAAATTACCTATTAGCTTATAATTTTATTACATGACCAAAAAACTAACGAATACATTCAAAAAACTGGAAAAATCAAGTGTAAATATTAAATTTACTTGCGGTCTACAATAGAGATATGCTAATTTAGATAATTTTAAGGATAGATTCCTTGTTCCACATAGTAAAATATTCCTGTGATAAGCCTGAGAAACATAATATAACATTTCCTTTCCGTAGTCGTGTTATACCAAGGTTTATATAGGAAGAACATTGCGTGTATTCCTTCCAGGAAAAATAAAAATAAATTGTCTTCTAACAAGTCTCATTAGCTGGCATTACCGTTCATTCAATCAGTGCTCTGTATAAAACACCCATATATGTGTACTTACTAGTTACATAAAGTACTTGTAGTTACAAATTATGCACTCTGCTACATACGCATGCAAAAGGCATAAGGAGAATAAGTTGATTTTTTTATAGTATTTAGGTAGCTGCTCTTCACTAGCGCCATCTAGTAAATAAAAATAAATGTCTTTTTAAAGACACTTTTACAAAACATTGATTTGTAAAAGTCTCTTAAGTATTTTACAAATTAAATACAATTTATATTATATTAAGTATTTGTTAAAGATACAATTCTTAGGCAGGATTCGAACATGCATACACCCTGTGAAGTGCACCGGACACATTAACCACTCAAGTATCTGCTTAAAACAAGTAAAATTATGATCGTTCTAACAATGAAACACTGCACACTGGCCCAAAACAACACAAAATTTAGAAGCGGCGGTAGCCTAATGGCTAGGGCGTCGGACTTGCGATCATGTGGTTGCCGGTTCGAACCCCACCCATTGCACTACCGACGTGAACCCACTCGTAACACAAGCAATCTAGCTTAGCACGAGGGGTTAACAAGATTACTAGTAATGTGCGACCAGCATTGCTAGTAAGCTTTAAAAAAAATAATTACTTACTCTATTTGATAAGAAATAAACATACTTTAGTTACGTGGTGACTGAGGAGTACCAGTTTATCATATACTAGTTTAAAAATAGGTATTAAGCTATTTATACTTCATATATTTGATTTTACTATTTTTACTCGCTATTTGTAGCTATGAAATAGCTGCACACAGTCAATTATAGAAGACGAGATTCTTATATAACACTAGCTGACCTGAGAGACGTTGTCCTCTCCAAGTTTCAACTAACTACCTCGAAAAATCTGGTTTTCCATATTTTTAATTCACTTAGCGCCATTGACCTCCGAATACCTTACTTCTGACCTATAAATTACTTAATTTCAAAAATTTGTTCACATGGTGTTGACGTGAAGCATGGAAATATAAACACACATACCTACATAGATAAAAATCTCAAATAACTGTTTCGGCATCAGTAAAGATTAATGCAAATTGCAATTTTTTTTTATTATACATACTTATGTGGTATATTCTTTGATTATATTAATTCTTAATTATTTGATTTGATGGAAAGTCTTAAGTTTCTCAAATAAAGTGTGCGCACTGTATCTACACTATGGAGGTTTCACATTATAAAATGAGTTACTATATGGCTGGATGCTGTAAAGAAAAAAACAATAATTGACAAAATTGACAACTCAAAATGACACCTGTTAACGAATCTTTAAATCTATCGAATAACAATGTCGTGTTAGTCCGCTAGAAAATAAGTTGTCATTCTTTGTTTACTTCTTTACCCTACTCAAATATTTAGTTTTGACACCGGCTGGTGCTCTGTGGATAAATCCTATGTATGTCCCGTGATGCCCTGTATAAGTAGAGTTAGAATAAATGTACTAATAATCAATTCCTGGTCACAATAATGGTTTTTGATTGATAAGCTTTATTTTCATGTTTTATCTTATTTAGTCCCTGTCAGTGTATTTTTTAAATATTATTTGATTCTGTTATAATTTTTGACCCGTGCTAGTCTAGTACAGAAATACTTGAAAAAGAAATTGACTTCAATGGTTATTTTTCAAATTTAACGTTTTCAATGATAAAAATGTTAATAACTTTTGATAGAGAGATCCGATTTGAATTAAAAATAGCCTAAATGTTATTCCAAGAAACAAGCTAATAATTCCTGTCCACTTCCTCCAAATCTCTTCAGTAGTTATCATTTGATGCGTGGTCAAACACACAGACAAACCGACAGACAAACTGACAGACAAAATTTCCAAAAACAATAGAAATGGATTGTGTTACTGATTCTGAGTACCCCAAATTAGTTTTTTTTGTAAATATAAGCAATGTACAGACACGGCTCACTTACATTCTTATTATATGTAAGATAAGATTAGATAGATTAGTTACTTCCAAGTCCAAGTCATTCGCACTGCCGCCTTTTATAGTAAATGCTTTTATCTAATAAAGAAACATTTACCAATAAGCGACAATCGACATGATATTTTCTTAGTCTACGACTGCCTCATTAGCCAAGTGGTCCTGAGCGCGACTGCTACGCTAGAGGTCCTGGGTTCGATTCCCAGGTCGAGCAAAGTGTTATTGGGTTTTTCTATGAAATTACCAGTAGCAGCTCGGAGTTAGGAATTTGTGCCCGGTTAATGGCAATAGGCTCGCCCCCTATTAAATGGGACCTAAACATACCGACGAACTGTGGGTGTACATTAGTACGCCTCTGCCTAACCCTTCGGGGAATACAGGCATGATGGTATGTATTCTTACAACTTAAAAACACGACAATCGTTACAAGCAGTGACGTAGAATTTTGCAGTTTCTACGCCCAGGTCCAATGAAAAATGTCGTGAGCGTAATTTATACGTATTTCTATTGCACGTGACTGTACTTCATAGGGTTTCGGCTTACGTGTTTTCTTAAGACTTATCATTAACGTGACGAGTGACGCGAGTCGTGATAACGGTTCACTTTGCTATATTAGCTATATTCTTGCCTCGTGCTGATTTCATAGGCAAACATGCACTGCAATTGGATTTATTATGTCTAATACAAACTTTCTTTAATTAAAATGTATTTCAAGCGACCGTATTATAGTGGCGTAATTAGTTGGGTGAACATAAAGACCTTGAATTACCTAGAAATACTGATTTATTTCGTAGCTAGCTACCTAGTTAGTTACTTGCTCGGTTGAACATTTTATTGCGATAAATCGTTTGATAAATAAGCACTTAATACCGAATACCCTTATTCCTAGAACCTTATTCTAGAACAGCGGTTCGTGGATGGGAACCGCTGGTTAGTCCGCGGACTACCACGTATTCACAAAAGCTAAAATGTGGTCCACAAAGTTTTTATCTTTTAGGTAGGTACATATATATTATGTTAAAAGTTTTGATGTGAGTATTTCAGATTGATACTGTTTATTTCCCCGCTAACACCAATAAAATCAAAGTAGTAGGTACCTGATCAAAAAAGTTTGGGGACCACTGGCCTAAAAGCATGACATACCTATGTCATTTAAAAAACAGGTGAACTGGTTGGATTGTGGGAAATTCCGACGGGTGTTGAAAAAGCAACTCTGCGCATAAAGTTCCGCTATTGAACTTGAAAATATTCACACTGCTCGTATTCTGGTTTTTATTCTGACCTAATTCAGGAGATCGAAATGCCTACTCTTGATGAATCATTATGATTAAGTAATGAAAGTAAACACTGCTTAAATAGCATATAACAACGATGCAATGTTTCAGTGAACTCTCTAATAACATTGTTATAATTCAAACAGCGTTAAAATATCGACACTATTTAGATAGTAACAGAATACAAATTACATAAACAAATAATTTCCCTGTGAATCTGTGTAAAATCAAATATGTACCTACTCACAATTGTACATAAATTATGAACCTAACGGAGCTGAAAACACGTTGGAAGGAAGGAATCTGGAGGAGATTTGCTATAAATTCGCATGTAATCAAGCGTATTCTTTAGGTTTCACCGAGATTCATCGTATGAATATAGTCACATATTACTTAAACATAGAAATTACGGTATGAAAAAATTAATTAGTAACTATATAAACAATTTGTAACTTTCACTTATACCTAAAATTTGTAGGTATATGTATATATGACCGTTAGAATTTTCAAAATATCATCAATTGAAAGGAAACTACTTTTTACGGATTTTATCCATTGTATTGATTTATTCCCGATTAATTCCCGACGTTTCGGATCCTTTCCAGCATCCATGGTCACGTGTAGACTGAGGTGTTGGACGTCTCAATGTTAAAATTGTTAAAATTAAATATCAATACAACGCGATAAAATCCGTAAAAAGTAGTGTCATTTCACTGTCTAATATTCGCTGTGTCAGAAATCCGAATATCTTCTCTACTATTATAAAATTGTAAAAAAGCTGTGTCTGTACATTGAAGATATTAAAAAAAAACAAGTGGGTTAGGGTATATAAACGTCTCCGAATCCAAAAATGTGATTTTTAAAATTCTTGTCTGTTTGTCTGTTTGTTACGGGTTGGCGCAAAAACTACTGAATAGATTTTAATTTTGTTATCACTGTTAGAAAGTATGTGCTTCAAATTAAAAACTGGTATACTTCTTATCTCATATAATTAAACGGAACTTGAGATACAGCTTGACCTCTCAAATGTGTAGAGACCCATACAAAGAAGAGATCATCACTGTTGGTTTTTGAGCTTCATGCGAGCGAAGCCGCGGGCAGAAGCTATCATTAGTATTATTATATATCATATTGTTCCAAAAACTGAAAAAACTAAATGACAGTAGCTATTGATTCATGGAATCTTGACAGCGTAACCGGACTTGGTGGCGAGGCACCGAATGCCTCCAGCCAGGAGCAACATATAAACTAAGCAACAACAGCTAAGGGTGTCCCCTAAGGGACTCGGGCCTCGGCTTAGGGCGTTCCTAGGGGGACAGCTAGGGTCGGCTGGATCTGGTTTAAATTATTTAGGGACTAATTTAAAACTACTGGCTCGGACCGGGCCGGCTTAAGCAAGGGTCGGGGGGGACACTATATTGAAGGCCTGTTTCCAAACATACTAATATTATAAAGCTGAAGAGTTGGTTTGTGTGTTGTGCTTATTTTATGAACTACAGGTTCGAATTAAAAAAATGTTTTTAGTTGGATAGACCATTTATCGAGAGGAAGGTTATAGGCTATACAACATCACACTACGATGAATAGGAGCGGAACGTCAATGAAAAATGTTGCAAAATAGGAAAAAAAAATCTTTTGAGAGACAGACCGAACTCCACGCGGGCGAAGTCGCGGGCAAAAGCTAGTAACGCTATAAAGTCAATCAACAGAAATTTTACATCTACCTACCTGTTTCAATTTTGACACAATGGATTTTAAATTACTTAGGTATTCAAATAAAAGGAAAGCTCAGAAATGAAAAAAAAAAGAAATATGCCTGTATTTTTCTTGGCACGACTGCCTCGAACGTTTGAAGCGTTCTAATCAGATTATACTTATAGCGCGGGTGTTGTGTTGTGATAATATCAAAGTCTGTTTATCATGGCGAGTGTGACCGGCGGCGTTGCGGAAACTCAATGCCGCTAGCAGCAACAGGTTGACTGTCTTGTGATCAACTACATTTGTAGAAAGAATATTCTTTGTGCGCACTCTTTCTGAGATAGCATAAAATAATGATTTCTTCTTGCATAAACTAATACATACATATGGAATAGCTGTAGCCTGCGGCTTCACTCGAATCTTAAATGACTTGTCGAGACAAAAGAGAGCCTATGTATGTCCTTCTCCAAAGTTCAATCTATATCTTTACAACAAATCATGTAATTTGGTTCAGCAGTTCAAGCAACACAGTGAAACATTATATGTTAATCATTTTATACATTTTTTATCGTAGCAAGCAAAAAGCAGGCGGTTTAAGTAATGGCTAGGTAATAGATATACATAGATTATAAAGATCTATCACTGAGTACTTTGGGATTTGGGTAGAAAGATGATGACCTACTAGGTACAATTTACTTTATTTCTTCTTTGAAAAAAAAGTACCAATTAGGTATTACAGGTTAAGTCTCGCAAAACTGACTAACATAACATTTTCTTAATTTTAAATCAAAAACAGTGTGGTTAAATACAAATTAATTTGAATTTGATTACTTGCAGTGCAGGTACCTCAATGTACCACTCTACACCTACATAGGTACATAAGCGTTTATTAATGTCTCATTACGAAGCTAAAGGGGGTTTTCACTTTGAAGTTTATGCAAAAGGAGAAACGTAATAATGCTCGAACGTCGACTGAAATCACAGTATGACGTTAGGGTGAAAGCTAGCTATGAAGTCATTCCTTCGTTCCAATTCTTATCACGGGACATTTTGTCATTCTATAATTTGGATAGGTATAAATGTCATTCATTCTCTGACTTCATGGAAATATTTTTAATGTCGCTCATTACCGAATGTAATCAAATATAGACTTTATAATTTATAGCTAACATACTCAATTACGGTGACAGTGACACGTGTACCATGTATGTACTAAGATAGAAGGTACGAGACGTATTCAAAAAGTAAGTAGTTGCTAGTTTATAGATAGATATATAATCAACCCATATACTGTCCCACTGCGGGGCACGGGTCTCCTCTCAGAATGAGAGGGATTAGGCTATAGTCCACCATGCTTGCCTAATGCAGGTTGGCAGACTTCACACGCCGTCAAAATTTCTCAGGCATGCAGGTTTCCTCACAATGTTTTCCTTCACCGTTGTAAGCGAGTGATAATTAATTATTAATACGCAGATTATTATGAAAAGTCAGAGGTGCGTGCTTTGGGTTCGAACTCAAGACCTAAGACGTGGTAGTCCAGTGGCCTCCACCAATACTATCACTGCTTCTGCATCTGCTTAGATAGATAAAGGAATCTAAATATAAAGTTGCCTGAATAGAGATAGTGAAACGACTAGATCTGCAACACAAATCACTATAATACTCTCTGACGTAAAGATCTTAATGAATCTCAATGAATTCGTACTCCTACGCGCAGCTTGTAGACTATTGTATTATGCCAACACCTCGTCGTTTTATGATAATAATACAAAACATTCAAAGAATTCAAAAATTTAATGTCGCGAAATGTAAACAACATTTGTAATTCGTCTCAGTTGCTTTAGGTTTAATTATATTCTATTCTCTAAGTATAAGTACTTGTAAAGTTTCAGTAAAGGAAGAATATCGAGATCACATCTCACCAGTCATTTGAAATTAACTTGGTCAAATTTACCGCAAATCATTTTCTGTACGAATAAACAAAATAACACTCATAGAAACTTTCCTTGTAAAGTGGCCAAGTGGTCCTAAGCGCGACTGCTACGCTAGAGGTCCTGGGTTCGATTCCCAGGTCGAGCAAAGTGTTATTGGGTTTTTCTATGAAATTCCCAGTAGCAGCTCGGAGTTAGGAATTTGTGCCCGGTTAATGGCAATAGGCTCGTCCCCTATTACATGGGACCTAAACATACCGGCGAACTGTGGGTTTACATTAGTAGTACGCCTCTGCCTAACCCTTCGGGGAATACAGGCGTGATGGTATGTTATGTTATGTTAATTTAAATTTTAATTATGTGTCGTTGTTAGAATAAAACAGAAACTAAGCTGAGGTGATTGCGTCTTGTAGGTACATTTTTGTACGTTGCGAACGGAAAAACAACTTGAGATTTCCCCAGGGCCGCCCGAGCTCCGATGCTCACTGCAAATATTTGACCGCCTGCGTCGATCGTAGCCATAACAGCTAAAATGTTTGTGCATCAACGAATATATTTCTAAATTTAGGCTTACATAGTTACAAGTGACATTTTATGGTACGGACATGTGATGTTTTCTGCACATCACATGTCCGTACAAAGAAGGTCATGTTACTAGATTTTTGTAAGGAACTGTGATGAAATGTATGGAAAACCAATCTTACTGCGTACAATCTAAGTTAATTGGAATAAAGGCAGGAGAACAATGATGACGATTCTTATGTGACATTTCATGTAAGAATAGCAATAGAAATAATTTATTCAGTAAAACATTGTTTACTAAGATAAGTAACTATAAATAAGTTATAATAAATGTGCCTGAACTAGGTAGCAATAAAATAAAAAAATAATATAGAACTGCATGAAACTTGAAAGTACCTACATGTCACTTGTGAATCACATTATGATGAAATAAAAACATTCATTATAGTCAGGACAACATAATAGAGTAAGTGCCACTTGCACCAACTTATTAAATGTGTTTAAATTGTATTTAAACATAAAATTTCTATGAAAAATCCTGTTTAAACTCAATTTAAAATATAATTTTGAAGTTGGTGCAAGTGGGCCTAAGTGAATACGAAACCACAGATAATAGACGAAACGAAATATTCGTAACGTTGACCTACTTCCGAGTCGTATCGATGTAAGCTACCTTATACGACGCAATATTAAACGTTGATAAAAATATTGTTTACAATTTCTTTTGTTCGATAGAAGTATCTGTAATTAAAAAGAATTGAAAATTTCTGTCATGTTGAAAATCCGAGGAATGTACAAG
The DNA here is from genome assembly GCA_947256265.1 of Acronicta leporina. NCBI lineage: Eukaryota > Metazoa > Arthropoda > Insecta > Lepidoptera > Noctuidae > Acronicta > Acronicta leporina. The sequence continues at coordinate 11,598,253 of OX366512.1, forward strand.
AAACAAAATATTATTTTAGAAGCATTTTGACGTATAATCGAAGGGCCGGCCTCTCCCTCCTTCATTTCTGTACCCTACAGGGTCCAAGATTGGTGTCATTATATTCTGTACAACATCTTTATATTGTGAAATCATCTTTATATGGTGTTTCATTTATGTTTTTTTTATTTTTTTTCAATAAATTAGTTATACCAGCTAAACGCGTAACTCATGTATAACAGTTGTACCCACAACGACTACGATATCGGCTCGCAAACGCACACAATAACAATTTGTGCAAATAGGTTTCAGTTTTTCATAACTCGAGCCACTGATGGATCAGGGGACCATAGTTTCAGGTATTGTAATCATCTTTTCGGGAAAAATTAACACATTATTAAAAACTACTGCAATCGATTCAGTATATATAATGTACACACATCAAAAATGTTTGACATCACAAGCTTAAGCTTATATATTTTTTTTAATTCAACTTTTTCAAGAAAAATTCTTTGTTGTGTGTTTTCTTTAAATAGAAATACCCTGTTAAAGAAAACACACAACAAATATTTTTTCTTGAAAAATTTCAAGTTAAAAAATGATATCAGCTTTAGCTAGTGATCGCAAACTTTTTTTGATGTGTGTATATAGTATGTAGATTTACTGCACTCATATATTTTATCTAAGGTAAAATCCTGTTGCGTTCTTGGTAACCGTAGTTTCATTATAAAGCTCACTCTACTAGGAAATTAATTTATGACACACTATATGTTGTTCCAAATTCATTACAATGAGTAACTCCTTTGTTTTCTTTGCATTTATACTAAACCGTATTAATTTTAATTAAATCACTATCCATTTCTGAATAAGGGGCTTTTGTGGTAAACAAACAACCCAACAAAACAAAATTAAGTCTGTCGGCCCGACAATTTTGATGTACTTAGTTAATATTATTAAATAGTGTAAAAGAACTATGCTTTTATTTCATCAACCTGGTCGTTGAGCTGGTGTGTGTGGGGTATGTGGGGTGTTGTTGAGAACTTGAACGATTTATTATAGTTTTATTCGAAAAGGAAATTAAGAGACGTCCTCAAATGTAAATCATTTTTCGTTACTCCTTTCTGTATTTTTCTCTAACTGTTAGTCTCTTTTTTGTATTCAATTAAGATCACAAACATCCATACGAGCAGCATAAAGAAGTCAGCAAGAACTCACGCGCTTTGATTGTCAACTGTCGTTTTACTTTAGTACGCTTCTGTCTAACCCTTTTGGGTATACAGGCGTGGTATATTAGGACCATTGCTTGAAAAATATTTTTTTAACAAACATAATCAACAAACTTTCCAATACTGGCAAAATATCCCTTATTGCAACTACATCCAGAGTTCTGAATGTAATATCCTGTGAAATAAAATTACGTGTGTACAAATATCGATGTTTTCTTTCAATAGGTAGTCTCTGTCGTGCCTGTTCGTTTTTAAAACAGAACGTCAAGCATGATAGCAGTAATGTCCATGAAACGTATGAATACGTAATTGAATTATTAGTTTCTAAGCAAGTTAAAGTAGGTACATGAATTAAATAAAAAAACAAGGGTGAAACTCAACCATAACTGTGATGTGAAGTTGATTATATTATCATTTAGCAATGTAATAAAAACAATTTCTATGCTATCACAGCTGTGATGGCTTTACATGGGTTTTTTGTATATTTAGGGTTCCATACCCTAAATATACAAAAAAAGTCATGTAAAGCAAATAAGTCAACAAGAAACCCTTATATTATCGCCTTGTCCGTCCAGCTATCAGTGGTTTAGTTCAGAGGTTATTATTACTTAAAAACTATAATCTGGCCAAAGTGGTAAATTAATTACTAGATATTTTTTTTATGTTTTGTTTCTCCCAACTTCAATACCAACTTTCATATAACATGTTAATATCTATGAAACGTATGAATACGTTAATTGCATTCGACATGGTTGTGATGTGGACGATCGCTTGCAACAACGCTACTTGCTTTGTAACATTATACCGAACATTTGGGCTGTGTATTGCGTCTAGGATGTTTGTACATATTATATAGATCTATGTATACATAAACATTTGGTTACCATGTTTTGCTAATAACATGTCTGGTATAATAACGTAGACATTCGGATAGCAATTCAGCTTATGTTAGACTAGCTTCTGCCCGCGACTTCGTCTGCGTGGACTATAGAATTGGGTCCGACCAAGATAAAAATCAGCCCATATACTAGACTATAATCTATCTCTGTGCCAAATTTAATCCAGATCCGTTCATCCGTTCTGGCGTGAAAGAGTAACAAACATCCATCCATCCATCCTGCATCCAAATATTAGTAGGATATAGGTGTCTTCTTAAAAATGATCGCCCCCTTGATTTTACGGTAATTTGAGGTAGGCTATGTATTATAAAACATTCGTCTGCTTCCTTCAGAGCAGATCACGATTCACGATAGACCAAGAAGGTAGGTAATAAATACATCAATAATAGCTAAATAAAAAATCCTTCTTCATTTTTAACAAAAAAAATGTATTTAATTACTTTATAACAAAGTTATTTACGAACTTCTAGGTATTCAATGAATCCTCATTAAAATGGAAATTGTTAGTGGGAATTCTGTATAGAATTTGGAACATTTTAAGTGCCACCATTTTGTACGTTATTTCTTGTGAAAGTTTTTAACATTCAACAAAGAGGTGAGGTAAGAAGGCGCTATCGTTCTTAATTAGCTCCATTATACGTGGCGTGGAACGTTCACGACTTAAGTACATAATTGTTTTACATTCTCCGAATCGATACAGTTACTTTCAATGTTGTTTAACGCTCTGATCCCTTAAGTGAAATACGAGCGAAACGTATACAGGAACACTTAAAGTAAAAAGTGTCGTCTTACACAACGTTTTATTTTGTTATCTATGAATGAACGTAAGTCCCTGTATCTACTACGTTTGCACACAATGAAAGTTATTTCAATGTTTACACTTTAGTGCACTCTGTCTCTGTACGCATTCGACGAATATATAAATATTTTCTTTTAACAATGTTCAATTTAATTCAATTTTCCGAGAATGAAAATACTCCTTATTTTGTAGATATTTATTCAATTTATTTACATACACATACCACATATATATATTCCTACATACTATATACATTCGTTTTTAATGTGTTGTGGGTTTTCTAGTGTATGTTCTAGATTGGTTTCTTAATTAACTGGATCCCTAATTGTTAATAATTACACAGCCAGTCAAGGTTGACTCGCGAGGCACATAATCTCAATCTTAGGTGAAGTTTAAGTTTGATTGTACAAGGTACTTATTTATAACTGACTTTAAAAAGGTGGAGGTCGTAGCTGAAGTCGTCATCGAAAAGGTAGATTCGTCTATATACGTATACCTTTACAAAATATGTTTATTCATTTATTTAAAACTTATTTCGATCAATATTTTTTATTGCTTACTTCCAAGATCATTTAATATCAATTTGATATCCAATATTTTATCACTTTTGAAGATACATCACAAAATGCATGAAGATGGTTTTTATGTTCTTAAACGACGTCAGTAAAAATGCAATAAAAAATTTAAAGTCACATTTAATACAGCAGTTAATATGCTATTTGATGCTTATGATACCTACTATCAAAATTTAATAATTTTATTAAAATATATAATTAATAACTGTAATTTCAATAATCGGAATTAGCAAACGCAACTTAATGTTTAAAATTTCATCTTATCCATAATTCAATTATAATTTATATTATAAAGATTTATATGGCATTTAGTTCGCTTCCATATTTGTTATAAATTTTGCAGTAAGCAACATTTTGTATTGTCGTGTAAGCAGCTAAATAAGCTATAAGAGACCCAATTTTTGGAACCTAGTTTTGAATTAGATCACTAAAGTAGGTACTTTTAAAAATCAAAACTCGATTTAGTAAGCTTTTCTGTTGAGGAAACCAGTTTATTATAATTATGAAACTGTGAATCCGACAATCTGTTGCTCTTTATCAATGCACACATTTCATGGAAGAAACATAGCAAACTTCCAGAACCGTTACAATCACAATAAAAATAAAAACATGAATACCTATTATTTTCTGACACTTGCACGACCAATACACATTTATTTGTATACACAATAGGCTCGCCCCCTGTTACATGGGACCTAAACATACCGGTAAACTGTGGGTGTACATTAGTACACCTCTGCCGAACCCTTCGAGGAATACAGGCGTGATGGTATGTTATGTTAAAACAAATGACGATACTAAATTTTGAAATGTCAACATAAAATTCATTACATTAAAAAAAATACATTTTTTCTCTGTGGGTTGCGTGCACATTATCAACTAAGGGGACTCACGCACGAGATAACTTACAAAATGTTTTTATTACACTTGGGCGAGATTATCTCCTCATTCATTATAAAATTCTCGTGTCCCAAGAGAACAAACAATAGACTTCCTATTGTTAAACAAGTATCATATCAAAAAAAGGTTTTCAATTCTACAATTTCTTTCGTGTATTTTCATAACGCGATAACTTTGCCGATTGGATTTTTTAATTTTGTTCCACTTCTGGACAAAAGCTTACCCCTATTTTTCCTTAAAATTATCTAGAAAGACATCCAAGTCATCCCGCTATATCCTTCGTGGTCTGCCGCGTCTCCGGTCTCCAGATCATCCATAATAAGATAAAATATACTATAATAATTTTAAAATAATACATATTTGGTTGGTAACCAACCATCGGGTTCAAGGACACTTCAGAAAATGTTTGATCTCGATATTCTTTTTCCAAAAAGTTAATTTCCTATTATAGATACGAAGAATAGCAAAGACATAGCCCTATAACGCCTACAGGTCAAACAATTCGTCTGGTGTCTCAACACATTTACAGCTGCGAAATTATGCCTTGCTGCACCAATTGGAAAAGATGAAAAAGAAGATGGATTGCATCGGCGCATCGTCTAGCGCCATTACACATTATTCAATATCGACTCTTATATCTTGTGAGAAACGATAACCAGCTGAAACGGAATCGATTTATGTTTTTATTTAAATCGCAGTTTGTCTAGGAAATCTTCGTGGAAGATTGTACAGTTCCAAACATTGCTTTGTTCCAAGCTTTCTTAGTAAATTAAATCACGCTGTCAGTTTGTTTAAATATTTTAAAACTGTTATAAAATTGCACATTTTCTAAGAGAATGGATCAAACAAACGCGCATTTCAGTAAGCAATTCCCGTGGATTTTGTTATTTCTCATTTGTTTAATGTATTTCAGTAAATTTGTAAACTTTTTTATCGCGGTTTTTTTAAGTTAACTATTATGACGTGTGTTTCCTTCGGCCACTTGTTACCGCGAGCTTTCTTCTGCTAGAAAACACAGGTAAATTATTTTGTCAATCATTACGGTGCGGAGTGCGCGGGTTAGATCAGCAAGCCTGCTACACGCTGCGGCAGTCGAGCGCCAGACGCTACGCCGGAACCCGCGCGGCCCGTAGCCCGTAGCGCTACGACGTCTACAGCCGTAGCGAGCGACCTCAACCAACGGAAAGTGAATAAAATCTTACTTTGTGAGTTATTGCATTGTTGCACATGACATAAAAAAATGTATTTCGTTAAACTTTCAAACTTAACTTTCACTTAACTTGCTTGTATATTCGTTTGTTTTTGAAATTTCAAACAGTAGTTTTTACTACTTATTGAAAATGTACTATCATATTCAATAAGTAGTAAAAACGACTTCACAGTTCACAAAATAATAAATACAAAATATTTTAGAGAAACTGTAACAAAAAAAATAATACAGGATTATCCTTTTATATTAATTTCCAATAATCTATAAAATTAAGATTATTCAGCATCTGTCGAATAAATTACTCGTTAAGGCAGAAATCTATACAGTCGTTAACAAAGAATTAAGATTTATTGCGAAGGCCGTTCTCAGGTTGTTGTCTACAATTTGATTAAAACATTAACATCAATCAATGGTCGTAAGACATATATATAATCCAAATATATATTTATAATCATAAAAAAAATGTAACAAGGAAGCATATTTATTACACATTGCGAATTTCCAACAATGTTACTATCTAGTTAAATATATACGTCGTATCTATCTATCTAGTTAATATATAGTATATATAAGTGATAAAAAATATAATAAAGTAAACTAACAATTTCAATAAATTTATTAAAATTTACAAAAATAATATTTAAAAAAAATAGCATAATAATATTGAAGCATAATTTAAAATACGTTAAAATTACATATCGAATGGATATCACGTAGTTTTAACTTGTTTTAAATTGTGCGTTTCCTAATTAGGACAATATAGAGAGCAGTGTAATCTAAAAATAAAGCTTCACAATTATTCTGTATCTACCCAATATGATTCTTAAGAATTTATTTTATAATGACTAAATTAAAAATCCTGGGTTCGATTCCCAAGTTGAGCAAAGTGGTATTGGTTTTTTAAGAAATTCGCAGTAGCAGCTCGCTTAGATTTGTATTCAGTTAATGATAATAGGCTCACTCCCTATTGCATGGGACCTAAACATAGGTAGATACCGATGAATACTGTGGCGTTCCCTTCGGGGAATACAGGAGTGACAACATGTTATCTCTACTATTATACAATCGTAAAAAAGAAATATGGAACATATTTAAAAATAACAAATGGGTATTTAAACGCCTCTGAACACAAAAGTGTGATTTTTTAAATTCTTGCCTGTTTGTTTGTTACGGGTTGGCGTAAAAACGACTGAATTTATTTAAATTTTATTATCATTATTCCTATATGTAGTATATGTTCTATGTTAACTTTTTATCTTAATTAATTGAACGGATCCTGAGATACAGCTTGACCTCTCTGATGCATTCAGACCCAAACAAAGAAGAGATCAACACTGCTGGTGCTGCTGCTGCTGCATTCAATCTTGATTAAATTAATTATTTTTGGGACCCATTTCTTAATCCTAATATAGCTGTCAAGTGAGCGAAGCTGCGGGCAAAAGCTAGTGTTTATATAAAAATACACTCAATTTAATATACTTTGTTACGTACATTTTACTTGAAGCTTTTTAGGTTTTATACGAAATTATACTAACGAGATTTAAATCTCTGCTTCATTACACAGAGTTGGATGGGTATTTATTTTGAATTTTCGTTTAATTTCTACCATTAGATCTCTTCATTGTTGTAAGTAGGTGTCCTATTTCACTATACACCCGATATACACGCGTATATTATTCACATCTCTACACAAGAGTGAGTGAAAGTGGACACTCATCCCGTGGAATCCTCTGACTGCAGTCACAAGTAGAATTAATCCTGACACGACATGCTTCTCTTACTTAAGGCTAAGTTGCACGCTTAGCCCGCTACATTCAAATTCATTATGTCTTCCGCTATATGTAGGTCGGTATAATAATTTATTTATTTATTAATACTTCATGCACAAACAAAAGAAAAAAGTTGTACAAAGGCGGACTTAATGCCATTAGGCAATAATAATACATTGTGGGCTTTGACTATCTATCCCTGGACAAGTGACGCGCTTAATTCTATGAACAAAAAAGTCTGTCACTTTTGGTGCGGGGGGAGGAAACACTACATAGACATTGCTGCACACATACTCAAAATCATTTTGTATCGCCACGAACTCACACATATTAAATTCTTCACCACTAACACAATTTACGCACACATAGAGGTCAAATACGTCAACATACAAGAATTGACGACAATACGAACGTATAATACAATAAAAATAATTAGGAAGCTACTATGTCGATATTTTATATCGATAGATTATTTTAGGAAGAATGGAGAAAAACGTAACAACATTACAAATTATTTTTATATGTAATTATTTATTTGCAAAATTAAAATCATCCATACCCACCTTTTTAATATCTTGCGTCATAATTATTTTCAATGCAATGCTCTCATTGCATGCTAATGAAATACAAAACAAAGGAACTGTTTAGGTATAGATAAATAGGTGTAACATACTATGTAATTGGAAAATAAACGCACGGGTGAGAGAAATCGCAAACTTTTCGAAATACATATTCTATAGCCTATGTTAATCTTGAATAATGTAGCATTCAAATGGTGAAAGAATTTTCGAAATCGGCCTAGTAGTTTTTGAGTTTATTTGTTACATACATTGATACATACAAATCTTACCTCTTTATAATATTAGTATAGATAGAGCGGATATTGGGGACGTTATGTTACAAATACTTTGATACCAATTAGTTTGATTCTTTCATTTTGATTTTTTCTTTTCTTTGCCAGGCTGATATATTAGGAATAACACTAGACAGAGCGTTTTGTTTCCCACGAGATATAAGTAGGAGTAAATACGATTTTGTTCATTATGTCGCGCGTTAATATGAACAGAAGCGCTACGCTAGAGGTCCTGGGTTCGATTGCCCGGTCGAGCAATGTGTTATTGGAGTTTTTCTATAAAATTAAGGCAATAGGCTCGCCCCCTAAATACGCATCTGTCTAACCCTTCGGGGAATAAAGACGTGATGGTATGTCGTGTTCCGTACTCTCGTTATTTCTTTGAGCCGGATATCGAAAAAAGAAAATAATGTGTTTGAAGAAACACCCCGAGAGGTAGGGCATAGTGGAATTGAATAACTCACTTACAATTGGAGCTGCCCAACTGGGGAAACACCTACACTTTGCAGAAAATAGTAGCCAAATAACATAACACTGTACTACTTACTAGTATTCTATTATCTGTGACTGTACTATGTTGTGTTCCTAACGGTGAGCAAGATCGCCAGAGCTCCGCGAGGAAGCGTTATGTTGGCAGCGGGGGTACCGGTGTTGTGGGTTGTCTACCGGGTGTGAAAAGATTTTTACAGGTTCGGCGACGGTCGAGTGGTACCCCAGGTGTTGAAAGCGTTCATATAATAGGGTACATTAACACTATATATACACTTACCATCAGGCGGGAAATGTGCTGGTTTTCCACCTAAGCGGTAAAAGAAACCCCAGACCTTCTAACCATACCGTATCTTAGAAATCATTTTCAATGATTTTTGAAATACGATTTAAATATGTTAATTTATAAATTCTTTTGTCAACAAATTTATCCGCAACGGCTTAAGCTATTATTTATCAATCACACCTATATCATTTTAAATGAAGGTCTTTTGTAGATCTGAAAAAGTAACAAATAAAATATCTAATACTGGATATCAAAAATAATCAATAATCTTAGTTACGTCATTTCCAAAAATGTTATTTTATTAAAATATAGTGATATCATAAATTCATGATATTCATCTTTAGTGATCTTTAGCAATTAGAATAGAAATTAGAATTTGTCTTACATTGAACACGAAAATAATATCGATATCGATTCGAAATCGTAAACAAACACTATCACATCATTAATTAAAATGACAAAACAAAAGAGGGACATAGTCTCGCTACACTTTTTAAAATTCGAGTTTTATGCATTATGTCATAATATATATAAGGCCTATAATTGCCAAAAAACGGTAATTCTGCATTAAGACCTATAATTGGAAATCAGAAATGGTGACATCCTATTGGATGATATATAATTGAAATCAAAAAATGACATTTTGATGGATATTTCAAATTTAAATCTTACGTGTATTAGCAGAAGGCTGATATTGTTAGTAAAAAAAATTTGCTAGTCTCGTGGGGAGTGCGGATAGTCTCGTGGGGAGTGCGGGTAGTCTCGTGGGGAGTGCATGCTTGAACTAAACGATTATTTTATACTCGATTATTGAATCGGTAACGTCCTCGATCTTTATTAATAAATTGTATTATGTGATTTAAATAGAAATAAATGAACTTTAATACTTACATACGGAAAATAACTCCATCTTTATCTAAATAAGATATTAGATATTTTTTTGCATACATTAACTGCACGTATATCGGTATTTACACGGAGCATTTATGATGACCTTACTGAGCGGAAACGATTCTGTTAATGAAAAATCGATTTCGGAAACAGTTTTGATAAACGCGTTAGATTTTTTAATCCACTACCTTGACAGAGGGGAATGCTCATGAGAGGCGGGTCCTTATAGATAGATAGTCAAAGATTGTGGGTTCATTGTTTACTTGTAATTTCGCCTTTTTAAGCTTTGTAAAATACATACATAATATTACGCTGGTATTCCCCGAAGGTTTATGCAGAGCTGTACTAATATACATCCACAGTTCGCGGGAATGTGTAGGTCCAATGCAATGAAAGACTATTTAGCCTTTTTAACACTTTACTCGAGCCGAGAATCGAAAGTAGTAATTGCGCTAAAGACCACTACTATTTAGACGGATAACGCTCGTGGTCCGTTTGTAAAATCTTTGCTTAAAAATCGTTATCATTATATCAACATAGTAAATTATGGACTTTATATATTATGATAACGATTTATATGCAAAATTATAGAGCACCACAATAGTCGCAATTTCTAGAAAACCTACAATGTGATTGATACAGATCTATATTTTTTTTGCCAAAAATCAAAAAATTTGAAGTTTTCGAAGTCCGCGAGCATCTCGACCTGTACCTACATATACCTGTACCTGTATAGACCTATACCTGTGTACCCACAGATTAATAATAAACGTTTTTAATGTCCAATAATTCAAAGTTAAAATGAACTAAATATTCGGGCACAAATTAAAATTCCGGGCTGCTACGGACCATTTTTAAATATTACAAACTAAAGATATTGTTATCCAAGATTGGGAATCGAACCCTAAACCGTTTCAAAGACGCGTTCGGAACCGTTGAACTTGTAAGACACGAAGAAACCTCGTCTTTATATATAAGTACTTAAAGACTTATAAATCTCTTCCAAATGTTCTAAAGAAGGATTAAAAAGTTGTCTCAACAACAATCTCAACAAAATATATAAGCAAGCTACCATGGATTGTCGAAGTCGATTGAAAAGGAGGTGATGTTAAATAGTTAGGTATGTGACGAGTGACATCATGTGACATGTAGACGATTGGAAAGACGGCATGGCGGGGACTATTCGACATCACTCCACCTACCACCATGAGACGGAGCCTTCTGCTGCCTCGGTGAGTACATAAATAATAAAGAAGAATAATAAAGAAACTCCCCTATTATCTATAAGACAAACGCACAAATCATCATTTATCGATCCTTTACACAGTGCCGGATTTCCGTATAGGCCTAGCCGGTCTAGAGGCCCAGCCGTGGCGGGTCCTACAAATAATCTCGCTTGCCTCGCTTGCCACATTGAAGGGGCCCCAAATACCAAGTGTCTAAAGGCCCTGGACCTCTAAGTCCAGGCATCCCTTTACGGTGTAGTCTGATTGACATAACCCTTCATCCAGGATGATCTCGTAATGTTGCTTCCAACGATACGTGCTTGACGACACGTTTGGCGTAGCGGCTGAGCTAATTGGCTTCTGCGACACGTGTTGTGGGTTCGATCCCCACACGGAGCAAATATATGTATGATCTACAGGTAGTTGTTCTGGGTCTGGGTGTTTGTGTATGTGAGAATTTCTGTTTTTAAACGCACCCACAATACAGAAGAAAATCCAAGTGTGGGGCAACGATTCTTTTAGCTTTTTAGCTTTAGCTAAAGAACGATGGTTACCAGGGCTTTAAATTGACTTAATAAAAACTTTTTATAAATTTCACAATCTGTTAATAACATTACTTAGCAGGCAGAAAATAAAAATAAGTTCCTAACAAGTCCCGAGCTAGTGTTTATTTTTTATAATTAATGAACTGGTAATAGAAGCGGCGGTAGCCTAATGGCTAGGGCGTCGGACTTGCGATCATGTGGTTGCCGGTTCGAACCCCACCCATTGCACTACCGACGTGAACCCACTCGTAACACAAGCATTTAGCTTAGCACGAGGGGTTAACAAGAATACTAGTAATTTGTGACCCAAAATTGCTAGTAAGCTTTTTAAAAAAAAATAAAGAAAAAAAGAAAGAAAAAAGACTAACAACTAAATACTAATTATATTTAATTAAAAATTTAATAAGTATATAATACAATAATTTTGTTTAACATACAATTTATAGTATTTAATTTTTTTAATAAAATTTATTTGACATAAATAATATTTATGTTAAACAAAACATTATTCTATGCTAATTAGTCTGAACATACATACTTTAGAAAATATTTACTTCTTCGAACAGTGAAGCATAATAAACTCAAAGTCAGGCACGTATTTAATTCCACCCACTACTTACACTCGGTTCAGAATATACGTTTCAGGGATTCTCGAGCTTGTAAAATGAGAACAGATAAAGCTCGTCACACGCGCTATCTAAAATACTATTAATATTTAAAAAATGTAATAGGCCGATATATGTACATAAGAAATACAAAAAAATATATAAGGGGTCTTCATAAGAGCAATAGAACCCAGTTATCTACAGATTTTTCTGCGCCTGTCGTATATTTGTACGCGCATGACGCAAAAACAACTGTACCAAATTGGATGCAGTTTTCACAGTTGTATTGCTCGAAGTCGACTTTAATGCTTTACCAATTCATATAATTACGCCAAGTATTACGTTTCGGCATAGGAGTACATTTACATTGTACAACTATAGTTCTTCGTGTGTCTCATACGTCCACTTAATATGAGATCAGCCTCGTCTCTCCAGAAAACCTCGTCAAAAAAACCAGCAATACTTACTATGTTCGATCAAGGAATAAAAACCAGTGCCGTGCGACCACTAGACCAATGACTCGGGAATGCCATTAATGGGTCTTCTATATACTATACGATGACTGAGTGATGCATATTGTGTGTGTAACAATAACCTATCGCACCAAAATGTCTATGACATAGATATGATAGTCTTTAGTTTGGATTTCATTTTTTGAGCTAGGTACTCTCGACTTTGACAAAATACATGACCCCTTTTTTAGATCACATTATTACAAACCCATTTAGCTGTTTTCTATTTATTTCCGCGCTTTATTATTTTCAAGAATAGGTACCGCAAAAGTTTTTAATTAATAGATATTATAGTCGTTACTGCAGTCGGCAATGAAAAAAGAACAATTTATTACTGCGTCAAAATTAAGGACATCATATAGAACCTCATTTGTCGAGTCCCAGTGGACTCATATAATACAATACCTCTTAGTGAGAAAAGTCGTAACCTTTTTACAATGTAGAAATAAAAAACCGCGACTTTTTATTGCGATCTCTGAAATTTCACATCAGAAGTTAATAAAATCGTCACTGCGCTAAGAGGGGTCTCATAGGTTGTCGCATTTCCGACCTCATGCAATATAAACTCAGCTGCGGTTGATCTAAGTAAAAGAGGTTTAAAAAGATTTCTAGTCCGCATAAAGCAACACGATTTCATTTGTGACGCTTATTGCTAGTAGGTTACAGTTTCAGTATTAGGTTTCAAAGCAATCTCCTGAAATCGCTTGAAATATTGCGACAAAAAAATGTACATGAAAAATCAAATTACATTTGGCCGCATGCGACTTTACTGCGGGCAGAAAGATTTTGGTACTTGTTTTATATGAAATTATATTTGTAAAAATTTAAGGAAGGGTTAAGCAAGAGTAATTGTTTCGAGCAATTAGCGGAATGGTATTTTTTAGGTTAAAAAGAGGTTAGAGCTTTTATGTTTCCATATTATACTTTCAAATAAATAAATGGGTATCTATTATTGTACATAAATTATATTTTTATAACACAGTGAAAGGTGTGAATAGTTTACTAAATCTAATTTCATTACTAAAATGTGATATACTTACTATTTTACTAATAAAAAATATATTATGAGTAACTTTGCAATTTGCTAGACCCCCTTAATCTTGTTGGAGCCACACTGGACAAGAATGGCTTGACCTAATATATAATTCAGTGTCAAATCTAGGCTTAAGTGTAAATCACTGCTTGACTTTGATTCTATAAAACTAACCCAGAACTGAAAATTGACATTTATTTCACAATCACATACAAACTTGTGTATCTGTCTACACTCCATCAAATACCAGAGTTAGGTAATGACTTGTGAATAAATACTTAACTCTATTGTTCCTTTGTTTGGTCGGAAGAGATACGTAATGAGGAATCAATGGTTGGGGTACCCACATCGCTTCTATAATTCAGTGGCAGCCGACCACCTGCACCGCACTCAATTAACACGTTTCCTTAGTAGGCGCGCTAGTAGTGTGTGTATATAAGGCTTATGCCTTATATACGCTACTCACTCACGTCTCAAAAGGACTATTTACTCTTTTGCCCTATAGAGTAGTATATATCCTTCCCCAGAATAGAATCCTATCTCCGTTCCAATCGAAATAAGTTTAGACACGAAAAGGTAACAGACAAACTGAAAAAGATTACACGATCTCTGTGGTTTGGTGGTTTGAGTACCGGACTGCTGACCACGAGGTCATGGGTTCGATTCCCACAGGACACAAATATTTATTTGATGAATATACTCAAGTGTTTGTGCTCGTCTGGGTGTTTCTTCTGTATTATAAGTATTTACAAAAAAAGTATATAAATATTATTTCCATTGTCGTGTACCCATAGTAAAAGCTCTGCTTAGTTTGGGACTAGATGGTGCTGTGTAAAATGTCGCAGAATATTTATTTATTTATTTACATTACTTAGAGAATTATTTTTACATGGATACGGACCTATACCTATGTCGTTGCATTGCAATGTCTCTTTTTCAAACTTTCACGGTACAATAACTCGCCAAAGTTTCATCGTAATTGGATCAACGTAATCAACATAAATGGGATAAAAAAATATTAATTTTTCTATAAGTTAAGTTATGACTATGGATCTCCTGCTGCCCGTAACATAATAACACAAAGCGACAACCGTGCAACACCATGAGATCTTTTAACGAAAAAAATGTAACATGCGTTTATGACAAGCGTCTCGGCAATAGAAAATGAGATAAGTGAAAAATCTTGGCCAGCAGACATATCAGGAACTTGATACAAATTGGTTACCTTCAACACGCGGAATAGTATGAACGTTTTGCGTTCATCAATATAACGGATTGATGTTAAGCTGTCTTGTAAAACAGTGTATTACATCGTGAAATGAAATGAAATGTTGGATGGTAGATTTTCTGATTTCCGACACTTACGCGAATATTAGACATTGAAATGAAACTACTTTTTACGGATTTTATCGCGGTATATTTATATTATTTAGTTCCCGACCCGAATCCGATATTATTTAGATCCCGAAACGTCGGGAACTAAATAATATCAATATACCGCGATAAAATCCGTAAAAAGTAGTTTTATTTCAATGGTAGATTTTAGTTTCAAAATTCAGCGCTAGGGGCGTTGTGTGGCATAACAATAGCCTATGCTCGTCCAGTTAACCCAAATTTCTTATAGCTATACAATTATGCACAATAGCTACATTTCAGTTTTGGCACTTGCCGGATGCTACCGCAGCTCCGCTCGCTTCGTTCGCTCGGCTCGTACGTCGTTTGGTCACAGTTCTAACCTAGCCTAACCAATTTAAACATATTTCATCCTGAAATTACCCCGCCAAAACTAAATTTTGTTGCAAAAATACGTGAAAATATTACTAAATGTCATAGGTTTTTTACATAAAGCGCTTATCGTAACTGCAAATAAGTTATTCTACAAAACAACAAAACGTGGATAGCGGTTTTGATAAACGTATCGCATTGGCAATTCAGCTGGAAGCCATTCAGCTATTTTACATAACCGAACTATTTTGTAAAGCAGCTAGCAGTTATGTAAAATAGCGAATTATACAATTCTACTACGACATATACGTAAATGGCATGTATAAATGCATGCAAAGTAAACATTTTTAAACATAAAATTTTTAACAAAAAGAAACACTCGATCACAGCTAAGTAACCTACGTTCTTTGTTCCACCATAAGTCCATAACACGTAGAATGTGGAAGAGAAATTAGAAATCACACCTAATGGTATGAAGAGTAGGCTACGGACTAAAGTGTGGTGGCCTAAAATTGACAAAGACGCTAAAATTGACGAAAAAGCTTAGTTGGATAAACCACCCAAAGACATAAAAGATAATTATTAAAATATCGTAATAATAAATTTTTTTAATCATGTCCTAACAATTGTGTGTCACCGTGCAAAAACCGCAATGCTGGAAAAATATTTTGAACAAAACATCGCAGTTTGTTTGGCATTTTGACAGATTTAGCACCTTGCTAGCGCTTGGCACTTTGAAATTCACAATGACTTTATTTGGCTTATTATATGGACTAATTGAAGTTGGAGATAAAGGGTAAATCAGGATTAGGATTGAAGAGAGAGAGTCAGTTAAATAAGTCACCGTTTTTAAATTATTCTTGCCTGCTTCCTATTCTAGCATGAACACATTGAAGCATCTTTTGTCAACGTTAATTCATTTATCTACACAATTTTTACAAAAGAAAATATTTTTTTCAATAAATAGTACACGGAATAATAATATTTATCAAAATGAATGCATGCTTTTCATAATATTACAAATATTGAAAAATCTTTACTAGTTGAAAGTTTTGAAAGTCAAAATCCATTCAAATCGGATCAGAAAACAGTTCTTTTGAAATATAAAATTTCACAAAGGCAGACCAGAGTCCTTTCCAAAAATAGGACAAAAAACGTACCGACAGTACCGCGGTTGGAAGTGGATGCAATAAGTTGCAGCATCAGATATTTCACTATGCAGGAATTCCCGTCATCAAGCATGCTTCAAAACTGAATTTTAATTATATCCCTTTGACGGGTAGGCTCGGCTTCCTCCAATTAACTCTATTAATTTCTGTCCTTTGTGTAAAATATTCTAGACAAGCATCGACGTGTGTAGTTTTATTATCTAAGTACCACTGTATTCTCCGAACTCAGAAGTGTACCTACTAATGTATCACATAGTTTTCTGGTATGTATGACCTGAGTCCCATGTAATAGAGGATGAGCCTATTGCCATTAACCAGGCACAACACTTTCCTTTTCCGATTTAGTGGTGTTAAATTGGCGGTAAACTTTTTCCTTTTTGCACATAACTAGGTCTCTATTCTTTTTATAAAAGTTCAAAGAAAAAATAACAGTTTGTAAACTGCAAATGAAATCGTAGGCGAATGCTGTAGCACTTATATTGCATATTTTTAATGTGATGTGTAATGTGGTTTACCTTGAGGTCGCGGAGATGAGATGTTAGACGCTCTGCGTAACATCAAAAGCTCAAAAGTCGTGTATTTAATGACGTGGTTTCAACTGACATGTCTTTGTGTATGATCTGAAGAGTTTCTTTAAATAATTAACTAGGTCTCGTCTACAACGGCACATTACCTCTGTTACCACACTAACATTATACAATACTAGCTTCTGCCCGCGGCTTCGCTCACTTGAACCTCAAAAACCAACAGTGATGATCTCTTCTTTTTATGGTTCAGGTTCTGTTTAATTATTTGAGATAACAAGTATACCAGTTTTTAAGTTGGAGGAGATTGTTATTTTGTTTTCACTATTAGAAAGTATTTATTTTCTAATGGTGAAAACAAAATTACAATCTGTTCAGTAGTTTTTGCGCCAACCCGTAACAAACAGACAAACAAGACAAGAATTGTAAAAATCTCTAAAAACCCACTTGTTTTTTTATATCTTCAATGTACTGGTACAGTTTTTTTACAATTTTATAATAGTACAGAAGATGACTAAGATTTTGCTTGAAGTAAAAAAAAAACATTTTTAAACCAGCAGTTCAAATGATCTTCTAGTTTAAAAATATTCATGTTTAAAAACTTTAAAAGTAGGTCATAAGGCGAAGAAGCTATAAGAAACTCTATACATATAATACTCTATTAACTCTACTACAATCTTACTTTCCCTGAGACGAGTGATTAGTGATGTCACTGAGATAGCCGACGTCCTCAACCCTCAGTACTACCTTACACTGGCGCCCAACGTGGGACTGGGGCTTGATTTCAAGTGATGGCTGGCAGGCATACGCATGATTTTGAATTTAGAAACATTTTTCACCAGACCAATAATACCAACCCAACACGCCAGGATGCTCACCTATGAGCGGCTTTAGTAGTTCAACGAACAGAGATCACACAAATTCTCTTCTAAAGCCACGTCATAGCCGATGAGCTACGACGATCATTTGTAGAATAGGGTTTGAGAAACCTTCTTTACTAGGATAAATAAGATTTACATGACGAAACACATAGGCCGCAAAACAGTCCAACAGAAGAATAAAACAAATGTATGACAATTTTCATGTTTATGCAAAGTACGTCATACATCTCAGTCTCATCACGAACTACGCATAAAGCCGCATGATGCGAACCATTTGTTATGGCTTTCGCTAAAACATTGTCTCCGCACGTCTTTTAAGTGGTCTGAACAAGATTAGCCTACTCTGTGCCCTAACATCAGTCATGACTTCGCGGATTGCTTTTATGTTCCACTAAATGTTTTTATACATAACTAGTCGTCTCCCGCGGCATTACGTGCTATCATCTAGTTATTTCCAATCCCTCGGCAATTTCCCTACAATACCTTCCTAGCGGAGTAACCTTAGTAACCTACTTCTCTTCCTTTCAAGTTTCTAAGCCTAATCGTTTCTACAATTTCGTGATAAATCAGTAAGTTAGAGGTATGTCGCTTTCGTAGCTATACATAGATAGATAGATAAAAGATAAATAACGTGTAGTAACATATACCATGTTAAATCCGCTAAATTTTTGTAGTAGGCAAAATTCTCATTGATCATCTGAACGTGAACAATTCAATATTTTGGAAATCACAAAATTATACCACCGAAAAATCACCAAATGTTAACATTTAAGACATTAGGATTCGATTGGAAATCTATTATGAACGGTTACAAGTCATTATCATACAAGTATTATCCTTTCGGTTCTTGCAAATTTTCTCAATCCTGTGTGAATTTCATTACACCAAGTTAGTTAAGTCAATGGTATTTAACGTAATATGCATATTATACGTATAATATTACGTTATCGTCCATTAATCACTCCTAGCAACAAGCATAGGCGCAGTTCGAATAAATAGGTGCCTTATTTACAGTTTGAGTTACTTATATACCTGTCAAAACCATACAACACGCAACGCGCGACCGTCGTTTGCGTAAGGAAAACAATTTTGTTTTCTGACAACAACACGTCACAACAAATAATACAATTGTAAGGTCTTTAGAACAATAGATGGACATAATCATCGCACTCGACGGATTCGAGATTGGATTGGTACTCAGATAATGTCAATAGGTTTGCCCCTATTGACACCTGAAAACATACCAACATATTGCCCCGACAAAATTTATGAACTAACGAAGCATAAATCTCTTCAAGAATCGTAGCAAGTGGCGTTCTATAGTTTCTGTCAACCTACAAAAAAGACGTGAGTGTATGTATATTGCTTTTAAATGTAATCACGCGGGGTAATTCTCGACGCCCTTTCACAAGCAACCCTCTCGATCACGTCCTTAGAGGAGCTGAACCGAATAAAGCGATTATAGTACATCTATTTTAAACCCTGGGCTATAAACGAAGCTAGTCGTGGACTTAACAAATTGCACGCAATTAATAAGTGACATCATATCACTGTCAGGCGTCACGCAAATTTTCATTTTTATATTCGGCGTCGAGGCAAACTATCAAAGTTGAATAAGGAATTTTTTGTTAATACTTTTGGAAAAAGAACAAGAACAACTGTTTTCTCTATTTGTTACTTTTCACTGACACCGTGGTTGATACGAAGAGTTGTTTAGTGTTCGATATAGAAATATATAATACTACTGACAGTTTCAGACTAGGGCCCATTAGGTGTATACGTAAGATATACAAAGACCTATTTGGGATTCTTCGTAGAAATGGCATGGATGCATCTCTACTAAAAATAACTACCTAATAAAAAAATATAATGATCTTGTAGTTTCTTAATGGATGTACAAACCTGGGACAGCCGCAAATAAAAATATATATTATCCGATGTGTCTTTGTGTGATCAATCATCTGAAGAAATAAAGAGGCATTTTTCTTTCTTATTCTTAAAAACTAAAAAAAATATTTTATATTGTACATTCCATTGTGTTCATTCTTGGAATATTTCTATTGCAAGGTACGTGTAAATAGTTGACCCGCGATTTCCTCCGAACTTTATGACAAATCTTTTCTGAATACAGACTTGGCCTGAAATATATTTGAGTACTTTTATGTTTCTGACATATATTTCTCAAGTACTTTGTCCGACAGACAAACTGTCGACAAGTGAACTGGCAACAAAATGACGTGAGCTAATATTTATATACATTTACGACATTTTACAACACCCAATTTACTTAGAACTAAGGTGAAGTATGAGGTTACTGCCCCGCGTGGCGAAATTATACTAGTAAGTAATTTTGAAGGCTTATGTTTAACTAACCACCAGATCTAGTAAAATGCAATGGCAAAAAGTCACTTTAGGTATATTGCCACATTTTAGAGTGAAATTAGAACGAACACATTTTACAACTTGCGATCCTACATAAAGCAACCAACTCCATAAGTATGATTGTCTTATCCAAAAATAAAACAAATAAATTCACCATTCAAATATAATAGACAGAATTCAGCTCTGGTGGTCGCAGTTCTAATATACATACATACACTCACGCCCTTCTCCCACAGGGGTAGGCAGAAACTATAGACTGCCACTTGCTACGATTCTTGCATGCCTCTTTTGCTTCTGCGACATTCATACATCTTCTCATACATATCTGCGCCGGTTGCGAGTACTACGCACCTGACCTTTTTGAAGGACTTCGCCAATAAGATCGGTATAGGTCCTTCTAGGACGACCTCTTCTGTTCAGTTCTAATATACCTTACCTAATATTTGGTGACCATTTATTTATTTTATTAACAAGACCAATTTACTCAATTTGGTGGTCAGTATATTATTCCCCATTTTTAAATAACTTTAATTCTGTTCTCCATAGTCAATATAAGACGTTGCTTGACCTACAAATAGATACAACATAGATAATAATTAAAATTAGCTTTAATCTGTTGTGGCTGCAAAATTAGCATTACCTGGAACTCCGTTCTTCTTCCTTCTGTTCCCGGCGCTAAAAATGCTCAAATATGTACTTTAATATAACTGTAAAACATTTGTTTAACAAAGAAATGTTTTTATTTAAAGAAAATAACAAAAGATTGCAAAGTGTTAGCACGTAGAAACCGATCCAAAACTAAAATAAAATAGTCATATTAAACTTACAGCAATTATAAAATTTAAAATAGAATGTCCTTGGCCCTAAGCAACTACGTCGCCCTAACTTTTACGTCTTATATAAGCCATAAAGCATATAAAATTATATGTTGGCCATAATACTAAAAGGGAATACCTAGATTACGGTTGTAATTGGCAGGGTCATTTGTTACAAAAAAAAACATATTTCCTTTCACAAATGGATGGAGTGCGGAACCCGATCGTGTTACTTGATAAATTATCGAATTGATCATTCGCGTGTCCGTACTTCGAGAGCTTTCGGCTGGTTATTTCAGTTATGAATGGCTGGCATGTGTTCCTGTCGAGTACATCAATAGCTATCATATGTATAGAATCGCAAAATGATCGGCTCGTCAAAATCGGATATGTTTACATATGAAGTATAATATTATACGCAGACTGATTTTCAAAGACAAACGCGCAGAACTATTTGTCTAAGAGCAAATAGAATTTATAATAAGTATATACAAATCACTTAACACTGTAGGTACTTACTCCATTCCTATTCTCGACAAATGAAATACTATAATTTTTATAATATTGACAACTTAGGGAGTTGTAACTTAACAATAAAAGGAACAGACAAATAAATACCTACGACAATAAAATAATTTCGTTTAAACACAGATAGTTCTTTATTTTTTTAGTCCATGGATAGGGTTGTGCCAAACTTAGTAATATATCACTCTATCGAAATAGATTTGTCTATTTTTTAAGCCAAAAAAGAAAACTGTACCAATGTGGTTCGGCGAGGGCTGAAAAATGATACCGGGACCTGCGTCTGACGACTGATGGAAGGTCCGCTCCCTACTAATTACGAGTACACTAAGCTTTCACTTGTATTTGCTTCTGCTAAATTCTATTTTCGATTTATCGCGCCCGACCGAAACACTGCGTCATTACATTTTTTCGGGTGATTTCGTAAATTTCCGTCGTGCCCACACCAAATTGATTACTACAGATGTATGTGAACCGTGAAACCGTCTGATTGAATCTACGTATTCCCTTTTTTAACTGAACCAAAAGAAAAAACATATTGTATTGTTTGCTATTTGTTTGTATTAGTGTTGACCGAAATCGGAAAAGTTTCGGATATAAATCAGCCGTAATAAATCTATAGAGAGCCCGGAAAGTTTATTAAATTTCAAGTAGATTTTATGTGAGTTTGAAAGTTTGTATGAGCATTTCTGGAAGCATTCTAGTAAAGTACTGAGTCATTATAATAACTGACAGCTATTTGGCGAGTCGCCCAGTGTGTGTAACGAACAGTTTTATTAATTTCATAACATGAATGTGTCCTAAATCCGACGGAAAAACTAGTGGAGTGAAATATTAGCAGTATTAGCTATCCTTGTATTCATTATCTGTTATGAAATCTTCTAATACGTCAATAACAGTTACATTAAACACGTTTTAAATGGTCAGTAAACAACTTGAAATTCAAGAGTTTTACTTACAAAACATTTTCTGCCTAATTAAAGGAAGTACTTAATAAACGCTACTTTATTACGTCAATAGGAACATGGTAAATTAAATTAATTTAAAGCAATAAATAAAATCTTGGGTAATAAGTTTTTAATACAAATTTCATTTGAATTTTAACACATCGAAATAATTTCGTTGTAATTCGATATTCAAAAAATGTTTAGCAAGACTTTCCTGAAAAAGTCGAGTTATTATATTGTTAGTTCAGTAGTGATTTTTTTTCTTGGAAACCTGATTTACACACTACTTGGTACTACTACATCTCAATCCACACAAAGAACTTTAATCGTTTATATTCTAGAACTTCATCAGTAGATTTAAATATTTTTTCAATACTTATACAATTCATTATTATCTTATTATATTTTTACCAAAGCCTGTTATTTCGAATAAATTAAATACCAGTCAACTACAGTATCAGAAGGCTAATCGAATAGTCAAATCTAATTTTCGATATAACCAAATAAGGTTTTTATTTTCAACCATTACTCTGCAATCAATAACCCATCGCCAATCGTGAAATTGAATCTTTTAACCAGCTAATTAAAGTGTTCTTTCAATCAGCTGATAACAGAGATCAACGTGCAGCTGGCACTGTTCCGCGACCTGCTGATCCACATCGGCCAACCACACGACTGCCCTGAGCTGCGCGAGCGCGTGCGCCGACTGCGACGCGCATGCGTAGAAGCAACCAAGACCACCAGCCAGCTAGTACTACCTAATTGTAAAAAGTTAGTATGAGATTTTTACTTTATTAAGCTCTTTACCGAACGGCCCATAACACCATGCTTGCCTAGTTTTATCGCCGCATATGGCCAGGAGGTAAAAAATCTTATTTTATTTATAGAAAAAAAATAGTTTTATTATGAGAATTAAGTAATTAATTTATAGAAATAACAGCATTTTAACCCGAAAGTATACTCGACTTTAATGTGTTATTTTACCCACTTACTTGTTTAAATTTTAAATTAAAATAACGTTTGAATGTAGGTGTTACGTTCAACACCAATAATTTGCTATAAAATAATTACAAAGTGCTATGAAATACCCACTATTGAAACAATTTGTATATACATGTACATTTTGCTATACGTTATCATTTTGCAATACTTTTTAATATGCCATAATATATTTGAGTTTCAAAGAAAAACCCTATTCTGAAGAATGAAAGTAGATTATTCTATCATCCTGATAGAAGCGTGGTTATATCCCGTCCTTCAATTTCCATTTTCATGAGTAGCAATATAAAACATAGATAACTATATTGATAACACACCTAGTTCACCTCTCACGGAGATGTAACGCATATCTTATTTCGTTGCACATACCACAGAATCGATCACTTAGAAGATCGATTAGAAGTTTCCGATGTCTCAATTTGAGAAGGGTTTCAACCTTTGTTTATTTATCTGTAGGCACTCTGTCACTGACAAAGAAGCTATTAAATCAATATTGAAGGTAGCTTAACCTCGTCCTGCAACGTAAATATTAAATTATAGAACAATATAACCCAGGAAAATTTAAGAGGAACGAGTATTGTGAGCGTCTGTATCGAATCCCCCTCGTGGCCGCGGATCGGTGTCTACCGTTAGATTAATGCGCTATCCCAACTAGATAAATGGCCTCCCGTTTAACACAAAACAATACATATCGTATTATTCACTAAAACACATACAAAACAATTTCGTTTCACTTCGCAATTTATACGGACAAAATTTTATCTTTAAAATTGCAAATCTTTTGTTACTGTTCGCTCAGGGATTTCCTGAAACGACACAGTTTTGCCCCCTGGAGTTACACCATCCATTATTCTGTTTTATGTTATACAAAACATTCACCTTAATAGATAAATTGTGCCGTAAGCCTTTTGTATACACCGAAGTACATGGCTAACACCCGGCCATTTGCATTTCAAAAGGGAACCGATTTACCGACTGTGATGTTAAATTCGAAAGACAACTAATTACGTCCCAAAAAGAAAAAGAGAATTGAAACTATAGCAAATGCTTTCTTCAAAATTTATTTACTGAGCAATGTAATAAAAATCTCGACCGGGATTTATAACTCCGAATCAATGAGCTTTCATTGTTAGAATTCAAGGATTAAGCAACGAGTTGGATATATTTTTAGTCCAGCTGCTCTGTAATATCAAATGATTGGAAATAAATTGTAATTTTGAAGTCCTTTACAAATCCTTGAATTTTGTTTTGTTTGTAATTGGAACCGATTTCAGCCCAATATTTTTGTTTGTTTGAAGTTAAATTTTAGCGAGTTTGCATTGTTTTTTAGTTGAGAAAATATTATCGCAAATACTTACCCTATAGAAGACTATTACCTACATGCTGCAGATTCTTGATTATGCAACTGGTAAGTGTAGCAAAGTTCTGAAATTTTTGTGGTCATCTTATAGCAACAAAATACCTTAGACAAATAGAACTATAGAAACAAGAGAGAGAGCAAGATAGTTTAAATGAATGAGCTGAGCAAAAAGCAGATAATAGTACCCAATTGTGCTGGTAACCACAATGTTTTATCTAAAACCTAACCACTAGTACCATATTAGGTAGGTACGTATATGGCTACGACCAGTTCCGAAACATTAAGCTTTGGTTAAAGTACAAAAACTAACACAACGTTTTTAGAGTCATTTCCCTCGTGTTACGTGCCTGCTACAATAAATTACCATCCCGCCTGTACACCTCGAAAGTTTAGCCAGTGGTGTACTAATGTACACACAATGCGCTGGAATGTTTTACGTCCGATGTAATGAAAATATGTGATTCCATTAACCGGCCGCAAATCCAAGGTGCTACTCAGAATTTTACAGAAAAATGTAATAACACTTTACTTGGACAGGCCAAGGGCTCAACACGCCCAAGTAACACGCCTAAATAACATAAAAATAAACAAAAAAATGCTTCATTTGTACTTGAATATATCACAAAAACATGCTTATTTAATCAATGTTAAGCATGCAAGAATCTGTGCTTCAGTTTTCTTCATAAATATTCCTCCATCTAAGGGCACGGTAAGACGAGCCCCCGCGAAGACGAACCTTTGATAACTTTTTGACAGTGCCAGAGCACAGAGCATATGGCCTAGTCTTGACAACATTTTACATGTTATTTTATCCCGCTTTATTTTCGTTTCGTTCAAATAAGAAATATATACAATTAATTAGTAAGTTTATATATAATATGTTACGAAAATAACAATTAGTGTAATTTTATGTTTACTGTTTATTTTATGTTAATTGTTTCTTTTATTGTTATTGTTAGTAGTGTTTTTTAAAATAGTTAATATTATAAGTAGGCTTAGCTATCGCATTAGGTTTCTAAACCTGTTATAATAGTTTGAGAGTTTTAAATAAATAATGTCAAGAATATAGTAAAAAATATACTAGAATAAAATAATGAACTGTAAACACTTTATAGCAAATAAAAAAGGTTAATTTTAAGCTCACTTGACTAGCGTAAACTCACAAAAATAGCCTCAATTGTTATAGTTGCAAGATATAATATTGTACTGTGTATACAGTCACTGAAAATTAAATTAATGTCATGTTTGTTGTACGCAGGTCAACAAGCGACGGTTGTGCGGAACAGCCTCAGCTAGTGTTGCTGTACTTCATGGCGCAACTCCTACTGCGGGAGCTCGCCAAGTGCCACAGACTTGTACAACTTGTACCGATGGATATGACTTCGTATTACGGTATGTTAAATATACCTACTAAGAATTCAATCACTCAACATAGTACTTTTTGTATTTCCAAAAGATGCAGTTAGTAACAAAATTAGAAAAAGAAACTTAATTAGAGAAAGAAAGTTAGTTTAAAGAAAAAATAATAATACTGGGATTTTCTCGGGCTGCATTGGGCCAGCGTGGTGGACCAGTGCCCAGCAGTAGGACATATATGGGTATTATTATTCTATCATCACAAGTTCCCGTCGCGCCGAGTATTTGTTTGTTCTGGCTAATCTCGGAAATAACTGTACGGATACTGGTTTCGAACACTTTACGCGAATATTACACATGGAAATAAAACAACGCGATTAAATCCGTAAAAAGTCGTTTTATTTCAATACTTTACGGATTTTAATACAGTTTTCATCAATATAAAGAGTTTACGATGTTCTCATGCGAAGCCGAGGGGTTCGCTGGTTTTTTAATAAGGGGAAATAGCCCTGAGACCAGGATGGCTCATCAATATAACGACATGGCAAAAAGCAATCACAAACTTGTTGACTTATTCAATCACACATTAACAAACCTCTGTCATCAAAGGCATTCTCCATTGTAAATTGGGTGCGGATCATTCAAGGCCTGGGAAGCCATACCGGAGGGGTCTAAACCATACGTTTTGTACAAAATTACCAGCATACGTCATAATTATTATGTTTTCTTTTTATTCGTTCTGAATTTTATGAGCTTTTTATTATTTTGTAGTATGCACATAGTGTTATGTTACAATCTAGGTCAAAGTGTTTAGTTCTAAGGGGTTCTAGTTCTGTGGTTTGAGCATCAAATAAATAAAATAGCTGGAAATTATGTAGTAGTTTTAGCCTCGATATGCGTAAAAACATTACAGTACTGGCTACACATAATGTTATCTTATGTATACATAGTTTTAGTTTTGAGTGTATGTGTATGTATACTTGGGCGGTTTACTGTAAAATAAAATATACAAAGACATACATGTTTTAGTGAGTGGCCGAATTTAATTACCACACAATCATTTCCCATGAGTGCCGTAAGACTGAATAAAGGATTATAGCCATACCTATTAAAAGAAGAGCCAGCACGATGTCCCGTCCTCGGTTCGACTCCCAGCTTGTGCAGTCTTATTGGGTTTTTCTATGTTTACATGAGATTTAAAAACATAACGGCGTACTGGGTTATGCAGAGGAGTATCTACTAATATACACCACTGACTAACCTACCTTCGGGGAATACAGGCGTGATGGTACGTTAATTCCCGAAAAACTAATTTGTACGCGAACTACAGTTTCATTGCAAATATACCACTCATTCGGATTTGGCTCAAGTATCAATAACAAATAAAATACCTAAGCATGATGGATATTTAACTAAATATTAATCATAAATAAATAGACTGAACGTGTATTAAGAATTCTTAAAAAATAATTCCATTTAAGACGTGATATCAAAGCATCCTACGGTATTGGTATCGAAATTTACACGAGTCCGCGGGAGACAATAATATACATACATACAACATGAAAAAGAATGTAAGTAGTCATTGTTATAGAAACCTACAGTTGAGGGGAAAATGCTTGTCAACACGACGATACTAGACGTTAAGCAACAATTATCAAGCTTGACTGGCGATCATTATCTTTGCTCGCCTATTAAATTTCCAAAGAAAAGTTTTGCCGCCGCCGTATACCAACCATTCATCCGTCGACTAACGACCACGCGACCGACACACAATAGCTTTTTTTTTTCAAAACTGTTAATTAATTTTATTTAGCTTTTGCCCGCGGCTTCACTCACCTGAAGCTATATTAGGATAAGAAATAAATACCAAAAATAATGTAATCAAAAACCAACAGTGATGATCTCTTCTTTGTATCGGTCTTTATACATCAGAGCGGTCAAGCTGTATCTAAGGATCCGTTTAATTAATTAAGATAAGAAGTTCGCCAGTTTTTAAATTGGAGCATATACTTACTTTCTAACAGTGATAACAAAATTACAATCTATTCAGTAGTTTTTGCGCCAACCCGTAACAAACAGACTAACAGACAAGGATTCAAAATATCACATTTTTGTATTTTTATAATATATCTTCAATGTACAGACACAGCTTTTTTACAATTTTATAATATTTTATTATTCATAAAAGTTACTCTACATCCTTGAAAATAACATTGTAGGTGGACCTACATTATGCTCCAACAAAAAGAATCAACATATCAAAATAAAACAAAAATTTTCAATGTTGCGTTGTTAGCATTTTCTAATGATTAAATTAATTTGTTGCCAAACTTTTTTCTTGAGCTTTGAAAGGAATTTGTGGTAGGTATAATAGGAACAGATGTATTTGTTCCCTCAGCAGCTGTCGGTATTAGGAAGGCAGACAATAACCGATTCACCTGTCGCTTAGAATTAACGGCCCAATCTGATGACTCTTTGAACTGTCCTTAACCAATATTGAAGATTGAAATGTTTACCTGATTATTTTATATCCGTATTGCATCAGCATACTATTAGAGATTATTTAATTAACTTAAAAAAGGACATTGATGCAGCGATATATTTTCTTTTTATCGTATATCTTCGCGGTTTGCAACGATTTTTTTCTATGATTGTGTGAGATGTACCTATCAGTGATAGCCTAGTGTTTTCACTAAGTCAAAGGACTCGAGACCTTGGAGTGCCAAGTCAAAGGTCTCGAGTTCAAATCCAAGGCACGCACCTCTGAGTTTTCGAAGTTATTACGCGCTTAAACGGTAAAGAACCTTCGTGAGGAAACCTGCACACCTGAGACTCTGAGAATTTACGCGAAGGCTTGTGAAGACTGCCAACCCGCATTATGTTAGCGTGGTGGACTATAGCTTAATCCCTCTCATTTTGGGAGGAGCCCAGTGGCCAACAGTAGGACACATGATGGGTTGATTATGTTATATGTGTGAGATACCCTTATTTCACATTACATTTCCTTTCCATTCTACAATTGCCACAAGAATAGACTGCAAAAGAAATCTTTTTAATAGCGTACGGCCACAAATAATTAGCGGCGATTAATCACTGCTAAAGACACCAGCCGCAGTTCTACTCCACCAAAATTACGGAGAATAATGTTCTGAATTTTCGCCGATACTTTTATAATGGCGAAACATTACCGCTTGAAGCTCAAGTAAAAGTATCAAGATCTAAGATATTTGCGCTACACAATACCTGTGTGCTTTCACAATGGCGGCTTGTAGACGGACTCGATTGAAACCGTAACAGGACGTGCAATTGCATTGAAACTCAGAGCAGCTCTACAGACTGTAAGTGCAGTCTATAAGTTTAACGCTCGCTTTTGTAGGCTTGTTCACTTAGAATCCCAAGATAATATGAAATAGAAGGAAGTCGCTTAGATTTTGATTCCCTTCCAACTCCAGATCTTTTTGGTCAGAGCGTCGGACTTGCGATAATGTGGTTGCTGGTACGAAACCCACCCATTGCACTACCGACGTGAATCGTAACACAACTATCTAACTTAGCACGAGGGGTTTACAAGAATACTAGTAATGTGAGACCCACACGGCTAGTAAGCTTTTTTTAAACAAAAAAAATATATATCTATCGTCGATTGTGTCGATCTTTCGTCTTGAAATCCACTAGTATCAACTGCGCAACTAATAGTGTTTGTATTTCAAGATACGTAGGTACTTTTCTATTATAATGATGACAATTAGATTAAAACATTTTGGTTTTCTCCATCTTCCATTAGATTTCGAAATAGTTCGATTCGAATAATAGAAAATAGAAATGTGTACGAAATACAATTTTGTATTTTTATATCTTATATCTAATATAACGTAATATTTTAGAGGCTGTTAGCCTAAGTGATGTACAACAATACCCCGAAATTTTCGACGTTGAAAAGCAAAAGGCGCGATTTAGGTTCAGTGTGTATTTTATCTGTTAACCTTATTCCATATTTGTATTTATTTTTTCTCATATCAAAATATTTAATAGTACCTATGAATATGAAACATATAATCACGCATGTATTCCCCGAAAGGTTAGGCAGAGGCATACTAAGGTACCTACACCCACAGTTCGCCGGTATGTTTAGGTCCCATGTAATAGGGGGCGAGCCTATTGCCATTAACCGGGCACAAGTTCCAAACTCCGAGCTGCTACTGGGAATTTCGTAGAAAAACCCAATAACACTGCTCGACCTGGGAATCGAAACCAGGACCTCTAGCGTAGCAGTCGCGCTCAGGAACACTTGGCTAATGAGGTAGTTTCGATAAAATTCCTGAAAACCGCTGAACATATTTTGATAAAATTCCTCAATGAGATAAATTACATCGATAGACCAAGCTCATAAATCGAAACGGTGGTTTTACCTATATGCGTTTGGGGTGAGAGGGTGTTTGTATGTTTTGAAAAATGAATAATACCGCGGGCCACAACTTAGTATTCTTAGCAACATACCATTCATTGCATTGTTATTATTATTATATTAAAAATTGACAACGAATAACCACCTTTTTTCAGATAACGAGTAAAAAGTATTCTGACTCTCCTCAAACAATGAAACACATTCCCTTCACAGTTCATTTATGTGTGTCATGAACTTTATCCTATCACTAGGAATGGTTACAAGGTTCATAACAGATCATTTCCCCGCAGAGAATCGGGCCGGTCCGTCCAACTTCGGGAACGTCATCAGCCAGATACTGCTGTGTAAGCAGATCACGCCGGACTTCAACCAGGAGGAACTGTGCAGCATCGTGAAGGATACTCAGGAGATTACGAGGATAGTCAATGATATACAGGAGTATTTACCGCAACATGAAAATTTGAATCACTTAGGTATGTATGACTTATGGTACGATTTTGCGGGTAGACTTTTCATCCCCAGAGTGTCGCAATACCTGATAGGCCATACCTTTTGTTCCACTCGTTCCAAAAGTAAAAATTCATCAGGACTAAAAAAAATATTTTTTGGTAAAAAAAAATTAGAGAAAAAAATTAGGAACATTTACTACTCATGAGCTATTGTTTTGACTAAATAATTATTATTTTTAAGATCATTTGAGAATATAATAATTAAAAACCAAAATATAAATAATACATACAGTTTCTATCATCAAATGAGAACCGTATTAGATTTTTTTTTAAATATAATAATATCTAAGTAAAAAAAGTTCATGTCTAGTTTATAAATACCATGTTATGTAAGTAAAAAAATCCTTTACAGTTTAAGGAATACTTTCCGTGGAGTTTTGGGTTAAGAAAGCATTTTGTATGAGAATGGGTGTGAGGGCTACTACGTTAAAAAAAAGATTAAATATAATGACTAATCTATTTTCAAAGATTTTTTACCACTCATCACAACCTGTCATTGTGAATGAAAGAAAGAAAGAAATAAGTAAATATATTTAGTTGTCCAAGCTACGGCTGAAAATATAAGAAAAGAAAGAAAATGTATTTATTACCATCTGTAATAACTATTAACACAATTACAAAACTCTATCAACATAAATATTTGCAAAATATCATGATTATAATTATTATCAATCTTTATGCTGAATATACTTTTGAGTTCATTAATCCCGATGTCATAAGTTCATACAATTTTCGTTTCAATAAAATATTTAATGAAAGCACTTATATTACAAATACCGCTGTAATCACACTGATAATAATCAAAAGCTATGATTTAAATTGTTCTGAAAAAAATATCGAAGCAAAGTTTTAAAAATATAACAGAATTTCGTCTAAAATATCTAATAATAAAGGTAGACGTAAAAAACACACTTAGATACCTCAATTATAATTTTATTATGAAAAGCAAAAATTATTTTATCTTCTAAAAATTAAACTGACAACGTTTTGAATAAGTCGTGTTACCTGCACACAGTGCACACACTTCGTTCATGTATAGCACACTTACTAGTGTTGAGAATTGCAATTTTCTAGTCATAATATCCGACTACAAAGATCGCTAAAAATGCAGCCCGCATCCAACGACTTCCATTGAACTTTACCATCTGTCCACCCAATTGGAGAGTTTTGCATGGTCCCTAGTCAAGTTTCATTGTGCCCAAACGACCATAAGTTCTCTATTCCTAGCGCAAAGAGTTTATTAATAATAATTTTTTGCTACATATTAAGTAGTAATTCAGTAGCAAATTTTTCTTACAAACATAATCCCAAAATAAATCGTAATTCAAACACAATTTCATCAAATTGTGTTATTATTTTGGATTCAAAATACCGTTAACCTAGATTCCTATTCTGCTATTTCGTCCAAAATACTTCACTGGAAAATAACATACGCTTGGAATGAAATGATCATTTCATTTCCTATTTTGAAATGATATTTATTTCTGTAAATAGATCTTTAGAGACACTTTTACAAGTCAATGGTTTGTTTTTTTTTAGAGCTAGATGGCTTCGGCATTTCCAAACTGACGACCTCTGAGAAGAAACACCGAAACAAATTCAGAGAATCATATGGTCTCTTTTAAAGTCCAGACATAAAATAATGCAAATAATGTTAGTGGGACAATGCAGGGCAATGTCTGAAATGGCCTTTTGAGGAAAGAACCATAGAATGATTTTCCGGTCGTTTATTTCCAGTGAAGTAGTAGTTGACGAAATGGTACGAAAGGAACAATTTGATAAAATATTGTTTGGATTACGATTGATTTTAGTATAACGTTTTTTATAGGCAAGTCGCCTCTTCGCCGGACACTAGCGTTTCATAAAATAATACTAATATGAAAATTCAAAAACACACCTCCACTTCATACAGCCAATGCACTAGTTAACAAGCGATCCTATATTTGTTATTCCAGTTAATTCAGTGCTTCTGGTCTGGATTTTAATTTATAATACGACTCGGATTAAACACGGAATACAGTGCATTCATATTTCGCGAAGCTCGTTTCTACGGTAATTAATGTTGAAGCAATTGTGCTTTAAATCGTAATGTAAAGACCGGAAGGCCTTTTAGTCCGTGGCGTGACTATTGTCTCTTCACACCTCTCGGTGAAACAATACTCGTCCTCCCATTTAGTGTGGCAGTCTAGCGCATTACTCAAAACAAAACGGGGAAGACAGAACCCCATTCAAGTAAAAGGATTACGAGCTCTGCAACACATCTGCGGCTTTTCATTGAATAGTAGGAAGATTTCTTGCTTGTTGAAAAGAATGGGCTATATTAGGTATATATATACCGTTTGCATAACCTTGACCATAACCTTCACGATTTTTTCATTGGTTTGTAAAATTAATGACAAAAACATAACATAACATCCATCCATCCATCCATCACGCCTGTATTGCCCGAAGGGTGAGGCAGAGGCATACTAATGTACACCCACATTTCGCCGGTATGTTTAGGTCTCATGTAATAGGGGGCGAGCCTATTGCCATCACCCGGGCACAAATTCCTAACTCCGAGCTGCTACTGGGAATTTCATAGAAAAACCCAATAACACTTTGCTCGACCTGGGAATCGAACCCAGGACCTCTAGCGTAGCTGTCTCGCTCAGGACCACTTGGCTAATGAGGCAGTAATGACAAAAAATATCAATAAAATCACCTCATAATATGCGTTAAGTAATTAAAACATTTTGTTAGATTTTTAAAAGGTTCACTTAAAAGACCAAAAACGAAGAAACCGTTTATCATCCACCGAAGTATCTATAACAAACGAAACTTTTGCGTCGGAAATAATCTATAGTTAGTTACACACTATTAACGTTGCGAAAGGCCTTCTCGTTGAAGTTATACACACAGCTGGGAAATAACATGCGAAGTCATCGCACCACAAAAAGCGAGCTTATGACGCGTTTTTGGTACAAAATATATTATTATTACGAGTGGAAACGTACATTATTTTCTCGCGTCTACAAAGAAATTATAAGAAGCTCACGTGGGAGAGCCATGCTTCGGCACGAATGGGCCGGCTCGACCGGAGTGATACCACGGCCTCACAGAAAACCGGCGTGAAACAACGCTTGCGTTGTGTTTCGCCGAGTGAGTTGAGGTTACCGGAGGCCCAAACCCTTTTAAAGGCGGGCAGCGCACTTGCGACTCCTCTGGTGTTGCGGGTGTCCATGGGCGGCGGTTATCACTTACCATCAGGTGATCCGTTTGCTCGTTTGCCCCCCTATCCCATAAAAAAAAAAAAAGAAATGTTTCTCAAAGTAAATCGACAAACAACACAATCGACCTTATGTTATTGGAACAAATGTAAAGCGTGACTTGGAAACTATATTGGGACACTCAACGCAAACAGTGATTCAATATTTCATACGTGTAAGTATATTCACAAACACAAATGAACCCTCTACGTCTTTTCCAGAGAGCAACATCGCATTGAAAGGCGACGACGTAAACGGACTATGGAGGAATAAGCGGAGAGGATCTCTCTACAAAGGCATGGGAGTGCTTTGTTGTGTGTCACGGCCCAACTACCTCTGAGGGTGACGCGACTCGCCCACGAGGCGGCTTGGCTCCGAACCAACGGCCATCACCTCCACGGTATGCTAAAGGCGGACAAGTGACTTAAAAGTGAAAAGTGAATGATATGACGTTTATATGCGCAAATGAATGGGTCCAGTATATTGTTTCATTAGTAACTGATTAGCAAATTGACATGGGTCAACACTCTTGAAAATAATTTTGATCGATCGAAGAATTTTTTGTTTTGTTTGTTTTTTTTGTTTTTTTCTAAAAAAGCTTACTAGCAATGTGGGTCGCACATTACTAGTATTCTTGTTAACCCCTCGTGCTAAGCTAAATGCTTGTGTTACGAGTGGGTTCACGTCGGTAGTGCAATGGGTGGGTTTCGAACCGACAACCACATGATTACAAGTCCGATGCCCTCGCCATTAGGCTACCGCCGCTTAAAATTAATTATGTCAGTTGATTAATTATGTAGCAACACTGTCACATTTGTTTTTTACTGACTGAATTTAACAAAATTAAAATTCATTTTACGTAGGTATCCCACGTAGTCGCTACATATTATTTGTTTTAAGTAAAAATGGACACTATTCTTCTATTGTAAAATCCAAATTCTATTGAGATTGAAATTACTGTCAAGAGTGAGACTTGTTCTGAGTGTTTGATTTGAAATTAAATTATTATCACGTAATTGTAGTTCAATTATGTACCTATGTAAGTAATTGATAGACATTGTAAGTACTGCATACATTCATGTATAGATTTAATTATTATGAATTGCCTGGAATGGGATCAATTGCATTTAAGTAGTATATATATGTAGGTAATATAAATAATTAGTATTATTTTGCAACGTAGGTCATTGCAATAATGGCTGTGTCGTATTTATTATTTCCATTATGTAACGTTAGGTTTTATACGCGGTGACAAATCATTAAAATTATTAAATTAACTTATGTTGGGGCTATTTGAGATGATATATGGGGCTATTTATAGCAAGCGACATTTTAATATTTTAATTAGATATAGCATTATTGTACTCATCAGTCTATTTTCATCCACAACCTACTGGACAGTCAGTATCTTCTATTAGCCCCAGTTTCCCGATACAATCCTTTTATTCCCCACATAAAATTTTATGTAGAAATTTGTTTAGGTTTTTAGATGCCCCACAATGTCATCAATTTATAATCTAGACACTAAATTCTAGTCAGATCAGAAATGATTACCATCTAGTTCCTTGGTCATTAGAGTTTGTGACTTTTTATTTCTTCTAGTCATTTATATTAAAACATAATTATAATTGTAAATAAAATATTATTATGAAATCAAGACTATCATATTCCATCAGTACGATGCGCTTTTGTTATCTCATACGTGCCGGTCGGCAAAATTGAATAAGTATAAATTTGGGAAAAGGCACAAGGCGAATGAAAATCGAATATATTTAGTGATTGCTTCGGGGCGGTTTTATTGTTCAACAAATACTGCCAACCCGAATGTGCTGACCCGAACTAGTGTGTTTGTGTAGCACCCGTCATAATTTAATTCATTATAACAAAGTCGGTTAAGAAATCAGCATAAGATCGAATAATATTTCCCCATCTTAAAGTAACAAGGTCTATTAGCATCGACATTACAGCATACACGCCTTCAGACACTGAGTCCAGTGTCCTACAACTGCCCACACTAGCTTAAAATACAAAGTAAATAAATAAATTCATTAAATGATATACTGCACTTTCAGTATTAGGCTTATATACATACCTTTCGATGAATCAAATGGAATTAATTATACCTTAAAAAACTGCTAACGATCTGCTACGAATTTGTAAATTCATTGTATTCAGAGGAATTAACCACTGTAGTCTCCAAAACTGATAGATCAGTTTCTTGACCGACTGTCCTACATTTTCAGTATCTAAGTATACCTAAATAATATTTACCAAAATAATAACTATATTAACTCACAGCAGACAACTATAGTAAGAGTAACTATCTAGTATCTACTGTATTTTTTGATAATGGCCTAGTCATTGTTGCGTGAATTAAACTTAAACGTTCTAGTCAATTATTGTAATACCATGAAATCGTTAAGTTAATTAAATTAAGTATGCATAAATAATCATAAATTACGTAACCTCTGAACGGGTTGTTTAAAGGTTACGTAATTTTTCTATTAGTTTTTCGATTGTAAGTTTTAAGATTGGTTTCAATGTTTTGGAGAGTGTCATGTAACACAGTACCTGTACATAGGATTCAGACAGTATTATTTTTAAAATAAAGGAGCGTTTTTGTGCTACCAGGTACCAGTGAATATAGTGATGGGAATGTAAGTTGAAAATATATCGGTATTCCCGCAAAATTTCAACTTACACTACACATTACATTGCGACTGTCATCTTGCGTTTGATAATGCTATGTATCCTGATAACCTGTACCTACACACGTACCTGTACGTATCTACATAGGACGGAATGAGATGATCCAAACATAAATTAAAAATACACAATTTATATATAATTTGTATCAATTTTGTTTTTAATAAATAACTATTTTACTTTTATTAGAGCTCTTCAATAAAAGTATTCTTATCAAGATTATAGTTATCATTGGAGTTTGAAACTTCAATTATAAAGCGATTATAACATACGTTATGCATTGTAACTAAATCATTATTGAATTAGTAAACTGATGCCTAAATTATATCTATTTATAAAGTTAGTAATATAATAAGATGTACAATAATAAGTTATAAGGTGGATGGATATCTGATATATCTGCATAGGGATATTTACTTTAATGTAGTGCACTGCAAACACAGGTACCTAATGAATAATAATTTAAGTAATTAGTATCTAGAGCTCACGCAATTAGCGACACGATATCATTAATTTTTCAATAGGCACATAACACGTAGAGAAAAAAAATATTGTTATATTACTTTGCTATATTTCAACGGTTATCCTAAAAAGTAATTCATATTATTATAGCCTAATGTTTCAATTTGTGTAATACACTACTATAATATCCACTTACTAAAGTGAAGACTGTGATATAATCGTAATATAAAATTATTATTATTATAGAAGAAAATAATTATGCATTAGTAAATACGTAATTGAATTACAACGCAGTTTTAATTACTTACTTTGTGAACCCAATTTAAATTTTAGCAGGTTATTTTAGATGCACAACTCGTTATGAGGCTTAGCCAGTCGCGTGAGCCAGGTAGTCCGGTTTTACTGATGTAGGTAGGTATTAAGTTAGCTTTTCTAGCAAAATTTTACATGTACCTCACGTAAGTGCTTTTTATAGACACAAATACCTATTTTTATGTCTGTTTTCGTTCAACAAATCATGCATTATAGTTGCTTATTAAGGCTAAAAAAGCACCAGACAGTTTTAAAATAAAACGGAAGACACTGTTTTAAACGAAGAGATTCACAACAATTATTAGAATCTTATTTTTTTACATAAAAACAAGTACAACGTAAAATAAAAAAACATGTTACAAAAGCAAACTATTTGAAATTGTACCCAAAATTCGTTGCGGGAATATTTCGGTAACCTCGCCACTGATTTGGATAACTTTGTCGAGAAGTAGGCAGGTGCACACAAAATGGATATCAGCCATATTTTATCCCACGAGGCAAATTATTTCGACGATAAAACCACAGCAAAGTTTTGTGGCTTGATATCCAGTTACAAAATAAACGGGTTTATTTATATCAACAACATTATAGGTTTTCACTGAAAATAGAGTCTCTATTTCCACAAAGGTGGATAAAAGTATTTATACCTCTATCAAAACAAAGTATCTGAACCTACAAAGCAACTATGTAAAGAAAAATCTCCAGATTACATTCACCTAGCAGAGGCTACAAGTAAGTACGTTACGCATGTATAATTATTTATTCATAACATTTCACCGGAAATCAGTTTATTTGATTTCGTATTTAATCATTTAAAGTATTATTCTTTGATAAAATTATTGAAATAATTATATTATTATATAATTATTTGATATGATTTAGTATAAGTTTAACATAAGAATGATTACATGTACGTAATATGTATTAGTGACAGCGAATTAGGAATAACAACCATACCATATTAAATAGAACCATATAATCAAACATCCACAAAATAGCTAATTATAGCTTTGTAAAAGCCATAATACCTATCTATAATTGTTCTATATGCATTGGTGTAAACAGGTTGGAAAAAATTAATCGTAAAAAATAATTAGCATCTCACAACTATACCTACCTAATCAAAATTAATTATATGTAGCGCATGGAATAACAGTGAAAGTTACAAATAATGCTGGTGATAAGTATCAAAACACATCAGAATAACACACAAAACGGAAATACAAATATATTTTATTTAATTCGTTAATGAACTAAACGTGTTTAATTATCCCTCTCATATATGTCACCTCTGTGTTTTATGTACGGAATGGCGGTGCGGCCACCGGTGTTGCCTGAGTTCCGCGGCCGCTTTTGTGAATATTCATCTCCCATCGAATCCCTTGGAGCATACACTGGAACACAAAATAATTTATACATTCTACCGATATAAATTGGAAGTGATGTGTCTTCAAAACCGATGGTCAAACACCAACCAAATTGAAATGAGTTAGATCTGAAGTTTAATTGATTCCTTTAATTCTTTTTAAGTTATTATTATTTTTATATCAGTCATATTATACGAGAATATTGCGTAACATATACTCAAAAATTATCCAGCCATATTGGGAAAATCCTGCTTTTTTTAAGTCAAAAATATTGGGTATATTTTAATAATATTACAAGACCAACGCGCTGTGGTGAGATGTGATACATATTTACTATGGTTACTCTCATACAAATGGGTACAAAAAGTGCTATATATTGCCAGTACCTAAGTAGACGCTAGAGTTAGCTGCATATCGTTGCAATAGTTTATATACTCACTCTCTTTGGACTCCCGCCTCGATCGCCTCGATAGATGACTGCCCTTTACAACAAAGCCTTTATAGCGACGTGGCTTCTTCTTGCCTTGGCTTCCCCGTTTTGTAGTTGGTGAAGACAATGCTAGCACCTTTGATATCCTGCATAACACAACTGATTGGTGAGACTTTAAAACTTTTATATAAAAAAACTCATATCTATAAACTCCATGCTTATTTATCCTAGAAAAAATGAGGAACGATTATGTTTACCTACAGTCTAAAAAAGTACATTGTATCTTGCAATACACATCATAAGCTCTGTCAGTGGATTGCCAGGGTTCATATTTTGGTAAAATATGAGCCCCCATAAAATATTATAAACTACAAAATATAACTTTTAAATAATCAAAATAATGCTTACAAATCATTAAGTGAATTCTTATTTTTGCTTTTTCGAACTGCTTGGGGATTCAGAACTATGTATACTTTTGAATAGTCTTCCAGACCAGCAGCATCTTCATTTTTGTAGTATTTCTTCATATCATTTCTAGAGATTGAACCAGTTAAACGATTAGGTACAAGTCTCTTTTTTGGATATGAATTCCTTGGTTTATTTTTACGTTCTTCTTCATTTAGCCCTCTAGATAAAAGTTGCCCCAAAAGTTGCTCTGTCTGAACATTATTATTGGCTTGAGAATTGGTATACTTTTCACTGACTTCTCGACTTACAACTTTATTCTGACGGTAATTAGGTCTTCCCTTACGATGTATATTACGTCCTTCATTTTGAAGTCTATTAGTTTTTTCATTAGCGACTCTGTCTATCAAATCAATTATTCTTTCTTTGTTTAGTTTAGCATAACGGTTATTATCGGAATCATCAGATACGTCTATATCAGAAACGTAATCGTCTGAATCTGAATCAGAATCGGAATCAGAAGAATCTTTGCGCAGTTGTAGTCTACGTGGTGTATTGACTTTAGCACTTCTTTGTTGCTGTTGCACAAGTTCTAAAATTTTATCTACATCTATGGCTGAAGAAGTAGCGCTGTCTACTATACTATTTAAAGGAACTATTAATGCTGAAAAGAGGTCATAAATATTTGAGTAAGAAGTACTTGCACGAACATTTATTTCCCAGCTTGTTACACTTACCTATAAACAATACCACGAGGCTCGACATTATCAGCAGCGCTCAGTCGAAAACCTCATGAAAAATATATTTGAGTTGTTATCAAATAACTGAACTATATAAATTTACACGGCAATTTCCAATTTTCATTTCCTCTTATCGCATTTGGAATCACATATTTATAAATTCCACGGCATTTGGTTAGCGCACGCGTTTGATAAGTAATCCTCAAAGTCACCCCCTACATAGTCATTGCTAGTTTTAAACACTCTCAAATAACCACATTCGAAAAATATAACTTATTTCTTTTGACGAACAAGGTTTGGTGAAAAAGAATGCGTTCTGTTGAGTTAGTCTTACGGTGAGTCCGACATTGAAAAGGCTCGCATTTGCTTAAATTGTTTTCTTCAATCTTACGGAACTGTCTGCATTGCAGACATCTTATTTTGAATAAGAAAAACTATATTGTTCACTCGCGAGCGGCACTAAATAAAAGTTATGTGCTTGAGTGAGTTTGCAGGAATTAAAATTCAAATGAGGAATGCTCGAATTGCATCTTTGAATAAATGTCAGTGTTTTGAACTGATACTACATTTTTCATTGTTTTTGAATAATGTGACCAGGGTGAATAAATTATTCACAGAAATAGCACACATTATGAGTCTGTAAAAGATTTACAAGGATTTCATTTCGACGTAAAAGTGTTCGTACAGTTCAACGTAAGTTTCGGATTAAACAAGGGAAAGGAGGAAAGCGTCGCGCCTTGCGTGTTTGTATAATGGGTTTTAGGTAATTTGACCTAACGGCCCTTTGGCATGGAAAACTTTGTTAAAATTAATTATTCATACATACGGATGTTCTTATGCATCTTAATATAAGGTGCTAGA
Source organism: Acronicta leporina (assembly GCA_947256265.1). Lineage (NCBI taxonomy): Eukaryota > Metazoa > Arthropoda > Insecta > Lepidoptera > Noctuidae > Acronicta > Acronicta leporina. Next base: position 11,640,178 of record OX366512.1, read on the forward strand.
AATATTTTAACATATATTTTCTTGTCTACACAAAACTGAATGATAACTTCTTAAGAAGATATTTTTTTTTTTTTAATATTCCTTTTGTGGCCTGTAGGCAATACCCAGTAGGTACATGGCACAATGTTTTGCTCCAGGCGCTACTTGTAACGGACCACAACCTGTCATGATCGTAGTGAATCTCATGACCATGTCTTTAGGGTAGGCGCATACAATTGCGGTTTTTAGTTATAAATTAGCAAATCATAGGAACCAACAAAGGCTTTATAAAAACATTATTTTCAACATTAGCCTGATAAAGTCAGATTTGTTCAAAACAACACTTATCGGAAAGTTTGTATAAAATATCGTTGCATGGCCGGACAAAGTTCTTCGTGCCGCTTCTCGCTATGCGCCGTAAAATGATACCGCCGTTTCTTTGACAAACAGAAACTACTTCAAGGAATTAATTAAGATAAAAATTACTAAGAAGACATTAATTAAGATATTCTTTTTTTAAGTAAAGCTTACTAGCCTAGCTATTAAGGTCACACATTACTAGTATCTCGCGCTAACCTAAATACTTGTGTTACGAGTATGTTCACGTCGGTAGTGCAATGGGTGGGTTTCGAACCGGCAACTACATGATCGCAAGTCCGATGCCCTAGCCATAAGATACTGCCGCTTTAAAACACAATGTTTGAGACACTAAGAATTATAAAGACAAGCAATAATATAATTTACTAGCTTCTGCCCGCGACTTCGTCCGCGTAGCGTGATGATATATAGCCTATAGCCTTCCACAATAAATGGGCTATCTAACACCGAAAAATTTTTCAAATCGGACCTGCAGTTCCTGAGATTTGCGTGTTCAAGCAAACAAACAAACTCAGCTTTATATATTAGTATAGATTTAAGTAATCTTATAATTCGGAACAACGTTATTCATCATTACGAGAACAGGAGCAGGAGTTTTATAGAATCTGACTCAATTTATTTACGTAAATAGCTTTTTATTATTTGAATTACGATTTTACTCGCTAGATAAATTAACAACCGTCGCTTGGATATGCCGATAAAAGCTGTTACAAACGGCCAGCGTCACGTAAAAATCTCAGTTGGAAGTCGAACTTTCGTGATGGCAAAGTCGACTCACTTCCTGGACGGAAGCAAGCAATCGTTCTTCTTTATAGCTTGGTCAGTCATTGTATAATTTTATAGAACCCACATTTTCAGTTCGGTTTCCTTGTAATACTAAAATAGTTTTCCTTTTAAGCATTTTTTTAAACAACATACCATCACGTCGTTGTTCTTGAAGGGTGGAGCAGAGGTATACTAATCTTCACCTACTGTTCGCCGGCACATTTAGGTCACATGAGTCAGTCTATCGTAGTAATAATAATATATTTATTTATTCCCTCTTCACAGGTAGTTCTTATAATAATTATGCTATATTTAAGTAATAACAATGCCAATCCAGAGCCAACTTTGTGAGAGACTGGTGCCTGAAGTAGGTTTGTACAACAGCCTGTATTACAGGTCACCAGTGCCCCCTCGCGGCGTAAACCCACTGGTAATACAAGCATTTAGCTTAGCACGAGGGGTTAACAAGAATACTAGTGATCTGCGACCCACATTGCTAGTAAGCTTTAAGAAAACCCTTTGAAGTACGGTTGCGTTTAAGGGAAAAAGACTCGGTATCCATCTGGCCTTTGAAAACGATAATTTTAATCGCTAATTTTCCATCACTCGTATAGGTACGTCAAGCACGTATGCCATTACTATCCCGGGAAAACCGTCATAATATACGAAAATTAAATTTATTCTATTTAAATACATCGTTAATAATCAAAACAACTCTCCTTATAGGTACCTAGGTACAAACCGCCCACCGAAGCGGAAGCCACTTTCTGACCAGCGTAAACAAACAAACCTTTCCCGACGCACATCAACATAAAACGTTAAGAAAGCCGTTAATAAAAACCAATACGTTTTTTGTAACAAATGAATTTAAGCGATTACAAGTTTACGATTGATTTTAGTACGATTGAGAATCACAACTGAGTGATTGATGGAGAGATTAATTGATTGAAGTGGCTTAATCTTGTGTAACTTATTGCGACCAATATTTGGCTACAATTTTTTTCTTTAAAATACTCCTGTGTAATTGACTAGTTAGTGACATCCCATCCTTACAAATATAAATGTGCCTTAACCGCTGATCAGATTTTAATAAAGCTTCTTTGATTGATTCTATAAAGATGAGAATTATATTAGAACCTTTATAAAATCCTACATCAAAAATCCATACATTTATAACAATACTACTTAAGTATGTATTTGTTACTAAGTCTGATATACAAATTGTGAATATGTATGTGACAATGCGCGTGTGCGTACACTATAAAATGGCGTCCCTATGTAATTATCGCCTTCTACAGCAATTAATACAACTACATCTTTATCGAGTTCCATTTTGTGAAACGTAGCCCCGTTGGCTCTCTTAATTTGTTCGGAAATAGTTTAATCAAGCGTTGGGTCGGATTTGCAGTAATTAAAGAAGGAGACATCGGGCCTTGGCGCGTATATTGCTTCCTCAGATTAGCACCAAGCTTCCAGTTAATTTCCTGTCTACAATTCCGGAGTGGTTCCATTTCGAAACATTCTTCCCAAATATCGACTAGCACGAAGGATTTTACACATCACATTTAACTTTATTATATCAGTAAGACCGTTAATTCACATAATTTTCTCAATTAGCGGTTAAATTTATTATTGAATAATAACGCTCAGTTCACCGCAATATTTAATTAAATTCTAGAAAAAGTAATTATAATGGACTACCGTCAACCGTTGTGAGCCAACTTTACCGTTTTCAAAGAATAAATAGTTCAACATACGGCAGAGTTCTAAGCTCTAACATGAGTCGTTTGCTGAAACCTTGCACTTGATGACAAATTTAGCTCTTATGTAAGTCGCAAATTTGAAAATACGAACTATAACATTAACTCTTAAACTATAAGTAGGTATTGACATTGAAGGAAAAGTTGCTACTTAGGTACATGTTGCAAGGCGTGAACTAAAACTGATAAATATTTATTTAGGTACGTAGTAGGACATTCTAAACAGCAATAATTATACAAAACGTAAACAAATTGTGATTGATATCTCCGACCAGGTTAGGTACTGGAAAATTCGTTTGTTGACTATTTCAAATAACAAGCGCACATTGAATGTTTACGCTATTAGCAATATTACACAATAGAAACGGAACCAATATTGTATTCGTATCATGCTTTTGATAAACTAATTTGCAGCTATTGTTGTCAACCTGGCTGTAAATTATTCCATTCCTGTATTATCCTTTAATTATTTTCACTAAATAGTGGTAGTTAGCACAATGTGTATCAGAGGTATTTGTGTTTAATTAAATTATTGTGGAGTACTTACATAACACGGTCGTGAGGAAATCTTGCTAAAGACGTGGAGAGTTCTTAATGACGTCGTAATGACGACCCTTCTGCGTACTTCCCCTTAAATATGATTTAAACATGAATAAACCTTAAAGGCGTCTCGCTTCTATTCAGATAAATGTCCGTATCTAATCGTCGCCCCCGGTATCTGACAATACGAATATAAATGTTAAGTTTATACAAACATACCGTACATAGAGTATTTAAAATTGAGTACCTACCACTAAAGTTTAAAAAATAACAATTAATTACACCTTACCTTATACAATGCCTTACATACAATGTTTATTATTTTTCTAACTTTACTATTATTTTCAACAAACTATTTTGAACAAAGAAGAATACTCATTTGAAGTCAGAAATTAATACGAGTTTCTCCCTGTTAGCAATCGTCGTAACACCAGATTAATTCAGAATCATTATCTTCATACCTTACAAAATGGTAGACACCTTCTTTTAGCGATCCTCTCTTCATCTTTTACGTTTGGTAGCCGTAGCAGGAAGTTAATAAGATAGAGTGAATGCCTAGGATATGCTGGACTATCACATACACAGTGAAAGTACCAATTTGCTTTCACTAAGCAACCAACTTTAAATAAAAAAAGTATCAACTGTTTCATACATTTATAGCGGGTAAAATACAGCCAACAAAAACAAACTTGTAAAAAAAAGTCTCACAACGCAGTTCTTCTATCGTAAAAAGTTTTGAGATCCATGTAATACCTAGTCGGTCAATTTATTCAGTCCCTAGGTACTTAAAGGTCCTTCTGTCTTAAGTTATCACGTAATTATCTAACCTAACAACATCTTATAGTGACCATAGCAATATTAAAAATATTTTACGTTTTAAATAAATACATAGATTGACTTGAGAATCGCACTAAACTACAATTATCACATTTAAGATGAGCACAAATTATGGGATGCTATGATCAAGTAAGCCAAAGTCCCAGCCAGGTCGAAATTATCGTGTGCAAATAAAACTTAAAAATATGTGTCGACATTTCCCATTAATAATGTAATTGATACATGCTATCTAAATGCGCAAGGATACAATTAGTTATTCAGTACGTGGCTTACTCGAATAAATGGCTCGAATTGGATGTTTCAATAGGATCTTCATCGATTTGAATTAGTAATGACCGCCTTGCTGTCAATGGCTGCGGAGTCAGCAATCTCTTGTGCGGTCAGGAAAGCTATTATGTACTTATATTGAATAGTGAATACGAGTAACATGGGTTAAGATTGGTACCTTAACGAACCTATATTTTTTAGAGGTACATAATTATACCTTACAATTTAAAACGGCGGTGGTAGCTGGCGAAGCCGACCGTTGCCCGTTCGACACCCACCAATTGCACTACCGACGTGAACTCACTCCTAACACAAGCATTTAGCTTAGCACGAGGGGTTAACAATAATACTAGCAATACTAGTAATGTGCGTGCCACAATAATAATAAGCTTTTTTAAAAATAAATCCGCCTAATGGGAATTATTGTTTAATATGTCCGATAGTTCTGAGTTTCTCTGAAGGATAAAATCCGCAACGAGGTTATCCGACAAAGAACCAAAGTCGTCGACATAGCGCACCGAATTAGCAAGCTGAAGTGGCAGTGGGCTGGCCATATCTGTAGAAGAACCGAAAACCGCTGGGGTAGACGTGTTCTTGAGTGGAGACCGCGACTACTACGCAAACGTAGCGTAGGACGCCCTCCGGCAAGATGGAGTGATGATTTGCGAAAGGCTGCCGGCAGTAGCTGGATGCGACAGGCCGAGGACAGGGTGAAATGGCGCACATTGGGGGAGGCCTACGTCCAGCAGTGGACTATTATAGGCTGATGATGATGATGATGATGTCCGATAATAAATAAATTCAATACAAGGCGATAAAATCCGTAAATCGTTCGTATCGTATCGTCAATAGTGGAATCGGTAATATTTCTAATCATTGTTTTGTTTTATTTTCTTATTTACATAAATTATAGATACATAATTGATGGAGTCTCCTTTTAAACATACATGCATATGAATGCCTGTGCCAGGAGGCGCCGCTCTTTCATATTTCAAAGGTTGTAGTAATAAAATGTGCAGTTGCAAAAGACAAGGGCAACTTTAAAATACTAAGTGGTATGTTTGAGATGAATAATGTGTGACCGTGTGTGATGATTTAAGGTGATCCACTAATCTTTGCAGTTGACTTCAACACTTTTTATTACGCTTAGTTCGTGTTATTTTATTCAACCATGATCGTCGCATTGCATAGACAACAGGGGTTCCTTTAATTGGAATTTGACTTTTTTATTGTGTATGTACCTTTTTCGAAGGTTAACCATATTTTTAAAAAAACATCTTCATATATCCCAAATGGTTGCCTGCAGACGGCCGTTGACACCGCAGAAAGCCCAATAATCGGTGGCGGAACGATTTAGACGCTGTCCGGGCAGACTGTTCTCCAACGATCAGGGAGGACATAGGGGAGACCTTTGCTCAGCAGTGGATCACAAAGATAAAAAAATATTGACTCGCACTATTTCTCACGTGTCGCAGTGTCTTTTTAAATATAAGGTACCTATCTACTAATATTATTTTCAAGATTATTTATAGCTTTCACTATTAAACGGATATTGGAAAGCGGGCATTTGAGATTGCCATCAACTCCCTGACTATCTATTGGCAAATAGATAGTCAGGCGCTGATAGATTCCGATATTGAATGTTCAACGTGTAGTGATTTGATTACGCAGAGCGCTGTTCCGAGATGTGTATTTAGTATTAAATATTGCATGATTGCATACCATCACGAATTCTCCGAAGGGTTAGAAAGAGCCCTACCTACTTATTGTAAGACCTACAGATCGCTGGTATGTTTAAATCCCTTGTAATAGAGGGCGAGCCTATTGCCATCATCTGGGCACAGTTTTTTTTATTTTACTGCTAGGCTAGAGGTGCCGGGTTCGAATCCCAGGACGAGCAATGTGTTATTATTCCACGAAATTCTGACTAGCAGATCGGAGATTGGGTTGGGTTAGTGACAATAGGCTCGCCCCCTATTACATGGGACCTAAACATACCGACGAACTGTGGGTGTACATTAGTAGGTACGCCTTTTGATTTAATTAAAATTAACCGCAACAATACAACTTGCGGTTTACGCTTCAGAAGCGCACAGTTATTCCAACGGTATTGTGAAAAAAAAAAGAAAAATCTCGGGTTCAACCATATAAAATAAATATAGTCATCACTTATATATTCTACTATGTAGGTACGAGAATATTATGAAAACAAAAGCTAATATTTATTTTCACGTATGTACATTCTCGTATTTACAAGCCAAACATCTGTTTTGTAGCATTTTCCCGCGGTACTAACTCGGGTAGTTTCCTTTACGTATATATAATTTATTCGGTATTTACCGTAGTGGGTGTGTGCTGTGCTAACAAAGTTCACGTTGCGCAGCGTCATAGCACTTGACGTCAAGTCAATCTACCCACAACAGTCTACACGGTACACCACTAAAGTAGTCCAGTCGCGTGGAATGAAACCACAATTACTTACGTGAGCCTTCACATAGTGACGTAGCATTTTGTTTGGGTCGTCAATAAAAGCTTTAAGCTGTCGGTCTCGGTTGTCATATGAACATCTATGACAATGTTAGTGTTAGTCAGAAGCCCAAGAAAGCCTGACAACTAGTCTCTCCTTCAAATATCGGTATTACCCAGAAATTGAGGAGGGTGGACCTCCGCAACCCACCCTCCCGTTTCATGTAGAGTACCAATATTCAGCCGCATCTGGTTAGACTGGAAGCCGACCCCAATGAGTAAATAGAAATTATTCAGGTGATAGTAGATTTAACCCTTCGAAGTACTACTATCAGTTGTTGAGGTAGTCATTTCATGGATAGCAAACAGTTTTACAGAGATCTGTAGCGACATCTACCGCCCTACATAGACAAATTTCGACGAACAAATCCTGAATCGCGCAAGTGAAGTTTGCAAAGCAACTAGGATATATACAACCGCTCGACATCAACCGTCGGGCCGCGGCCCGCCAGGCAAAACACCCGCCTGGCCGGAGGATCCTCCCTTTGGTTAGGGCAACACACCTCGCTCCTCCACAGATCTATGGCAGCGGACCCTATTTAATTAATGGGAATTGAAACACTATGGAAGGTCATGTCAAAAGTCAACTGTGTGCCACCTACACCATAACATAATCAACCCATTATTCTGTCCCACTGCTGGGCACGGGTCTGCTCTCAGAATGAGAGGGATTAGGCTAAAGACCACCACGCTGGCTTAATACGGGTTGGCAGACTTCACACGCAGTTGAGAAAATTTCTCAACAATGCAGGTTTCCTCACGATGTTTTCCTTCACCGTTTAAGTAAATACGTACATGGCTTCGAAATGTCAGAGCCACTCACAGCAGCTTAAATAAATAAACATCATCGAAGCCGTCAAGTCTGACCAGATGTGACAGGATATCAGTCTTTTATACAAAGCGACTGCCGTCAGACCGATTTATAGCTGCAAAGTTATATCTGGGCTAGCTATACCAATATCCTAAGCAAAAACTGGTACTCAGGCTTTCTGATCATGTTAATTTTTTTTTTTGATCATGTGATCTGATTATATGACATCTAGGACTGACATCGCTTAGAGCGCTCGCGCACTTGTGATTTTTAGTCGGGCGATAGTTTGTTCGTTCTGGGATTCACTATGGAGTTATATGGCAGTGCGCGCATTTGACGATTAGAATTCGTCATGAAATTATACACGACTACTACAGCGACTAAACTATCGGTAGACTAAAAATCACAAGTGCGCGTTAGCCCTTACTGTGCTTTCCGAGTCACGGAGTTCCGGAACTAATAACGTTCACCCATCCATAGACTGACCGTAGTAAGCGTAAACTTGCATTTAACTTTGCCTCAAGCCCCTCTGTATAATAATAAATAAAGTGTTTATGCGCTACTGAGAAAAGATTCACTTTCTTTCTCTACCTACAAGAGTAAATTCCTGAATTTTTAAATCCAATTTTTAGTTGGAGACTTAACTCCTGTAACCTTACACTGGATACAATCTCTGCTGAAAATACAATTTAATTTAGTAGCTAACCGTACTTTACTTCAAGTTTTCTCAAGCGAGAATACTCCAATCTGTTACTGTGTGGGTTGCGAAATAGTTAATAAAGAAAACAAACGGGTTTTAACCGTCATATATCAAACAGCCGATCTGTCCTGCTAAATTATTAATCTAGGCTTGGTAGGTACTTGTACAGTGTAGCTTCTTACTTTTTTTATTTGGTATAAGAATTTCATACCATTACAACTAGGTACATGGTATAGAATGATTCCAAGGTGCGATATTATAAAGTACCTATATTATTGCAAATTAATTCTGAACATCTTAATACTTAGAAATGGATACCAAAATGCAGTTGGCTCCAACTAAATTAGCTTGTAATTATAACTTTCTGTAATACCGACAATAACATTATTGGATCTTTAATATATAGGTACTAAATAAAAAATGAAGTTAGTACATCGGTAAAATATATGTCTATACTTAATATATAAAGCTGAAGAGTTTGTTTGCTTGAACGCGCTAAACTTAGAAACTATGGTCCGATTTGAAAAATTCTTTCAATGTTAGATAGCCCATTAATTAAGAAAGGCTATATATTATCACGCTACGCGGACGAAGTCGCGCGCCGAAGCTAGTTTATTAATAAAAGACAATAAAACTTCATTGTAAAGTTGTAATTGTTATTCATTAATAATTATTTATAAGCAAAAACATTATATTTTAAGAATAACTATATTTTAAAAACAATCTTAGTAACCTCCATCATATTTGAAATGTTAATTCGTCTACATTTGATTTATATTTTTTTTTACAATTGCGTTGCTTTTTACATCTAAATTAAAGAAACATTCTAATAACATCTAGTAATTAATTTTTAAAATTGCACCAGTAATTATGTCCTTTTTGAACAAGCGTGGATCGTTGATCATCTCTCAGGAGCAATGATTTCATCGTTGACATGTGGTCCTCGGCATTTTTCGCACACCACTATAAAATTCTGGAAATAGAAAATAAATATTAGCACTTCGACATCCACATGAAAATATATTTTTGAAATAACTTTATAAATTCATACTTTTCGAAACATGAAAAAGGGCAAAATGAAATGTAAAACGTGGCAGAACGTTTAATGCATCGGCATCTTTTGGGGCTGTGATCAATTGGTCCCTTGCCAGCAATTCGAGTGAAAAAACTATGAAACATTTTTGTCGATAGCTCAAACAAAAAATATTTGTTTGGGCCTCGGACTGGAATACGGACAACTAGATGAATGCAAATACTTGTAGAAACGGATCCCTATGGGCTAATTTGCAATGTGTTATAATTTTATTGTAGTTGAGAATGGTGAGTGTATAATTAACATTACAAGGTTATATTGTAGTCGTAACAAATCCATGGCTCGTTCGTAATTGTGCTCGGATTTCGGGACGTGCTTCTCCATAACTTCCACTGTTCGCTGGGCCAAGGCTTCTAACTCGAGAAGTCCTTTTGGTTCTGATCGTGGGGTCTCTGCGCGACGGCCGAGCCTCGCGCCCCAGTTATGGTGAGTACGAGGTCCTCGAACACTGCCACGCTCCCCCACGGGCCTTGCAGGCTGCTCACTCGGTTCCGTTAACTTCACCATAGTTACTTTTTAATAATGATGATAATTATTCCAACACCTTTTCTTTTAAAGAGGTCCATCTCATTAGCGAATATTTATCTCTAAGATAATTAGATAATATTGAGGAATGCAGTAATTAGTTAATTGATCAGTACAGTTGGATAAACAAACATCTGAGTCACTACTAAGTCAGGACATGATTGATTGAATATGGCGATTGTTTTCAGAAATATGGAAATCACCACGTGCTAATAAAGGAGCAAATCACAATGGGTATTAGGCAGGACATTTATTGTAAAAATTAACAATAGATATAATGCGTCTTTTACGTACTGTTGTCATCCCCACTGTTCAGGTTCGGTCAAGTTCCAGCGAGCCTTATTATATTTCATTTGCTGTATGTAATTAGTCGTGTTGAGTAGTTAAAGATGGTGAAGTTGCCAGAGAACGAATCGTACGTGCCTGTGCCGGCTGGAGAGATGTGGGCGAGGTACCAGAGCAATCGTAACTTGTACACACACAGTGGCCCCTCGAGACTGATAGAGTTGGAAGAATTTGCGGACTTAGCAGCTAACTACATGAGCACTGTGTCTAACTGCCCAAACATCCGCCAGATTGCGATGAACCGGCTGAGGCAGCTATTTAATTTAGTAAGTAGATAGTAGGTACATCGATTATATATTCCAGACAGATTTTATTTGTAATGTACATATATTTTTTAGGTATTTTAATGTTGACTATTGTTATATTGGTTTTCCATAGGGCTCGATCTAAAAGTTTTACAATTTGCACGGAATAATGTGAAGCTGATGCGCTATTTCTCTTTCAATTCCAGGAAGGCTTAGATAATTTATGATTTAATAATTAAATAGGAACTTGGAATTCCTTGACTGTATAAAATAAATATACTGCATGCATTTTTGATTTAGTGTTTTTCCTGAAAATATTATAAGAAAATTAAAGAACTTTTGTCACAAGAAAATGTAAGAATGGCCTGCGGTGGGGTTCTCAGTCTTTGATATCTGACGAAAAAATAGAATTAAAATTACTACATACTTACTTCTATCATGATAATACAATTCAAAATCTGTCAAACAATAATTAATTTAGATTTGCCATAGACACGCCAAAAACCAATAAAATAGGTAACTATTTTGATCTTACATATAAAAATCATGAACCTTAGGGACCAATTTATTTTTAATCGTTTGACAAAGTTATTCGGTATTCAGATTCTCGTTGAAATTATCATACATTCAAGTATCTTTAGTATGTATTTCTTAATGTTCTGATTATTTTGTTCTAGGAGTTTAAGTTGCGTTGTGACGTATGTGGGACCGCACATAATCAAGATGAGATCACTGCGCCAGAACGATAGAAACCAAAACAACATCTTGTCTAAAATTGTGATAAACTTATGAAATAAAATATTATAAATATATAGACACTATACAGGGGCAAGGTATACAGAAGGTTCATTCAAATAATGTATTCTTAGTATTAAGTAAGTGCAAGAAATTCGTGCTAACACAACTTATTCTTACTAAACTTCGACTTTTAATTGTATTCAGTAACTTGACAGTTGAAGGGTTACCAGTTTTTGACAAAAAAAGATAGTGAGGTGGTCAAAGAATGAACGAAATTGAATGAACTTAAATAATGTACTTACATGAAAAAACTTTTTATGTACATATATTGAATAGCTAGTCTTCAAAACACAATATAAACTATTAAAAATAGTAGAATTTGTTTCTCAGTAGTAAGTTAATCTATAAAATGTCGAAAATTACAAAAGTAAAAAAAAGTAAAATTATATGTTTTCAATTTTTTGTTGGTTTTTATTAGAAGAACATAGAAAAGGAAATTACTTTGATTAATTATTCTTATATTTTACATCTTATTTACGATTTTTTAGTTTAATATTTTTATCAATCAATCTTTACGCAAAATCATTCACTACCCCAACACTATTAGTTGTAGTGTGGTATCATTATTTCTCTTCGAACTGTCAAATTACTGAATACAATTAAAAGTCGAAGTATAATGATTTATTCTCGGAATGCAGCTGTAAATGTAAATATATATTATGTGCACGACAAATGCTTAATATATCCTGTTTAAATAGGCATGATGACTGATTTTCAAAAACTGTTCTAAAATATTCTTATGTTTATACTATTTCCGAAAAATAAATTATTTCCGCAATAAAACGTGGTTTTTGATACAAAAATGCGATTTTAATTCAATATTTTTCAATTAGCGCGAAAACGGTCGCTGGTGTAATGGCGTCTGCTTATGACGTCACTTCAATGTTTTGGCATCGTACACAATAGGGGATTAAACAACTTCTCAGATGATATTTTTGTTAATTTTTATTTAGACATGACTTCGCAAGTGTATAAGTGGTGTGCTGTTCCCCAGTGTGATCATACGTCAAAAAAATACCCTGATAAATTATTTGTTTACGTGCAACACAACAAAACAATAAGATATGTGGCTTAATCTTGCACGGCGAGATTAAGCCACACAGTTTTCTTTTCTTTCCTTCCGTAATAAACTTTTCAAATACTCCAGTATTTAATTGCAAACTAGGTTTACTATTGGATAAATATTTTGTTGTAATATATTTCAATGTAGTCCAAACCCGAGATAGCTTTGATAGCATATTTTATAAAATAAAAACATTATTAAAACTAAACATATGAAGCTGTGCTTTTTAAAAGTGATTTTATTTTTTTAACTATTGTAACGTATAGTAACAGTAATTTTAATATAGTTTTTATTTAATAATAAATAATACTTACATTGTAGTTTTAACATTTCTAAATTCTGCTGAACAGAAGTCTTTGTTTGATGCCAGGAACTGCCCCAACATGCATTAACAAATCAACTCTGGGCAAATTAGAGCTGTTTGCCTTGGTAAACCCTTGTTCCATTACTTAATAAGTTCTTAACAAGTCGTAGAACAAAAAACTAAGTAATATACAATGAGGAAATACATAATAAACAATTTTAAAGCGCGGAGATCGTCGAAATTCGTACGAAATTTACGTGACGGTGACAGTTCAACATAGATGTGACGTAATTGAATCTGATTGGTGTTCAACTGAACATGGCGGACTTGTGTATTTTGGAGTTTTATTTTATCAAATAAATTAATAATCCTGTCTTATAAATAAAAATAATTATTTTTTTCTAAACATATTAATTATATTTCAGTATATGAACATATTATTTTAGTAATTCTTGCATTAAGTATCAACCGTCATCATGCCTATTGTAAGTAATAAGTAAATATGTTGCTTAGAAAAAGTTTAATATAATATAATTATTAAGTTTAATATAATTATTATGTTTTATCGCAATGAAGCTTATCAAGTTATCTTGACACAGTTTTCTCTTAGCAAAAACACGAATTCCTCATGTTGATTGGAAATTAAATCGATAAAAAAAATAATCCATGGGCATGGGCAATTAACCATTAATAAATGGGCTTTAGTCACACGGGATATATTACAGCAACAATATTTACGACTAAGTTTAAGTAAGAGAACTCATTGTCAGACGTAATAAACAAAATATAAACGGATTATATTTTATTTAATTGTGAGAAGGTAACATAACTCATGAACTGGGTTTTTTTTGTAAAAACCATCTAGCTTATAACAAAAACAAATACTACTTAATAAATAATTACTTTTATAAAAAAAGTTATAAGTAGTATGAAATTTATAAATATGTATTATAGATATAAAGCTCTTTTAGGATGCTGTGCTTATAAAAATTGCAGAGATCATTCAAGGAAAGTCCCTAGGTTTTTCTTAACGGTCATAAAAAGAAAATCTCATAAGCTGTCATTTTTATAGGATATCTTATAAAATTATATTTAACAAAAAATGTAAGGCTTTAAATGAAATTCCTTTTTTCAAATAAAAAATTGTCGACAATAAACCCATTATTATAAAGCACCAACCAATAAAAAAATCTCAATATTCCTTCCATAGCCTTCCCTGCCTTATTAAAAATTCTTAAAAATCTTGCCAGCATATAAAATGTTATCCTTACAAAATCAGATGAAATGTGATAATTGTCAATGTACATAAATATTTTATACCTACATAATAATGATTGCAAATAACATGAAATTAAAAGTATTTTTATTATCACGATATCCTTTCTAGGAAGTGGTTTGTTTTCGCATTACCTATATTCGTTCGAAAAATGAGTATCTCGAAACTCATTTCTTGATATGATAGGTAGTTAGGTTTTTATAAATGAGTTTTAAATTAAAACTATGAATATTTAACGTAACGTTCGGTTAAAATTAGTTGGCAATAGAATTATAGTCATAACGACATTCTGTACCTACCTCAAGAGCAAAATTAAAAAAAAATACTTAACTCCATGTTCGAACATTGGTACTTGGTGCCTATCTACTGGTGAAGCTTATACAAAAGTCATCTAGCTGAAATAAAATTGTCAATGTTAAGTTTATGGGGCTCGAGACACAAAGACGTTTTAACCACAAAGAAGCGGCATTACGCCGACTCCCGCGGTAATCCGGATTGAGCCAGCAATTAAAATACTTATCCTGTTCAGTATTTCATCTCGCCACAGTAAAGTGTACCTACCCCAAAGTTATCTCGGTTTTAAGTCTTTTTGATACAAATATTTAATGGCTCCGTAACTATACTAAGGTTTTTTGTTCTCTCCCAATATAAGCAAGTTATTGCTTGGCGGCAGAATATTTCGTCAGTGCATTAATACCACCCCAAACGTACTGAGCAGCTTAGTTCTACTACTTCAAACCTAGTTGAAAAATGGTTGAAAAATCCATGTATCTCACAGAATTAACTGACGTCATCAATATACAAAAACCAACCACCAATAACATTAGTTAGACCGTAGGACACAGTTGTATAATATATATCCCAGTAGCACGGTATTCCGATGACAGAGAGCAAGTTTGTTTACTTACGAAGTTACAAGCGACGTCATTAGGGCTGCCAGGTACCTGTAATTACCCTAAAAAACATATAGTCGCAAGCTCTCTAGGCTATTAGTATCTACATTCAAAAATAACAATTGCGAAGAAAAGCGTAGTCTTGCCAACAATAGCTCTTTACAGTCGAAATTGCAGTCTTAAACAAACATTGTAGTTTTAGCTCAGAGTATGGGGGCTTAAGCCGGAGAATTGAGGCCAGATTCCGGAAACACTCGCCTACACTGGAAAGTTCGGTGAAATCCGACGATGTGACAACCCTAGTTACATTGGTATTGTAAAATATTGACATTAGCCTTTAGTTCACCACGAAACTGATACTACGATAAGCTAATGAATTTTCCCCCAAACAAGTAAGGGTGCTGATAAATTGAAGTTGTTGTTTACCACCGCGAAACAACTTAGCTAACAAAGTTACAAAGTTCATAACCTGAAATATTAGGTGTCCTGATAAATCACTGAAACTTAGGTTTTGGTCAGCCGAATCTAGACATCCAATGATATACAACTTCGTAATCTTAAGTACCATTTTGTCTAATTCTGTTACAATATTGTGCATTGTCTAAGAAAAAGGACTGCTTTTTTTATTTAATTTCTTTTTCCAGCCAGTCAGTTTTCTTGCGGCTATTTTGGCACTAGTAGGTAGGTTCGTATTCTCATTAGCCGGTAGTTGCTTGCTTGGCAAAAACCTCCATCAACTACCAGGCTTCAACTTCTCAGATACTTCAAGCTTTTCAGGAAAAAGGAAACCCTTAAACTTGTTTAACGTCTCGTCTTATCTGATTTGTTTAATTTGAATACAGTTTGTTATTGTGTATTTGATAAAAAAGTGTATGTTTAGCGAGATCCCGAGCTCCCGTTCTTAAATCAAAGGAGCGTTGTTGCGAATCGAACTGCCCCAATAAAGAAAAATGGTGAATAGTGTTTTATTTGTGGTAACTAACAGAATTAACTGACGCCAAGCGCAGGTAAAGTTGTTATTTATCTAAAAACATATAAACAAAAAATTAAATCTCTGATTAAAATTTAAAAAACGACAGGTCTATTGACATCGTCCATGAAGGAACCTATCAATCAATCCAGTACGTTTTGATAGGCCGCAACTTAGCAGTAATAAGATTTTTAGATTAGGGAGCTAAGTAGTGTAATAATTATTCTGATAAGCTATGAACTCATCAATCAAAGTACTTCGGCTGCCTCCGCCGCCGCCGCCGTCTCCTCCAATCTTTAGACTGTAAGCCTTTACTCACTTACAATATAATATATCGTCTCGTGTACCTACACATAATGCTTACATTTTCGATATTGCCAGAATAATAGCATAGTGCAGAAATTGGGTTGAATTGAACGTTTCGACCTTACCTAAATACCTAATACCTTATATAATGTTTATTGTATATAAGATTTTTTATTTTAACCCATATATAAGACCACCAATATATACCTCATGCGTGTATGCACGGAAAGGCGTACTAATTGACTACCACAGTTCGCCTGTACGTAATAGGGGGCGAGCCTATTACCATGAACCGAGCACAAATTCCAAACTCTGTTACTGAGAATTTCATAGCAAACCTAATAACAGTTTCCTCGACCTGGGAATCGAACCCGAGTCCTCTAGCGTAGCAGTCGCATTCAGGACCACCAGTATCTACCTTAGTATCAGTACTTTAGTAGCCTTGTATGTATAATCTATGATTTTATTTTTTTATTATCTTTTCATAAAACTTTGCCGCACACTAGTATTGTCTCCTGTAGTTATCGTGGCTTCTTTTACAAACAAAAATTCTCATATACACAAATACCCAGACCCAGAACAACTACCTGTAGATCATACAAATATTTCAATTACCTTATTTTTGGTTTCAGGTTTATGATATTATGGACTAGTTGTTCTATCCAAACATCTATACAATAGGTACCTACCTATATAACAAAGATAAGTATATTGTAATCAATCATAGTAAATATTCGCATTTTATTTTAAAATGTTCTGACCTTGTCCTAATAAACTTTTGGTTCGTTTAATTAAACCTTCATGCCTCGCAAAACGTTAAACGCTCAAGTTAAATTAAATTCACCATCGACGTTTCATATTTTGCTCAGAAATAATGTAATTGCCTTGAATAAGAAGATATCTCGAACATTTACTAATTAATTTACGAATTTCAAATAGAGTTTGCGGTTTTACTGCACCGGTTGGGTTTAGAAGTGGATCATCCAATAGATCATAATATTTTTTTTGCATTAGAATACAAATACGAAGCAGAAAGATGGTAGGTATACGATCTATATAAATATACTTACTTAGGAATAATATAACCCGTACGGCGCGGGCGCAGTGGACTCGACACTGGCTTAAAAATTTAATCAATGCATTATGATGGAAGTTTGTGGGAGGGAGAATTATGGGAAAAAAGCTTATTTCTTACCACTATGGAATATTAGATTAATCTTAATAATAATTTAATTATGAACCTAAACTGCCAAAGATATTCTACGTAATTTTTAAAAATCAACTTATTTCTGTGAAAGTGCATCAATGTATCAATTTTAATCCCCTTGTTCAATGAAATATGAACATTTGTCTTTACTTTATGTCGAGTATCCACAAATAAACATGCTGATTTTTAAAAGATAACTAACTTTTTGTGATTTTTTTGCATTTTTCATGCTATTTTTATAAAGTTATTTAGTGAAGGAAAAATTCGACTCGCAGGCAGGATTCGAACCTGCGTCTTCTGGCTAGGTACGCCAGACGCTATGACCAGGCGAGCCTATTGTCATTAACCGGGCACAAATTCCTAACTCCGAGCTGCTACTGGGAATTTCATAGAAAAACCCAATAACACTTTGCTCGACCTGGGAATCGAACCCAGGACCTCTAGCGTAGCAGTCGCGGTCAGGACCACTTGGCTATTGAGGCAGTTAGATTATAAGCACTGCTTAATCTTAGAAATAACAGTCGTTCAAGTTTTAAATAAGAACTGAATTGCAGATAAGTACGTAATTGGCAATCGTACACCAATTTTATAAGTATTTCAAACAGTCAAAAAGTGTTGACAACACCATAAGTACACTGAATTCTCTAGGGTTATGATATAATTAAAAGAATTATAACGTAGGTAACTAATTATGATGAAATTGCACATTCCACCCCTCATCACACATCAATCATGGGTGACGCTAGTTGCGTGACGTGACACGAGGAAATTCATTGGATGATTTCAAGGTGGGGGCTGCTATAATATGTCCATACGTTTATTTACACTTGGTACCTAGTTGATGCAAACTTATATACTTGTCCTGTTACCGCACCTTAGTTTTATAAGTGCAGAAAGAATATTAGTGTCGGATTTCCGCCTAGGCCTACAAGGCCTCGGCCTAGGGGTCCCAGTCCCAATAGCAGAACCTACAAATAAGCTCAAAAACCTCGCTAAGAGAGGCTTGAAATGCCAAGTGCCTAGGGGCCCCTGACCTCTTAAATCCAAGCCTGTACGTACACAAATAATATTTAATTTAAATTTTTACTAGTTATATATAATAACTCCTTCTAGCTAAATTAAGGAACGGAGATTTTATGAAACTTTCAATTTAGGAGTTATCATGTTTACAGAAAGTAAAGTGTCTCTTTATTAAATCAATTAGCGAGAAAAAAGGCGTTTTATTTTTGATAAATGATAATGCATTCGTTCAATCACTTCTCTTTAAGTAGTTCTATACTTTAAGGTATCTATGTATCTCAGCTATATAAAGGCAGTCGTAAAAATATCACAAAGTGATAAGATATGATTCAATTTTTTTACCAAAGCTAGCTAGCTTCGCGCTTCGCCATAACCAATAACTTGTGAACATAAAATATCAATTAAAATCATAACGATAAATAAAACATAGCAAATATAATAATAATAATTTTATGGACAGGTATAAAATATTTAACGTCTGTCAGAGCTATGAAACATCGTAGTTTTGATTGCCTACTGTCTTATAACCTTGGAGAAAAACTTAGGTGAGCTTTAGATATTTAAAGAGTAATAACTTTTCACGGCTTGTACATACAGACATGTCATTCAGCATTTATAATACCTACATACTTATAGGAAGAAATATCAACGACAAGCAGAGCTTGAACTCGTGTCTATTAGCTCTGTGCATCCTTTTTGCCTCCTTTTCTAATAAAATTTAAAAAACATTCTCACTCCCCCACTCACATTTATATGTAACTTGGCACTTAGTACAGGAAAATTTCCTGATGCCTTCAAACTAGCTATAGTACTTCCAATCCATAAGGGAGGGGATGCAGATCGTCCGAACAATTATAGACCGATTTCTATTTTGCCTACGCTATCGAAAATTCTTGAAAGACTTATGAACAATAGACTTATAAAATATTTGGAGCAAAATCAACTACTGTCTCCAAATCAATATGGTTTCCGTTCAGGAATTTTCACTAGCAATGCGGTTCTAAACCTAACCAATAATATCGTCTCGAGTCTAGATTTTTCACGTGGGAGAGCCATACTTCGGCACGAATGGGCCGGCTCGACCGGAGTGATACCACGGCCTCACAGAAAACCGGCGTGAAACAACGCACATGCGACTCCTCTGGTGTTGCGGGTTCCATGGGCGGCGGCTATCGCTTACCATCAGGTGATCCGTTTGCTCGTTTGCCCCCCTATCCCATAAAAAAA
Source organism: Acronicta leporina (assembly GCA_947256265.1). Classification (NCBI taxonomy): domain Eukaryota; kingdom Metazoa; phylum Arthropoda; class Insecta; order Lepidoptera; family Noctuidae; genus Acronicta; species Acronicta leporina. The sequence goes on from OX366512.1 coordinate 11,660,013, forward strand.
AAAGATAATAAACAAAAAGTAATCGGCATCTTCTTAGATCTATCAAAAGCGTTCGATACGATATCAGTCCCTACACTTGCCGTCAAGCTAGAGTGTATTGGCATCAGAGGCACTCAATTATCCCAGTTTGTTAATTACCTCACAGGTAGAAAACAATGTCTTAAGATTGGTGACTACGTAAGTGACGAACTGCCTATTACTTACGGGGTGCTACAGGGCAGTATTATCGGTCCGACCTTATTTTTGGTCTATATAAATGACCTCTGTAGAATGAAACTTCCCAATGGATATATCTTCACCTATTCCGATGATACTGCCTTAATATTTTTTGGCGCAACTTGGGAATTGGCATTTAAGCAGCGAAGCGGCAGTAGCCTAATGGCTAAGGCTTGCGATCATGTGGTTGCCGGTTCGAAACCCACCCACCCATACCTAGGAATACAGATTGATGACACTCTTTCATTCCACCCTTATATTGATACGCTTACCACCAGGTTACGTAAGTTAATTTTTATTTTTAAGAGTCTTCGTCATATAGCGGATGTGAGAGTGCTTAGGCAGGTATATTTGGCCCTCTGCCAATCACTCACTCAATATTGCATAGTTGCCTGGGGTGGTTCTACAAAGAATCATCTGCTGAAACTGGAACGAGTGCAGTTATCGTTTCCCCACTATAGACCTCTACAATATCTGTCACGAAATTATTTATTCTCAACCTTATTCTAACCACTCACTCACTCACTCCTTACGATCCTACAAAATTCAGTCAAGGCGTCGCAAGCAAACTGTCTGTCCACCAATTCTGGTCAATACTAGCTTGGCCCAAAGATGTTTTTACTTCCTCAGTAGCTACGTGTATAATAAAACCAACAAAAAAATTAATATTTACTCCATGGGAAATCTGAGTGCAAAAAAGAAGTTACAAATTGGCTACTTCAGCTGAACTACGACGAGTCAGAAAGCGTTATTGCAACCATAAAATGATATATATATAATACACGCACACGCATACACACACACACATACACACACACACACACTTAGTACACATATTTAGTATTTGCAAACCCTTTTCTTCTCTCAAATTTATTAGTTTTGCATCTAGTTACTGTATTTTTACTTACACAGTAAGAGCAGAGCCTGGTGATCTGTAATACAGGTCTCCGACCTAGTACAGACACCAGCTCTCATAATGGTTAAGACTATTTGTATAGATCTTATAATGTTACTAATGCTGTAATCCTTTATGAGAGAAAATAAATGCATTTTATTATTATTATTATCCGTTGCTTTGCCAACAAAGCTACTCAGCTCGCCGCTTAACTTAGACTATATTAGATACTAGCGGCCCGCCCCGGCTTCGCACGGGTGGAGAAATCCCTAACCTTTTTCAAAATATTATATAGTCTATGTTAATAATGTATATGTAGCATTGAAATGGTGAAAGAACTTTTGAAATCGGCCCTATAGTTTTTGAGTTTATTCGTTACATACATAGTTAGGTACAAATCTTTCCTCTTTATACTATTAGTAAGCCACTTTAAGATAACGTTGAATTTCGCTTCATTCTTCTTCTTATGGGTAACGGCCGCGCCATCTATTGGTAACGGTTAGTGTTATCCAATTATCCTACCGATTACCACAAAAATTACACCGATATTTCAGTACCCAATATAGGTAGATGGATCGCACCTTGTTCTATCACGATGATCCGTTACTTCCAATTTGGAAGTAAATATTATTTGATTTTTACCCCCTTAACCTTTTACCCATAACTTAATATTAACAGTTAAATCTTAGATCATTAATTATCTGTTGTTGTTTCCCAGAAGCAACGCGTTCACGCCCCGCCTGTGAACTTTAGTTGGATTTACCTTTACACAAAATAATGCCATGATATATACATATGATATGAACAATACCAAAAATGTATCCAGTGTTACGGCTCCACGGGCTACGCGGCCCATCATAATTTCATACACACGTATCTCTACATTTATTGTTACCTTCAGTGTTCGTAGTTACGCGCTTATGCGAAACATTACAGCGGTGCTATTCTCTTGAGAAATACCCTTATATTTGTTACGATACTACTATTTTGGGCAGCATTTATTATTTTTATGAGGAACAATTTTTTAGTTCTATGAATTATTCTACAAAGACTACAGTCGTATTTTTTATTTATTTAATCTTTTAACACAACGGTTTAGTCTATTCTACATTAAATTTCTCTCTATCAGCATTTTGCACCTTACTATTTATCACGAAGCATCATAATCGTCTTTTTTCTTGAGGCATTCTTTCGTTACATCTTAACCATCGGAGCATGCCCTTTTTCATTTCCACAACGACGCACGGAACGAAAAGAAGACGTCAAAGTAATGAAAATTTAACTAGAAAAAATAACAATTATGTCCTATAGTATTCTGAGATTGATTGGCGTTGACGATATCCGATCATACTATTACCAGATACAGGCTGCCTGTGCTTTTACATACCTACTATAGTAAACCTTAGGCATTTTAACAAGCTTTTACCGCAACATCACTGCATTCTTTTAATTTATGAGGAAATTCCCTTTTTGTACAATATTTAATTAAATATTTATGTAAGAACCCTCAAAGAATTTCTTCAAGTTTCCTGGACTATGAATTGATTGGTATGTACGGTACGGTACCTACTGACTGGTAGGAAGATTAAGATTAATTATAAATTTAGTTCAGCCTATACTGCACATTTATTACACGATTTATAAAAAATAGCGAAAGCAGCCCCCAAACCTTGTGGCTTACCACCACCAACGATTACCTAACTTTATAATTCTATGAACCCGTGAGTCCAGCGTTATTTTACGCTTTCCTTACCACGCCACGAAGTTTATTGGTTTATTTGTTTTAGGTAAACATTACGTGCCGACAGGCGCGCTGTTCGCTAGGTCATGTTACTTTACACAGGTTAAATCTCAGCATTGTACTAAAATATTCAGGCGTGACGTGAGCCCGTGACACAACCAAACACATAACTGCGCTTTTTGGTAGCAATACTAACTCATTGGAACTATATGGTTTTTCTAGAAATTTTCCGACTTCAAATTCAAAAAGGAGTACTTAGATTCTACATTATGTTCGTCTGTATGTATGTATATTCATCAATATTATAGTCCATTTATTTTTGTAATTTTTTGAAAGAGTATATGTACTCCTTATGTAGTCAAATTCAAATTTGTTGAAGATATAATCATTAAATTTATAACCAAAAAACTATAGGATTTAACGTTATATAAACGACTAGCTGACCTGAGAGACGTTGTCCTCTCCAAGTTTCAACTAACTACCTCGAAAAATCACATAGAAAAAGGATTCTGGTTTTCCATATTTTCAATACTTACACTTAGCGCCATTGACTTAATTTACATTACCTAATTTTTAAAAAATGTTCGCAAATATAAACGACATACCTACATAGATAAAAATCTCAAATAACTGTTACGGCAGCAGTAAAGATTAACGCACGTTGCAATTATTATTATTATTAAATGACCCATTTTTTTCATACGTGGTATATTATTTTATGATTTGATTAGATGGAAACTTTTTAGAATCTACACTATGGAGGTTTCACATTATAAAATCAGTTACTTTAAAGCTGGATGCTATAAAGAAGAAAATAATAATTGTCAAAATTGTCAACTCAAACTGACACCTGATATGGAATCAAATTTCATTGAGGTAATTACGATGTCGTGTTAGTCTTCTAGAGAATAAATTGTCATTCTTTGTTTACTTCTTTACCCTACTCAAATATTTAGTTTTTACACCGGCTGATGCTCGCTGGATAAGTCCTATGTATGTCCCGTGATGCCTTGTATAAGTAGAGTTAGAATAACTGTACTAATAATCAATTCCCGTTCACAATAATGGTTTCTGATTTCTTTGTTTTATTTTCTTGTTTTATCTTATTTAAGTAGTACCTGTCAGTGTATTTTAAATTTTATTTCTGGATTCTGTTATAATGTTTGACCCGTGCTAGTCTAGTACGGAAATACTTAAAAAGGAAATTTGCTACAACGGTTATTGTTCAAATTCTACGTTTTCAATCGTTAAAATGTTAATAACTTTTGATAGAATGAACCGATTTTAATGAAATATAGCCTAAATGTTAATCCAAGAAACAGGCTATGAATTCCTGTCCACTTCCTCCAAATCTCTTCGGTAGTTTTCATTTGATGCGCGGTCAAACATACAGACAAACCGACAGACAAACCGACAGACAAACAGACAGACAAAAGTTCCAAAAATAATAGAAATGGATTGTGTTACTGATTCTGAGTCCCCCAAATTAGTTTTTTTGTAAATATAAGCAATGTACAGACACGGCTCACTTACATTCTTATTATATGTAAGATTATATGTAAGATAACATCGTCAATATAACTAAAATCATACTCGTCACGCAAAATTAAGAAATAACAACCGTTTTACTTAATGCTATAAGTTATTTCCCTAAGTAGGTACTATCTCTCTAACACGGCTGTTATCTACCATAATTTTGATTTTCCCAATCCTAGGGTAAGTAATTTGTATAGGTATGGAACTATTGTGATCATTTTAATGGTTCTACTTAGATCTACCATTTTAAGATACGGGTTGTCTGCCAGTCAGTCAGTGTGTGACACAGAAAGTTGAGTAGAATATAGATATACTATAAATCGAACTACATCTTTCCCTAAATAAATAAAATATATAATACCTACTACCTAACTACAAAGAAGCTAGTATGTCGATTTATATAATTTGAATGAAAACAAATATGTTTTGTGACGTCCAAAATGTTTGGTGAGTTTATTTACACAAGTGAATTTGGGAATCACGACGGTACATTATTTATCTTTAAAACTGTTCTAAGTATTACTTAATTGTAATATTTTTGTATCTCATTGGTATAATATAGATGGGAACTTATACTGCCTCATTAGCCAAGTGGTCCTGAGCGCGACTGCTACTCTAGAGGTCCTGGGTTCGTTTCCCAGGTCGAGCAAAGTGTTATTGGGTTTTTCTATGAAATTCCCAGTAGCAGCTCGGAGTTAGGAATTTGTGCCCGGTTAATGGCAATAGGCTCGCCCCCTATTACATGGGACCTAAACATACCGGCGAACTGTGGGTGTACATTAGTACGCCTCTGCCTAACCCTTCGGGGAATACAGGCGTGATGGTATGTTATGACGGTATGTTAACTTATACTACCTACGAACGAACCACATCTCCTTCACTCTTAACCTTTGTTTATGTTACGAGTACATAAGGGTAAGGAGTATTTATGTAAGCCATTATCGTACCATTAAAACGCCAGATTGGGACCTATATCCCGCACAAGTATTCTTGTATTCATCTTTGTCGTAATGAAAACATCCCATAATTATGGAATTGAAAAGGCGTGGCGCCCATCAACAAGTCATGTGCACTAAACGACACTTGCAGATATTGTCAAAATTAAGACCTAGATGTATTGTTACTGATAGTCTTAATAGAGCACTGAAACGTTTCTGTAATTAATGCTAAAGGATAATTAAGTACATATTTAATTGACGGTAATTACTAAGTATCTAATAATGATCTAGTTTGTTTTACCTACTTAAATGATTGTAATAATGATAAGTTTGAATGATACCTAGGTATATTATAAGGACCTACACTGAATGGTTCAGCATCGATAAGGGTGTTAGACAGGGATGTGTAGCGTCACCGTGGCTGTTCAACTTATTCATCGACAGTTGTCTGAAAGATTTGAAAGACAGTGAGGGCCACTTGCACCAACTTCTTAAATGTGTTTAAATCGTATTTAAACACAAATTTACTGTGAGATATTGTATTTAAATAGAATTTAAACATATTTAAGAAGTTGGTGCAAGTGGGCCTAAATGTGGTTTAATTTTTCCGTCATTTTTCGGATAAGTTTAACCAAAACTACTTCTCCCATCTTTTTGTTATTTTTTTGCATTTTTCATGCTTAGATTATAATCTCCCATGTCCAATCTTTGGTCTGTTTCTGGTCCTAATACACTACTAATGAAAATATCGTCGAACTTCAAAAAAATAGTAATCAATGAACGCGCTTGGGCGAGCCTTAGCCCTAGTTGCAACATGAGGCACCTTTATTGTTTAAAAAATGCTTACTAGAATTGTGGGACGCACACGCACGAGGGGTTAACAAGAATACTAATACTTGTTAACCCCTCGTGCTAAGCTAAATGCTTGTGTTACGAGTGGGTTCACGTCGGTAGTGCAATGGGTGGGGTTCGAACCAGCAACCACATTACTGGAAGTCCGACGCCCCAGCTATTAGACTATCGCCGCTTCCTTAATCTATTTCTATTTTATAAGGACAACTAAAATAATTATCTCAACAAATAATTATGTATTCCAACAATGGTTTAATCATTACGAGAAATGCGACCATAGGATTGTAGCAGTCCTCGTGGCAGCTGACTGATGATTCAATTACCCTACACGGCGATAATAGACCACTTTATATTGTCGACATCGCTATGTCGAAAATTAACTCTGACCGTTGCCTTACAAATTACCTTCACTATTTTGGTCTCGGGAGACACAGAACAATAAATTTGCTAGGCATTCCTGACATTTTGGTTGTAGATATAGAATAACGTACCTAGGGACCATCACGCCTGTATTCCCTGATAGGTTAGGCAAAGGCATACTAATATACACTCCCGGTATATTTAGGTCAGATTTACCTAAACATACCGACGAACGGTGGCTGTACATTACATGGGGGGAGCCTATAGCCATTAATCAGGCACAAACCCAATCTCCGAGCAGCTACTGAGAAATTATAGAAAAAAACAATAAACTTTTGCTCGACCTGGGAATCAAACCCGAGACCACTAGCGTAGAGTCGCGCTCAAGACCACTAGAGTAATGAGCCAATCGCGGGTAGGTATAAGAAAATACTTTTTGGTGTCGCCATGAGATCAGTTCATGTCTTGTCATGTGATAGTAAGATTATTATACACTGTTTAGGCAATCATCGCGTTTGAAAGCTCAGGGTGCGCCGGACGAAAATATATTTATCACCATGTCATATGGAAGCATTCCTATGTCTCATACTTAGTCATCCCATTTTTTTCCTAACTACTCGTAGGTATATTCCAGTCGAATCAGTGCGACTGAACCGCTTTCCAATTTCTGGGCAACATAATTATTATCTTAATGATGAACTGGTTATAACTATGGAAGTATGTTGGACGTTGAACAAAAAAATTTGAGGAAAACTCAACGTTTTTTCTTTCTTTTTAAATGGGTACTACTCAAACAATTCCGAAAGTTTTATTGTCATCGTTAGGCTACTTTTAATGAGCTTAATTAATACTCTATTAAAATTTATAAAGAGCTCTCAGAATAATGATGCGATTAGCCAAATTGAGCTACAGAACACTTTAGGATTCCATTTCCTCATAAGAAAGAAAAAAGAAACATCAACAAAATCATTTTTGGCCATCTGTTTGCCGTCAGTCAAGCAAGACCATTTTTTCTCAGAAACGCGTGGAAGTAAAGTATCAATTGGTTCATTATAACAAATACACAATAGATTTACGATCCCCTAGAGCTGTAAAAAATCAAGCTAGACAACCCAATACAACATAAGTACTAGCTTCCGCCCGCGACTTCGTCCGCGTGGAATAGTTACTTAGTCTTAGCGTGATGATATACCTATAGCCTATTAAGAAATCCCATACAAATCGCAATAAAAGGTAGCCTATGTCCTTTCTCAGGGTCTAAAGATTGTCTGTGCCAAATTTCATTAAAATCGGTTGAGAGGTTTAAGCGGGAAAGCGTAACAAACAGACAGACAGACAGAGTTACTTTCGCATTTATATCGCACTAGCTTCTGCCCGCGACTTCGTCCGCGTAGCGTGATGATATATAGCCTATAGCGTGATGATCGCAATAAAAGGTAGCCTATGTCCTTTCTCAGGGTCTAAAGATTGTCTATGCCAAATTTCATCAAAATCGGTTGAGAGGTTTAAGCGGGAAAGCGTAACAGACAGACAGACAGAGTTACTTTCGCATTTATTATATTAAAATAATATTTTATTAGTAGGGATACTCATTTCGCAAATAAATCAAAAGCAATAGTGTACTTTCCTTCCATCTAGAATCATGAAGTTGGGGCCATGACCGTGACATATTATAGGTAGGTACCTATTAAGTATACCTATCGATGTAAGCGAGAATATCTTTCAAATACAAGTTTTTCCTTCAATTCGACTTATCTTTTCGTTCGGTGCTTTCATAGGCTTATAATACTTAGTCATAGTAATATTAATTAATGTTAAGCAAGTTTGTATTGAAGCCTTAGTGCGCAAGACAGAATCGCACATGTCCAACTTGGAATCGTATTTCCCCTAAATAATTTTATTGACATTCCGATTTGTATCTATATGAGCAGGTAATCCGTTAAAGTAGGTAGTAGCCTATATTATTATCATAAGAATTACAAGAATATTTTTCTTACATTCAGATACGATCAATAGAAATTGTTTCCTCGTTAAAAAAGTAGATTTAAGTAGATTAAAAAAGATATAACTGCCTCATTAGCCAAGTGGTTCTCAGCGCGACTGCTACGCTAGAGGTCCTAGGTTCGATTCCCAGGTCGAGCAAAGTGTTATTAGGTTTTTTCTATGAAACTCCCAGTAGCAGCTCGGAGTTAGGAATCTGTGCCTGGTTAATGGCAATAGGCTCGCCCCCTATTACATGGGACCTAACATACCGGCAAACTGTGGGTGTACATCAGTACGCCTCTGCCTAACCCGTCGGGGAATACAGGCGTGATGGTATGTTGTTGATGTTATAAATTTTAGTGGGAGAAAAATGTGACCTAAGGTAAAGTTGACCTGCGTCCCTCTGGACGGTTTAGCCAACTAAGCTATCAAGAATACTATAAATAATAGCTACCACTAGCCTGCCACTACGATTTCTCTTCCACTTTACATCGAATGTTTCTCCCATGTTTAGTATTATCTAAAATCGTAGGAAAGTCAAAACTGTACATTGAATATTTTTTTAAAGAATACTTGGGGCGTGATCTACAATCGATATCGAAGCCAAAAATATAGTTTTTAGAATTTTTGTCTGTTTGTCTGTATGTATGTCCGGGCTAAACTCAAAAAGTAAGTACCTACTGCATGGATTTACTTCAAATTTTGCATGAATATTACTAACAGCTCGGGTCAACATAGGCTATAGGCTATATATCATCACGCTAAGACTAAGTAACTATTCCACGCGGACGAAGTCGCAGGCTGAAGCTAGTGAATAATAAAATGAAAAATAACGTTTTTCCTTGTTTTACATAGTTATACCTTGCGAATATAATAGCCCGAAGTAGCCCGTTGACGTTAGTTTTTTCTTTCATTTGAAAAATAATAAAAGCACCTTCAGCTTTACTAGCAGCTACCTACATTAGATAGTTTGTGATCATGATCAAGGATGGAAGAAAAACTAGCATTCCTAAACTTTATTTAACCATAAAATGATAAATATTTATTGATTGTTTTTTTAGATAACGATGTATAAGCGAGGACTAAATCTCGGGTAAAGTACGAACCATAGTACCCATATTATGTTATTCAGTGTAAGTAGTACGCAAAGGTCACACCTAATGAACGTCTTTAATAGAATTAGTTGAACTAATGCTTATTACTGAGCCTGAAGCAAAAGGTTAGGTAGAAGACCGAAGCGAGAGACAACCTGACAGAGACGAACTACCTATGTAAATTTAATTATTCATATATATATATGACTACATTATATAATACTAGCTGACACAACAGATGTTGTCCCTCCTGTTCATAGTTGAAACATCAACTATGAACCTTAAAAAATATAGAAAAAGGATTCTGTTTTCCATTCCCTAATGCTATACCTAAGTACCTATCACCTACGAGTATCTTAACCCGTTCTGTTTGTTTAGTAATTTCTAAATTTATAAAGGACCAACCTTTATAAATTTAGAAATTACTAAACAAACTTCATACTTACTAAGTATTAATTTGATCCGTTTTTGCCAACCAACCGCAATTTGTACCGAACTGTAATAAATTGATTTCAACCAACTAGGAAATGGACCTATAAACTTTGCACTGGCAAATTGTTTTCTAATATTTATGTTGATTGGAATAAACTAACTTTTAAGTTAGAGTAAAATTATTGCTTGAATTACCGACCTACTTACTTAAAGCTTATAAGTACTTATACAGAAGTATTTATTTAATAGACATTATATTAATAGGTAAACTAAGAACAAATCGGTAAACAAAAGAAAAGTAAGTAAGAATTTACGTAGTAATTTAATTTTAAAAGCTTTTGAATTAATATTATCTTAGATTATCCAGTCTAAGAATAAATAATTATCTACCTATACCTATATTAAAACAATATTTCTTGTCTGGGCACTAGAACACGTTCGTGTAAGAGATGTGATTGAGCTAAAAATATGAATTTCAGTTTTAACATACATTTATAAAAAGAATAAAATATTTATTCAGCTATATTTTAGGGCAAATGTTTAGCAAAACAATAAATATTATTTCGCAACAAATGCAAACACCAAAAATGTAGAAAGGTAGCCACTTCATTCAAACAAACAAAACTGTTTGTATTTCACCAAAAATACAGCAAACTCAGATTTAACTAGTTAACAAAATTTTAATTGGAAAAGGGCAAATAAGTAGAAGGTTAAAAATGGGATCTCTTACTTATCTAATTCGTAAAATGTGAATAAATTTTGTTGAGTTTTTTGTTGCGTGACATACCTACCTACCTAGGTAGGAACCGGCTTATAGAGCAGATTTGTCGTGATTCCCCATCCACCAGAAAGAAGCATTGAAACTTTTAAAATATAATAATCTACCTTCATGCATGATAAAATAATATAGATTCAAAAGGTAAAAATGTTCTGTTTTTATCTGTACAATTAATTACATACCTATACCTACTTAACTATGTGGAACACGAATACCTACTACATAGTTTTAAATATTACCTAGAGGTAAACAATCCTACTAAAACTAATGATGATATCGACAAAGACCTGAAATCGTTTCCGAGCATTTATTTAGGTAGGTATTAGGTAGGTACGTCTACCAAGAGAACTTCCGCATTTTTCTTTGGATGGAATGGATCTTAAATTAATGCTTGGTGAGCAAACAAAAAGGAAGTATAAGCCGGCTTTCCTGTTTGATACCTTGAGTTTTCTTCCTATTTCTGTTAGATGTTCGTTCGATTCAGCTAGGTGACTAATATAGGTAGATAGATGATTGCATGCCGTTATGATCGATGCTACGGCTACGGCTTTATCCAGAAAACAACTTGATTTGAATTGAGTAAGAGCGGTAACACCGGTAATATGAATTGGGGTACTATTTACTAATGGGACAATTTAACAGTGATTTCAGTTATGCTTTTCGTTGATTTTTTCGTTGAGCTGTATCACTGGGACAGCTGTCGGTCTATACCTAATATTGTCATCGCCACAAAATCGCCTGCTAGACTTTTAATGGTGATTCTGTTCTATAATTCCACGAACCTAATATACCTCAATACTCGTAAGTTCAAATCAACAGTAATAAAATGTGTTCTTATACTGTTAAAAATGCGATTATGTAACTGTGTTTATTTGTTAGGTACCTACCTTTTTACCCGACTGCCAAAGAAGGGTTATGTTCTTCACTCGTATTTTGTTTAAAGGTTTGTTTGTAAATTTCTTTATTACCTCGTATGTTCCAAACTCAGTAAAAACATAGATAGGCTACATAATATATCGTTAATGTTAATAACGGCATCATAACGGCATTCTTGGTGACACCAAGAAGGATAAAAGATGTCACTGTACTGCTTCGCTGGTCACGAGCTAGCCTAGCTACGCTCTAGGCCTTTCAGCTTGGCCATCATTGCAGCCCTTGCTGTCCTCGCTGTAAAGGCCTCGACCTACGGTCTCGGCCTTTATCTCAGCTCGTCCGTCAAGTGCTGCACGCTGACCGCGCTGTGTCGGCCTGGAGCTGCGATGTCGGCCATCATCAGCGCGACCAGCAAAGTAGTAATTATAGACCGCGGCAGTAATGTACTAATACCCCATCTTCCCTAGGGGATACACCGTCTTGCCCTATAGGTGGGGTAAGATGGGAAAAATAAGTTCTATAAGAAAAAATTGAATTATTTATTTTGATTAATGAGAATATAAAAGAAGAAAGACTGATTATTTCCTCATGTTTTATTTTTTTAATTATAGTATGTATCGTTTTCGATACATCATGCATTTACTGTTACTTAAAAGTTCCGACAGTGTGCATTCAGAAACCAAGGGTTTATTCATGAAATACCTTAGAGGTCTCGTCTTACCGCACCTTCCCCCAATAGTAGAGAAAAGATTCTTGGGTGACACCGTGTTGATACCAGATTTGTCAATTTTATGAATTTTGTCAACCCTGATGTCAAATTAATCTGGAAAGCAAGAAATTGTATACAAAATTAATTAAAAATACTCTGTGGACGATACCCAGATGACTGGTGATACCTCAGATTAAGTTTTTTATATACTTATTTTAATTTTTCGTAGAATGTACTAATTTAAAAAAATATTTTAAAAGTGGTAACTGGTCAAGTACTTTATTTTATTCATTACGAGCAAACAAAAAATCTATAGTTCTCTTTTAATTTTATTATTATAGCATAGATATAGATCTTTTATGTAAACTTCTTCTTTTTAAACTTTTATGTACGGTTAATGATCCACTCGTCTATATATAGATAGACAAGTGGATCATTAACCGTACATAAAAGTTTTGGAACATGTAATTTAATTTTTTCGAAAAGTGCGCCATAACGGAGCGGAAATTATCTAATATGAGGTAACTTTTGAAGTTTACCCTGTGACTACTGTAGCGCCACCCCAGCGTAACGTATTTTTGCGGAATCTTTTCACGGAGTCTGAGTCGGTTCTCCTGTTTTTCTACACTCCATACTCCATACTTACAGGTAAAATATTAACCACAGAGTACCACTATACTTCGATAAATGAGTAAAACGGAACGCTCACGTAGATTATAAACTATGTTAATTTTATGGGCCAAAGTGACGGTCGACAGCTCATCGTTACGTTGTTTTCGATGATATTTATTTCGTTTATATCTATTTAAACAATATTATTGTAGTGATCTAATTCAATTCTTCAAGATGTGGGATCCCACTCACGTACAAGTTACGATTCAAAGGGCTCGGGGACTTTTGATCAAAGGTAAAAACGGTGTGAATAACTGTTTTGTTACGATCGCTCTCGGTAAAGATAAATTCCAAACTTCCGTCAAACACAAAGCAACTCAGAACGTCGAATGGATAGAAGAATGCGAGCTACGAATACCATCACAAGGTAATACTGCGGAGATTGTTCTAAAGATTTACGATGAAGATTTACTAAAAGACCATTTACTAGGTCAAGTATCGATTCCGTTAAAAGACCTCGATGTGTACGAACGGCCAAGAAGCCGTTGGTATACCTTGCAGGGTAAATCGGGCAAAGAAAATGATAAGCCGAGAGGGGAATTGGAGGTCAAAGTAGCTTTCACCGTCAAAGAAGGAAGTTTGACTGACTTGAGTAAAAAAGATAAACATAGGTCGTCTTTGTCTAGTATTGCTCAGAATGTAGGTGGTAGTCTTATGAGTATTGGCAGTATTGAAAAACGAAAAAGCATTAAAAAGTTTGCTAAAAACTTGGGTTCCAAAATGAACATAAATAAGAAAGACAAGAAAAGTGACTCATCATCTCTAAGTGGTAGCATTGGGAATCTCAAGAGCTCAACGCTTTCTACTCCTGATCATTCAACTCCCAAAAGGTTGCCTGGAGAAGCAGACCCAGGGGTCATAAGTGAAGATGATGATGAGTTTGCTTTTGATGACTTATCACACAAAAGCTCTGGTAGTTCACTTAATGTTCAAACTTTGCCTAGGGGGCACAAATACACTCCTTCGCCAGTTAATGCTTCATTGGAAAATTTAGGGGGTGGAGAATTTTTGAGAAGATCTACAAGTAGCAACTTGGCTGTGCCAGAAAAAGTAGTGCCACAGAAACCAGTGCGCCTAAGCCTTGATACTTTCACACCACCACAGCTTCCGGCACAAATCATTGACAAAAATGATGAGTGGTCACAGAAACTTTATTCCAAACGAAAATCAAACAGTCAATTAGCCATTGATCGAGAAAAGTCATCAAGTCTAGAGAGAAATAAGAAACTTGACAGTCCTAGTTCATTAAAAGAAAAACCAAGTCCCAAGTTCTTTAAGAAATTTGGGAATAATAATAAACAAAAGAAATTATTGGAAGAACGGATCATTGTGGGTGAAGAGAATATTGCTGAAGAAGATTCTATCAACCCAGCATTCAATAACATCCCCAAATCTGTGGTACAAGATTTTGATGGGAAGTCACGTGAAGACCTTATGGTAATGGTCTATAATTTGCAGAAAGATGTTGAATATGAGAAGAAGAAAAATAAAGACCTGGAGAACTATCTTGATGAACTGCTGCTTAGAGTAATGGAAACGACACCAAGAATCCTACAGAACCCATATGTTAGAAATAACAGCATGCATATTAGAAACAAATAATTTAAGTTTTATGCAATCCCTAAAAATTCCAGCACATTATCAATTGCATGATTATGTAAGATTAATGTGGGCATACCACTGCCTAAGTTTATGTAATACTGATACAATAATTTGAAGACTTTCTTTACTCCATATTTGGTTTGCTTTATTAATAAAAATACAATAGGATAAACATTTCCAATTGTAATTTAGTTTTACAAGTAAATTATTAAGTAATTAGTTGAGTATCCAATGTCTCATTTAGTGGAGAGTTACATTTGGATTTATAAATGAATGTATTTTAAGAGCTTGTTAACTTTCACTCCTTTAAAGATCTAATCACTACAAATTAGTGCCTTATGTATTTGAATAAGTCTGTGATACATAATATAATTTATTTGGTCCGAGGAAAAGTTTAGCATTTTGAATAACGAATCTTATCAGCATTTATTTTAATATCGGAAATCAAGATGATAATCACAACTGATAAACACTATGTTACAAACTTGCTTCTATTATTGTCGTGATTTTAGCCTTGTAGGTCAAATAAATAAAGACATTGTATAGTAGTCAATTTAAATTGTGTAATACAAAGAATGTGCAACAATTAATTATCCACTGCCACAAAATTTTGTAAGGCAAATTGTTCTTTATATTTTTATACAGAAACAATACAATTCTAAACTAAGTGCCAAACTTAATAAAATGTGGTTTTATAATCTCCATTTTATAACATAGTCACCTACATCTTATAATTGAAACAATATTTTTCAGAAATTTAAATATTTATCTACACTAATTATAAATTTATGTAAAAAATGTTTGCTGTAGTTATGTTTATTAATCTTGTTTAACCAATTGAATTCCTATAAATGTTAATGCTTATTTATTGCTTTTCGCGACAATCGCCTATAATCTGACATACAATCGTCGTTACTCATCACACATTTGGTATGTATGATTCATAAGAATAATAATAATGACTAAGGCTGAGGCATTGAATGTTTTATAGATAACTCAAACAATTCTTCTGAATTGAAAAATAATACACATAACATAAGTACCTAAGAAATCCATCCAAACATATTCAGTGAGGTTGATCATTATTTATTTGTTAGTGATATTCTTCAAAATATATCATGTATTTAATAGTGCAAATCATATTAACGCGTAAAGCATACTTATTTTGTAAGAAATGCCTTTGTGCAATAATTAAAACTTAGTGTGTAGGTATTGTTTTTGTTGATTTATATCTTTAGATTTTTATGTTTTACCCAATTATGGAAGTATTACTTAACATAAACATTTATAGATATTTATTATCTAACAAATAATTATATTCAATCATGAGATCTGAGGATTGTTTAACATTTATATAATTTAACAGTGTCATAGACTTATCTATGTAAAGTAGGTAGGTAATTAGAATAGGAGTTGATTCATTACATAAAAATATCATTATCCTTCCTAGTAATCATTATGTGATATTTGTTCAAAAGACAAACGGAACAAATTAATTAAAAGTAGATTTTATTTTAAAAGCATGTTTTAAAATTGTAGCTTAGTTTATTGGAAATTAAGACTTTGTATTTCTGTGGTTCTTGTTTATTGATAATTATTTATTTAACAATACTGAATAGATAATTTATTTTTCTAAGATAAACTACCTACTCTTAAGTTAATTTCTCGAAAAAAGTTAAGAGGAAAGTATGTTTATATTATCAATACATAAAATGTGTCTACATGTTTATGTCACAGTAACAAATTTTTCAATAAACATTTTTTTCCAAGTCTTGGCTTTGATTTCATAATGTATGAAATCTCTCTGGCTATGATATTCTAATTTTTGGTTTCTAAATGAAACACTTGATTACACTTGGTAGAAAATGATTTTTAATTAAATGATAGTAAAGTAATTACATATTTTTAACTCATTTGTGACGTCGACTTTTGGCTGGTGCTGCAACAGGGGCTGCTGTTACATAAGTCTTTTGTGACAACTTGTTCATGTAGTAGATTGTTATGATGGAGAATATCAAACTGTAAGAAAAGGATAATTAAGATAATAACATTCATCACACTAACGGTCGGCAACTAATAACAAATCAAATACAATATAGACTTCTATATAGAATCCTATCACTAGTAAGCAAATCTACTGGCTGATTTGTTATTGGGAACAGCCATAAGAGTTTAGCACTACCTACCAACTGCCCATGAGGTAAAAAAGTTAAGATGTTTATTAGAATACCCATGACACCCAAGATTTACATTGCTATTGACGAAATCTTGGACAGAAGAAGAATAAATCACATTTTCATGATTGATGTTAGCCAAACAAACATTCCTCAAGTTGGTAAATAAGTTGGCAAATTTCTTTCATCTAAAATTTGACTCACTTTCAAGCTAACACCTAAATACAATTATGTCAACAATTTGAAGCGGCGGTAGCCCAATGGCTAGGGCTCCGGACTTGCAATCATGTGGTTGCGGGTTCGAAACCCACCCATTGCACTACCGACGAAAACCCATTCGTAACACAAGCATTTTAGCTTAGCACGAGGGGTTAACAAGAATACTGGTAATGTGCGATCCACATCGCTAGTAAGCTTTAAAAAAAAAAAAATAGTGTAATTTTTTTACCATGTAGTAAAGCAGATCCGGTGTACCATGCCTGCTGCAATCAATGATATTGTCATAGATATAATGATTTCTGGCAACTTCAACTGAAAGTTTTTACCAAACAATGTGGCTTCTAAGTTACCAATTGCCTGTGATGAGATGTTAAGGATATCATCTTTATATATATAATTCTTCCGTGTGTGTTCTGTGTTGACAGTGAACTTCTCCTAAACGGCTGGACCGATTTGAATGATTTTTTGTGTGTTCAAGTGGATTTGAGGATGGTTTAGATTCACAAATAAGCCCGGCAAATGGAGCTGCAGTCGGTACCTAGGTTATTTATCATCATATCTTACTTTTTTTTATATCCTAATCGAATGGTATTATATCCTGCAGGACAACATCTGTCCGCTAGTTTTATATAATTAATATTGTCAAGATCAACTATATGAACCATGCATTTAGCATCTTTTTGTAATTCTTCTTTTGCATTTTCCATGCTAAGATAATAAAGTTATTTTAGTGAAGGAGGGAAAGGGAGATCTCTCTTTAAGTTTGGATGTGCCAGATGGTCCACTAGGCTGCCAGGGGTCCCGCCTGCCATTTCAAAGTTTGCATTCTCATTTTATGGGATAGGGGAACAAATGAGCAGACGGATCACCTGATGGTAAGCGATAACCGCCGCCCATGGACACCCGCAACACCAGAGGAGTCACAAGTGCGTTGCTCGCCTTTTAAAAGGGTTTGGGCCTCCGGTAACCTCCCTCACTCAGGAAAATATCGCAAGCGTTGTTTCACGCCGATTTTCAGTGAGGCCGTGGTATCCCTCCGGTTGAGCCGGCCCATTCGTGCCGAAGCATGGCTCTCCCACGTTAATAATGGCTAATGACAATACCCTTGCCCCTAATATATATGAGACCTAATCATACAGGCAAACTACAGATATACATTGAAAGAGCCTGTAGCCCTTAAGGGAATACAGGTCTGATAGTGTAAAATAAAATACTCAATTTGATACCCAGGTATGGATTTCTGCCTACACTAGCCCAAGTGGATATCCTAAATACAGGAACCAAGGTTTAGGCCAGGACTAGCGAGACCTTAGGCAATACTGTAGACTCTACAGTGAATTCTACTGGGACCTAAATAAGTGATTTGTATAGATAGGTCCCTACTCTGTACTGCACATATTACACAAGTGAAGTAATCATTGAGTAAGAGCTTATGACAAGGGCCGATATCAAAAAGGATACAGTAACGAAAAACATGAACATCAGTGAACCAAGATATCCTCCAAATATAATACTGATTGGTGATTTTATCAGCAGCGGTTTGTACATCTGCATTCCCGAAAAAATAAGCAGGGTCAGGATTGATGATAACACGAAAGACGTGGCACTGTTCACCGCTGTAATGATAAAATATTCAATTAAAACTTGCGTGTCTGGCATTAAAACTAGTGTTAGACTCGTGTTTCAGTAATACTAACCCATTGTAAAAATAGTATTTTTATTGAAAGTTATCGAAATAAATTTCGGCAATGCCGCAAATTTATGAACCAACGAAAACGAACACAATACCGGATCGGCGGATCCGGAGGACCAGACACACTGTCAATGTCAAAGTTGTCAAACAAAAGCGATGACTGACGTTGTTTATTTATTCTTAAACGGTTTATAATACTGGTCTTTTGGTACCAAAGAATACAGCCATTCAGAATAAGAATGTTATTGCAGTTATCTTTCCAATAATTTATTAGTATTAGTGAACAGAACAGTATTGGTGAACTGCCTCATTAGCCAAGTGGTCCCGAGCGCGACTGCTACACCAGAGGTCCTGGGTTCGATTCCCAGGTCGAGAAAAGTGATATTGGGTTTTTCTATGAAATTCCGAGTTAGGAATTTGTGCCCGGGTAATGGCAATAGGCTCGCAATTTAATTTAAATTAAATTACATGGGACCTAAACATACCGGCGAACTGTGGGTGTACAATAGTACGCCTCTGTCTAACCCTTCGGGGAATACAGGCGTGTTGGTATGTTATGTTATTTATTAGTAATATCTAGTTAATTCTTGAGTAAATGTTTCACATCGAAAGTTTCGTTTAATACATGAGTTGATCCTAAAAAAACCTACGTAATAAAACTTCTCTTTGTGCTTTACATATTTATTGATATTAGTATTTTAAGCATCAGCACCACCCAACCGCACCTCGAAAGCTTGGGCCAACGTGACGAGCCGGTGTTACTCCGTGCCACCAATACCGAGACAAGTGATGAGGATGACAGTTGACAAATAAGAGAGGATGACAGTTGTTATCTTTTATCAAACAAACAAAAATGATAACATGACATGCCAACTTTTATGATAATCAGCATAATTATGTAGATGAAGACCGGCACTTGACCAGGCATTTAAAGGAAAATAATTATAAATTAGTTAATTTAATATTAGCTCGTAAGTCGTATAAGATGACTTTTATCAAACTTACGAACTCCAAAATAATGAAGAGTTTATTATTTCATCGTAGCTTTGTGAGTAATACAATTCTTTGAAACATAATTTGTGTAACTATACCTATTAGGGTCTAATTTTCTTCTTATGAAATTGCTTTGGGAAAGAATATGGTACTTAATGTAAGGATCTTTTTTGAAGGAGGTGTGAGTAAATGTTTGTCCTAGAAACATTCATTTTCTATTAACTTTCCCTTGTTTTGTCATATCACATACCTACACTCATGTGCATAAACTTAGGATTAAAACTACCTTGTCAAATTTTATTACAAATAGAAATAATATACCTAATTTTATTTCACTTTGTTACCTTAAAACAAGTGTTAGTATAACAAATATGTATTCTCAGAGCACAGCAGTACCACAAGTCAGAATTTATGAAGTGGGACCAAGAGATGGCCTTCAGAATGAGAGTAAATTTGTACCAACCCACATTAAAATAGAACTTATAAATAAACTGGCTGCAGCTGGTATAAAAGATATTGAATCTGCAAGGTATGATATAGATTTTTTAACCAACTTATATTGACTTTATATTTGATATTTACACATACAAGTTATTGTTCATATAAGATGTAAGTAAACATAATCATTATTCATTTAAATATTAATAATTCTGCCTCATTAGCCTAGTGGTACTGAGTGTGACTGCTACGCTTCTGGGTATTCGAATTTCTGGGTTCAATGCCCAGGTGCAAAAGCAAAGTGTGTGTATTGTTTTTCTATGAAATTCTCAGTAACAGCTCAGAGTTTGGGATTTGTGCTTGGTTATTGGAAATGGCTCATGTCCTAAACATACCAGCGCACTATGGGTGCACATTAGACCCCTCTGCCTAACCCTTTGGGGAATACAGGTGTGATGGTATGTTATTATGTAAGTAATATGAATAATTAAACAATACTGGATGGAAGGGACATCAACATACAAATGCCGTAAAAAGCTTACACCTAATGTCATTAAAAAAATACGAAATATTTAGATTAGAAATAAGAATTGTTATATTAAATGATTATAAATATTTAGATTATCGAGCGCGCAATGTATTGCAAACTACGTGATCACTTCACAAATTCACAACGGCCTGCGGTGAAAGCGGTGGCGAGCACACGTGCACTCTTTCGAGTTTTATTTATATTGCCACTAGCTTCTGCCCGCGGCTTCGCCCCCGTGGAATTCTGTCTGTCATCACATCTCACGGGAACAGGATAAAAAGTATCCTATGTCCGTCTCCTGGTTCTAAGCTACCTCTCCACCAATTTTAAGCCAAATCGGTTCAGCCGTTCTAAAGTTATAAATAGTGTAACTAACACGACTTTCTTTTATATAATTATATAAGATTTTAAGTGAATTTGTAATCTTTAATTAACAATCGCATTGGGTTGGATAGGAAAAATGATTTGATAACAGTTTAAAGAAAAAAAACTGCAGAAAAAATGTGGAAAAAGCTGACGAAAAAATTTCAATACACGGGGGTCCAGAATCTTGTAGTGAAGTACTTAGATACTGCATTAATGGTAACTGGTTATATGCGTTGATGTCCATTCCACTTCGTCGAGTTTCCCACGTCCGACAATTGCGCAAAATTTTCCGGTTTGTTATACTGCAGCCAACTGCTCCCTGATCCTCATTGTCCTACGGGCGTATGGACCCTAAAAGGCCTCCTTATTAAAGCTCCCCAAACATGTCTTGTTTGGGGAGAACATTGTGGATACGCTGCAAGACAGCTTATCCTCATAAAAAATACAGTGCTTTAATCTTCAGACTTGTAGAACACTTTTCTAATTAGCATAAATTACCAATACCTACCTACATACTTGCATTGTTCATGTGTTACTAACCTACACTTCATAGTCTTTTCCAAATCATTATGTATGTAAATTACGTTTTTACACAGCAGTTCGGTCATTTAAAAATGTTTCAAAACCATCATCATGTAATCCGTCGATACATATGTAACAAACAACCAGCACAGACTTCACAGGTACCAGACAACTGGTTCACAATAATTATGAGAACCATACAACCCAGACGATCGATGGAGCAGACAAGTGCTAGAGTGGAGACCGCGTTTAGGCAAGCGCAGTGTGGGACGCCCTGCGACACGATGGACTGACGATTTGAAGAAGGTGGCTGGCAGCGGATGGATGCGAGCTGCCCAAGACCGGGATGGTTGGCGCTCTTTGGGGGAGGCCTACGTTCAGCAGTGGACGGCAATAGGCTGATATGATGATGATGATGATGATACAACCTTAATTAAAATACGTGATTGGTACATACTTGTTAAAACAAACAGCTTTCCCAAAGAGAGATTTGTTAAAGAAAATCCCAAAAGCAGAGTGCACAGCACTTGGAGGTAGATACCTATATCCAACATTCAGTTATCATACCGGATTTCCGCCTAGGCCTACAAGGCCCTGGCCTAGGGGCCCAGCCAGCCTAGAGGCCCCAGTCCCAGTGGCGGGACCTACAAATAAACTCAGAAGCCGGACTTGAAGGGGCCCCAAATGCCAATTCCCTAGGGGCCATGGACCTCTAAGTCCAGGCCTGCATACTAGCAATCTAACAACGGTAACGTTAGCCTTCATTCTTAATTAGTACTACTCCATATTTCTTACCTAACAACATTTTGATTGCTTGATGAAGTTTTAATCAGTCATTGTTGTGCCCGTTTTAATAGTGCCTTGAAACACCGACGTATTGTTTGGAATCTCGTTAAAAGTACATGGGTATTACTTATAGGCATAGGTACTAATTAGGTCTCTAAATAGGGTTTCGTAATACCATCTCTTATCACATATCTACGCGAGCCTAGACATTTTGGACGTTCAGTTAATATTTTTAGTAACCGGGTTTTAGTTCCGTAGCCGGGTTTTAGTTATTTATTGGTTTCAGAAATACCACTACCTAATTAATACCTAGAAAAAATCTTTCTAAATATTTCTTTCTTTCTTTCTTAATAAATTTTCTGGAAAAGCATACCTTACTATCAGATAGACAATTTGGCTTCAGGCAAAGGAAATGCACCGAGAACGCAGTTGAACTGCTTACTAAAATCATCTCGGAACACGTCGATGGAGGACGTCGATGTTTAGGGGTATTTATAGATTTAGAGATCAATGGCGTGTGACACGATTTCAATCTCAATACTTTTAAGAAAAATGGTAGCGTTGGGTGTTAGAGGAAGTGCATTAAATTGGTTCCGTAGTTATCTGACCAACCGAAAACAATGTCTCAGAATAGGACATCATATTAGCGACTTTAAGAGGGTATATTTTGGTGTTCCCCAGGGCAGCATTCTAGGCCCGATTCTGTTTACAATTTATATGTATGACCTTTTATGTTCTGATATTCCCAACGCTGACCTAATCTGTTATGCGGACGATACCGCTATATTATTCCATGGTGCAGACTGGACTGAGCTTTACACCAAAACAGGAGCTGGGATGAGTAAACTTTATTTTTAGCTCGACACAAATGTACTTACCTTAAATATCAAGAAAACAAAGCACATAGTCTTTAGGAAAACTTTAGCTACCAAACTGCCAAAATGGAATGTCATGCTTCATGAAAGCTCCTGCATGTACTTACAGAACCTGAATCCCTAATGCCAATGTAACGTGATCGAGAGAATTGATCACCTAAAATATCTGGGTATAACAATAGATCAGAACTTATCCTTCAGACAACACATATCATTATCATTATGTCCTTCATTCGCACATATATAAAATAGTAAACTCCGTTTTAGACATAAAACACACTCCAATTATTCTAATCAAGCGCCGCATAAAATCACTACTTCTGGACCTAGCATACACTGAAATAGAACATGAACAAGCAATCACATACCAACCTAGGCACACAAACACACACACATGCGCGCAGACGCAGTCTCACACACACACACGTACGCGCGCGCGCACACCCACCCACACAAACACACACACACACACACAGACAGTCATTTATTATATCCATAACAAGGATACATTTTAAGTTATGATCCTAGAATTTAGCAATTTGAGTTTATTTGTTACACTTTAATTAATTAATAATTCGTAATGTCAACTTATTTGGTCCCCAAGATACAGGCGTAGCGTAGTTTGGGTCAATCGGAAACTCATAGATATTGTAAAGCTCTTTTTTGGGAAATAAATGTATTATTATTATTCTTAATTGTATATCAGGACAGAGGTATACGAATGTATAATGCTTAATGTAAGTAAGTAGATATATAATTCAGTTTTTTCCTCATACGGCTTCGGTAACATAAAGCAATACTCCATATAATACGTAATTGGCTTAACGATTAGCCAGTTACGTAGGTCGTTAAATACCAATAATTTAGTTTATACCATAACATACCATCACGCCTGTTTTCCCCGAAGGGTTAGGCAGAGGCGAACTAATGTACACCCACAGTTCGCCGGTATGTTTAGGTCCCATGTAATAGGGGGCGAGCCTATTGCCATTAACCAGGCACAAATTCAAAACTCCGAGCCGTTACTGGGAATTTCATAGAAAATTCCCACACTGCTCGACCTGGGAATCGAACCCAGGACCTCTAGCGTAGCAGTCGCGCTCAGGACCACTAGGGTAATGAGGCAGTAATTTAGTTAATGTATTTTGGTTAATAGTTTTGTGAGTCCTAAATGGGTGAAACAAATGAGCGACGGGGTCGACGTTATGAAGAATCTTCCCAGGGCGCCCGGAGTCAACTACCCAGTGCTTGTGCCCAACTTGAAGGGATATGACACTGCTGTAAGATATTACAAAAAGGTTTTATATCTTTTAGCATATTTTTTTAAGTTTCTCAAAGCTCTCTTTTTCACAGCGACAATGCAACGTAGAAGAGGTGGCAATATTCCCGGCTGGATCCGAAGGCTTCTCGCAAAAGAATCTGAACTGTTCCGTAGAAGAAGGTTTGAAGAGGTTCAAGCTGGTAGCTGACCAAGCTGTCAAAGATGGTCTCCGGGTTCGGGGCTACGTGTCCTGTGTCGTTGGATGTCCATACGATGGACCTATACATCCAAAAGACATAGCTAAGGTAACTAGAATTTGCAATATTATATGTATAAATTGTATATATTAAATCGCATTAAAACCTGATACACATTCACGTCTCTCATACCCACAACGTGTGTATTATTTTGTCTAATTGGAAGACACCATACAGCAGATATGTTAACGATACTAAAATGAAACGTGACATGAACATTTATTGAGAAAAAAACTTGTTTTGTGCGATGAAACACGGCATGCGTTAATCCTACGAAACTTACCCAGACGTTATTATTTTTTATGACTACATACTACATACATACTTAAAGAACTCCTATTTTCATCAACAAGATATCTTGCAACTTTAATTTCTGTAAACAGAATAATTAAAGGTCTTTTACATAACATAACATACCAACACGCCTGTATGTATTCCCCGAAGGGTTAGGCAGAAGCGTGCTAATGTACACCCACAGTTCGCCGGTATGTTTAGGTCCCATCCCAAACTCCCAGCAGCTACTGTGAATTTCATAGAAAAACCTAATAAAACCTCTAGCGTAGCAGTCTCGCTTTGGACCACTAGACTAACGAATCAGTTCTTAAATCGAGGCAGTAGTTGAAAATTTTATTTTATTTTATTTAATAGAAATGGGAGTTAGTGATGAAAAATGAGATTAAGATTCTACAATCTGTAAAACTTCGCCTGCACCACGACACCAGTTACGTTTGTTTACTTATATCGAATACATGCTTCTGAAAAATACTAACCAAATACAATTAAATTGAGAATTTTAAAATTTTCCAATTTTCAGTCTATGTTGCGATACGATTAGTTAGGACGATGCGTTATGGGTGTAAATACAATTTTATTCTGATTTACTAATCAGAATAAAATTGTATTGATGGTTATTACCGTTACCTACTGTTAACGGTATAACCATCAGATAATCGCCCTGTCCTAAGATGCTTTATTTAAACCTAAACTTAGTCATTGGAACAGTAACAATCCAATATTTTACATCAATCTCCTTTTCCTTTAATTCTCCTGCTGGTATAAAAAGTGTATCATTATAATCACTTATACTTAGGTAACAGAACAACTGTTCGATATGGGGTGCTATGAGGTGTCCTTGGGAGATACCATTGGCGTAGGAACTGCTGGCTCCGTTCAACGCCTGCTCCGCGAAGTGTTGACGGTCGCAAAGCCTGAACAACTCGCTCTGCACTTCCACGATACATATGGGCAAGCTTTGTCCAACCTGTTGGCTGGATTAGAGGTAAGTAAATTTACTAGCTATGTTGCGTACAAACTCAATCAGTATAGATAACGCGATTTCTTAATAAATTACTTACGGTGGCGATGCATTTCAATTTCAAACATCTACAAGACTGACTGACAAAACAGAGAACTTCCTTAATCGTATCATAATGTAAAGTAGCATTTCACTGTTTTTGGTCTGCAAATAATATTGTATCTAAGACTTAAGTAATTTTTGGAAAGTCCTTCCGGATTGGGAAAAGCGATATTATCGTAAGCATAATAAGGAAAACCGAGTTTTTAATATATTTCATTCATATCACACTTCTATTACTTGTTCATATTTGGTTTTAATTGAACTTGTGATATGTTCAGCAACGAAATAAGCCTTGGGTCAAACCTCAATAGTCTCAATGGACGCGAGATAAAATTTTATCGTTGCGGCGCACCAAAATTGTTTAACGAAACCAGGACAAGTTGCTATGATTTCCGTGGTCTACATAATTGAGTAGATATTGCCCCACTGCGACAAACGGTCTCTATACTGAGTTACGACCATTATTATTTCTTGAAGGTGTATATTTGGAAAATCTATAAGTCATAGTAATCCTAAAAATGTGTTAGGTACAGTACAACATCAACATTTAACAATTTTGTTCTAAAATTTTTCGAAATACCAAATATCCTTCCCCAAACAAATTCCACAAATTAATCATCATCACGGGTTGTCTATTAATGACCAATAAGTTGCTAGATATTATTTTGCAAATGGGATTATATGATTACCTACTGTTGAAGATGGGTTCATCCCAGCAATAAACATTTACCAGTGATATTATAATAACATAATAACAATCATTCTAGAATCGTTGTTATCAAACCGCTTCATGCTTGTAGAAATACTCACAAAGACATCATTACCTACCATTGCTGCTGATAACATTTATCGGTCCTTATCTAGCAACAACAGCTGGGTACATTATAAAAGTTACATATTTTAAGTAATATGTAATATTGACTAGTGTGTTAGCTACACACCCGCATGACTAGTTACGTCAGCGGACAAGCCTCTTTAGCATAACTTGTTTTTGCAGTTTGGAATAAAAACGGTGGATTCGTCTATCTCGGGGCTGGGCGGGTGTCCGTATGCGCGCGGGGCCAGCGGCAACCTCGCCACCGAAGACCTAGTCTACTTCCTGTACGGCCTCGGAGTCAACACACACATAGACCTGGTCAAACTCATAGAGGCGGGCCGGTACATTTCCAACTACCTGGGAAAGCCCACTGAGTCCAGAGTAAACCGGGCTATAAGTGACAGGTTTCAAAATCACGAAGAAATCGTTAAAATGGCCTCATGCGACGTTTGTTCATGAATTATTATAATAAATTTAAGTAAATGTTAAGATTCGCAATTAAAAACTTAGACTGTACAGTTAACTTAAAATAGTTACCTACCTTCCTACAATTTTTAATGATAATATTTTTTATACTTATTCTCAGTGCAACACAAAGATAAAAGTTTAATTATCTACCTACGTACATAACATAAAGTGCCTCGAAAAAGCTATTTACACCTACTAAAGAAATAAAATATTTGAGATAAATGTTCTGTGTGTATTTTTGCCTGTATCCAGAGCATGTTGGTGGTGATGAGCGCGGCTGTACATACCTATAGGTTTTTATCAAATTATCATGCGGAGTGGGTGCGGTGGACGTCGCAGGCGCGCACACTCGAGCGCCCGCCGCGGAACGAGCTGCTCGCTTTTATATTGAATTGACCTTATTTATCTGATTTGATCTTGAGCGGGAGGTCGTTAAACCTTCGCTGCATAGTGCCAGTGTGAACCCTACGCACAGTCGTTGGAACCGAGAGCCGGTTTCGCTTTGTTTGTTTTTATGGAACAAGCGTGACAATGAACATGGTAGAAGTGAAGATTAACGACGACGTCAAAGTTGGCGGCAACAATCCGTGCTTCATCATAGCGGAAGTTGGACAAAACCATCAAGGAGACATCGAAATAGCAAAAAAATTAATAAAAGCGGCTAAGGTAAGTTGCTTAGAAATACAAATAGATGTTGCAGGGAAACCTTTTTATTTCTTTTGTTTACATTAAAAACAAAACAAAGAGCCGGACATTTACTTCAATGGTCTTTCAATAAGGATGATATAGGTAGTACGATAGTTTGTGACTCTACGCACTAAACCTTGATTGATTCGATATGTAATTATAACTATAGTATTAGACCTCATTTAGTTGCATAATTGTATTCACTACCTACATATAGGTACGACTAACTGTATGTACCTTCCTATCTATCTCCTCGCTTTTGTTTTGTAATACGTATTCTGTTATCTGTGGTAATACTTACATCTGTCTTCGGTATAAATGTAATGTAATCGTTTATTTCTATAATTTTACATTCAATACAAAAAAAAATAGGACAAATTAATTCTAGATAACACAGCAAAATACTTATTATGAGAATTATAATGGAGAATTTAGGTGAAATAAAAAGTCTCTTCTGACTGCAGATCACGATATTGTAAAATTTCTCTAGAAACTGTTTATGAATGATGTCATCAAAACAAGACGTACCTATCTAACTACTTAGGTACCTATGTACTTGTTAATCGTTCGTTTTACGCCGAGTGTTTTTTACTTACTTAATTGTATATTTTCCAAAAACATCATGAAGTATGTCTGTCTAAACAGATTTACGTTTAGGTATATGTTTTATATTTAACGTTGCAGGATGCTGGTGCCAACTGTGTCAAGTTTCAAAAGACTTGTCTCAAAGAGAAATTCACGAAGAAATACTTGGAGCGGCCTTATGACAACCCCAATTCGTGGGGCAAAACCTATGGCGATCACAAACGACACCTCGAGTTCTCCGAGAATCAGTACAGGGAACTATTCAAATATGCACATGAAGTAGGGATATTATGCACAGCTTCTGCTATGGATATGGTGAGTTGACAATATATAGATTGACAATACAGAGTTCCTTAAGCCTTTAGTCAAATCAAGCAATAGGTACACAATGAAAACATATCTTGTTGGCCGATAAAATTTAAACAATACCTTTTATTACCTACCTAGGTAGGTAGTACTTCGATAACAATTCAAAACTAAAGACATTAAAATACACCAAGTATTTATAGTTGCTAATATTAGGTGTGATTCATAAGATGGTTTTATTGAATTATTCAAACTATTAATAATGTGGCTGAACGAAATATTTCATGCTTCATGGCTCTAAATTTATTATTAGACATAGAAAGAAATTACCACATGGTTTCTACAATCATACCAGCGTTGGTAGTAACTAAGTAGGCAAATACAAAATATAAATTCTGACGAATTTAATTTGACCTTTAAGAAATTTGATTCGTTGGCAATTTTACTAGAATGAATTTATTGAATTCGGGATTCAAATAATAGTTTTTAGGATTTAATAGATCGAAGAAATCAAATCTATCTATAAGCCGATATTCCTTCATGTTTTGGCGCTGCGGAAACGAAGACTCCTTAGTGTCTTGTATCAAATACAAACAACGCTGGAACTAGAGACATTCTTACTTTATTTTACATATGAAATCGATCGCTTCATGCGCGGCCGCACTGACTGTGGTCTCCAGTTGCTACCATTGTATTATTAGACACAACGATTAAACGAATCGAATTCGATTAAGTGTCTTCTTTTGTTTAAAGTAATTAACTTACATCTTCTCTATACTTACCTGCACCATATACCAATACTTTTAACCATGATTTTATAAAATTTCAGGTGTCCTTTGACTTTTTAGTCAACATGAAGGCTCCGTTCATCAAAATAGGTTCTGGAGACTCAAACAACTTGCTTTTCCTGAAGTACGCCGCATCTAAGAAAGTTCCACTCATCATCTCCACAGGGATGGTTGATAAGACTGCAGTTAAAACTATATACGACATAATATCGGCTCAGCATAAGAATTTCTGTCTATTGCACTGCATATCGGCGTACCCTGTACCTTATGAAGACTGCAATCTGACTGTGATTCAAGACTATATGAACACATTTGATATACCTGTCGGATACTCGGGTCAAGAGGTCGGCACTGCAGTAGCTTTGGCGTCAGTAGCATTGGGAGCTAAGGTATTTACTTCATTTTTTTATAAACCCGATCAACTAACCCCATCCCCAACCCAGATCGGAGATTGCCCTTGCTCAGTTGGACACCCTATGCTCCCTTGCTTGTTTCGTTATAAGCATAAGAAAGGTACCTACCATTATCATTATATCCTGGTCTACATGTACAAAAATAAACAGCTAAGACCATAAATTTGCGCAAGGCTTTGTCTCAATTCTATATTTATCCTGCCTTTGTCCCGAGTCAATTTGCGCACTGTTGTTTTATCTTTAGCTTCGTAGTTTTACTTAAAAATACTATTTGCAAAACATCCCCATAACCTTAAACAAATAGGTATATCTGTCAATCAACATCTGTTTAACCTAGCTGTGCCCCGCGGCTTCACTCACTTGCTCGGCTTCTAAGGATCATAGAGCCATATTAAATAACATAATTATAACCTTCCTAAAAAATTGGCCTATCAACTGATTTTCGAATCTAACTGGTAGTCCCAGAGTTTAGCGCGATCAAAAACAAAGAAAGCTGTAATAATCATGCCTATTGTGGTGATCTGCATGTGCAGGTGTTAGAGAAGCACATAACCCTAGAGAAGACGATGAAGGGCACCGACCACGTGTGCTCACTGACGCCGACCGAGTTCCAGCAGCTGGTGCGCGATGTGCGGGTCATAGAGAACGCGCTCGGCACTCCTATCAAAAAGGTCGTCACTTCAGGTGTGTATATTATCTACATTCATATATCATAGGCTAGTTGACGTTATAACTCCAATACTTAATAGTGTAGACCTCCAATCTTACATAAGTACAAATTCTCCATTTGCGGAAAAGAGTCAGAACATCCCCACCAATATTGTTTTGTAATTATGTATAGGAAGAGGTACACTCATCAAAAAAATTTGCGATCACTAGCTTAAGCTGATTTTTTTTTTCAATTGAACTTTTTCAAGAAAAAATCTTTGTTGTGTATTTTCTTTAAATAGAAATACCCTGATTGGAAGAATCTAAAAAGAAGTAGAAATCATAATATAATCTACCATATGTCACAAAAAATATTTAGATTTTTCAGTGACCGCAAACTTTTTTTGATGTGTAGGTACATCCCCAATATTGAATTCTTTCTTTTCATAAAGCCTTTTCCTTTTGAATAAATTCCATAAGAAGGACTACGACATAGAATATAATAGGGTAGTTGATTGTTGAAGTGAGTGTTAAGACTGAAAGGTTAAGTAAGTGAAAGCCTTACACTACAAAATAGTGTAGGAACTCGCTTACCTACCTACTTAGCCAACCTTTACCTACCAACGTTTCTGTGATACTGTTTCCATGAGGAACTTTATGAGAATAAAAAATTAACATCATAGGCAGTTATCTCGATAGCTTAGACAGATCTCGATGGATCGCTTGTACCAGACAGGTTCGAATCCTATATACTGTGAATTGAAATGTCCATCTCCATTTTTCCTTATCGGGGGAGAAGGAAAGAAAAAGGTTAAGTATAATCACAGATAGACAGACAGAGACAGAGAAGAGAAGCGGCGGTAGCCTAAAGAAGCGGCGGTAGCCTAATGGCTAGGGCGTCGGACTTGCGATCATGTGGTTGCCAGTTCGAACCCCACCCATTGCACTACCGACGTGAACCCACTCGTAACACAAGCATTTAGCTTAGCACGAGGGGTTAACAAGAATACTAGTAATGTGTGACCCACATTGCTAGTAAGCTTTTTTTTTTTTTTTAAAAAAAAAAAAAACAGATAATAGAATACCTACTGTATAATGGTATTGTTCCGTGATAACAGTACCGAACCGTATAACTTGAGCCCTCATTGCTGTAATACTCCCATAAGTAGTCGGAGCACTGTGTATTGGTTCCAAAGAAACATGCCAACTTATTGCTTAATAAGCACATAGCAACCGCATGTTACATGCATTCAAAGTAACTGGCTAACCTTTCGTCATACTGTGCGCAGCTTGAAGGCCTGTTTACAAGCAACCTAGCGAGGTTATACAAGCCAAGCGTCAGTAAATGTTTATAATTATGTTCTCACTCAGTAATAGAATAGAATAGAATAGAATATTCTTTATTGCACACCAAAACAAAGTAAAGTACAATTAGTTCAATTATAGAATGGTACAATGGGCGGTCTTATCGCTAACAGCGATCTCTTCCAGACAACCTTTGGATGGAATCGTAAGAAAAGGAGAGGTCATATTAAGGTAGTCTGGCGTACTTAAAAAGAAACAGGATTCTTATACATAAATGAATAATATTTTACAAGAATAAAATAATAATAAATAAATACATAAATACATACATACTTACATAATATAAATATATATTTACTATTAAATTCAATAATGGAGAACTAGTCATTTACAGCGTTAGATAATGCTCCTTGACCATTTTTTTGAACGTAGGCAATGTTTGTGCACGCCTAACTGACACCGGCAAGGCATTCCACAGCCGTGCAGCCTGCACTGTAAAAGACTTGTCCAGGAAATTTGTGGAGTGCATTGGCAACTCAAGTCTCAAATTTTCCGATGATCTTAGATATCTCGTATGTGTGTCATGAAGGAACTGAAAACGTTCTTGTAATGCAAGACCCTTATCATTTTCTATTTTATCGCCTTCTTAGTATAGCTGCATATACGTGTAAAGTATATGTCGATAAAACCACGATTTCTAGTTACAATATCTATCCTTATAACAAACTAGATTTTGTCCGCGGTTTCGCTCACATTAAAGCTAGATTAGGATTAAAACTGGATCCCAAAAATAATTTTATCAGTAACCATCAGAATTCATTTCTTCTTTGTATGGGTTTTTATACATCATAGGTCAAGCTGTAACTCAGGATCCGTTCAATTACTTGAGATAAGAAGTTCACCAGTTTTTAAGTTGGAGAATATCCTTTCTAACAGTGATAACCAAATTACTATCTATTCAGTAGGTTTTACGCCAACCCGTAACAAACAGATAGACAAACGGACCATAATTTTAAAAATCAAATTTTTGGGTTCGGCGATATTTATATAGTTACCCACTGTTTTTTTTATATCTTCAATGTACAGACAGTTTTTTTACGATAATTGATACAGTTGGCGCAAAATAACTTGAACCAAAATGGCGGATGCGCAGTAGTAGTTTTTTAGTATATTTTGCTCGCAAATGTACTGCGCAAACTTTCCCCCTCTCCGTTAGTTTTGGGTCAAGTTATTTTGCGCGAACTTTAATAGTAGAGATTCTACAACTCATAGGTACCTATTGTGTTTTTGTGTGTTTTTGACTCATAGGTAGGTAGACATTAAACATAAAACACACAATAGATACGTGTGTTTTATGTTTAATGTCTAAACGTCGGTTATTCTCGATAAACATTGTTTATCCGTTACAGTAAGATCACATTATCAAATAAAATAAGAATAATTTAACATTCATGGAAGTGAGTGAAACATAATGATAAAGTTTAAAATGCCCAAAATTGTCGCCATTTTCCCACAATGTCGTAGGTAATTTTTTATAATGTAACAACACCTTCGTCTTCGTATTCGTACAACTACAATTATGAGTATTTTTTATATGTAATCTGAAAAGGATTTAATAGAATTTAATCCCGATACATTCACGGATCGGACAGGGATTTCTTATCGTATACAAAGATTCGTTAAAAAACACAAGACTTACCTACACTGCTACACCTAACTACGCTTTATTGTCACTGCCCGATGCTGACCAGATCATAAACAACCACATATTGTGGCCTCCGCGGAAATAATGTAGTGAATAAGTGTCACCAATCTCTCTTTACAGAAATACCATGCATCGATAAGCTTCAAAAGTCCCTCGTGATGGGCTGCACTAAAAACAAGGGCGAGATTCTGTACCCCGGTGACGTCAAGATCAAGGTGGCCGAGCCCAAAGGATTGAATGCTCTGCACTTCGAAGAGGTCATATACAAAACATTAGTCTATGACAAGAAAGAGGACGAACCTCTTAATGAGGGAGATTTCTGCTAACTTTGCTCAAAGTACATAAAATTAATATGACCAATAATTCTAAAATAACATATCATTGTATTAAATTTGGTTCTAATTAGGTCTAAAGTTATATGTTACCGTTTAAAGGCCTTTTCAAGTAACAAATCTATATTTAAATAAAATATATTTAGTTCATATATAATTATTAAGTAACACAGGGAATAAACCATGAAGTAAATATATCGTGCCGCTGTGGGGCGCTGCGTTTATAATTAATTTATAAAAATATCGTTGCAAGCACAATGACAGCATAATCATTCGAATTTATTTAACGTCTCAAAGTGTAAATTATGTGAATAGATTATAGACTAAGTTTAACTATACTACTATAAGTAACATACTATTAAGTGCCTAAAAATATCCTAACCCTTAGACAGTTCAAACATATTACGAATATATTTCTTTATACCAATTTTATTAAAGTTTTACTATTATTGGCTGACTTTTATTTACGTGGATGACTAGTGATGTACCTACGCAATGAAAAATACTCGCATTGACGTCAACACCCATTCATAAAGTTATTATAGACTCGGGACTGTTATATCTGTAACGCGAATTTCCTCTGGCGTAAATGGGTTGTTTTCGTGCACAAGTCATTTTCAGCTATTTAAACATTCACTAAGATTTATATATAGCTCGTCGTGTCCCCGCAGCGGACATATCCTGGTCACTGATGCACCGGCCGGCGCAGATTATGCAGTTTGGGACGACAGACGTCGCTCGGTGCGCACACCGGCTGCGATGCGAAATACTCCCTGACGCGTTTTATTAGCAAGTCTGTTTTATTTTTATAGACGGTCAGGAGGCGAGCAGTGGTTCAGCGGTGTGTGGTGTAATAGAGCATAAGTGGCGCAGCGGCGCGCGCTAAGCGTTGGCTCCGTGCCCGAGCTGCCCTCAGTCCCCGGAGCGCCGGCTCCACCGCCGCCTGCGCCGCCTCGCCGCCTCGCTCACACATGCGCGCCCAACACTAAAATTCACCCGTGAACCCTTTTCTATTGCGTATTACATGACAGAAGCTGCGCGGGCCACACTACAGACGCGATTCTTTACGAACTTACGTTCACAGAGCTTATGCCACGAGGCGTTGTCAGCAAATAGTTCTACTGATAAAATCGCATTTGTGTTTACGCGCCTAGAAAGTCTGAGAATTAGTAGCGGGTTCAGAGCAGCCGATTTAGGTCGCCCGGTTCAGTGCTAGCAGCGAGATATTTTTATTGCCACTGTTGGGTGCAGACGTACGAGCGCCTGAACACGTTGCTGGTTAAATAAATTATTATTTATAGAGTAAAATCGTAAAGTTCATTCCATAAACATTTGCGTGTGTATGTGATTATTCCTATTTCCCTGTATATCGGGTGCTATCCTACTTATGTTACGAGAAGTGGTGAAAGAGGAGGAATGTAACGAACTGTTTTCGTTAGCGGCATTTAGGTGAAATCTTTGACATTTGTTAAGTGCATTTGTGTGTGTTAGTGTGAGAATGCATCACTTGTATCCTCTGGCTAAAGGCGACCCGCTGTGTCCGCTGGGCTTCCATCCGCAAGTGCGGTGGCCCACGCGCTGCAAGCGTTGCTTCCGCGACTACAAGGAGCACGGCGGTGTACGCAAGAAGGAGGATGACTTCACAGTATCTACACCCAGTCTCTCCACTTGGAACACGCCGTCGTCACGGTCAGTGCCCCTTACCCTGTCTTATCACGCACCCTTTTGAATACTGTAATAGGTACTTATTGAAATAAGTATTCAGTTACACCACAAAACTGAATCGTTATTATTACTCCGGAAATCATTATCTGAAAGACATGGTACTTAATAGGTAATATAACTGTTTACTTCCCTCTAAACTACTACGATCTGACTGAATTTTTATCATTTCACAGTTCACACAATCCTACTAGCGCATACTCAGATAAATAAAACATGGTTCCTCATAGTAAACCAATATGTAGGTAACGATCAGGTACTTAACTATATAGAATGGCCCTAAGAGACTATGACATGATTATCAAAGTTATTGGTGATCGCAGGTTGCTGTTACTAGCTCACAAGAAATATAGGATTACAGAATAAGTTCTTCCAATTTCCATGTACCCACTATCTGAAAAATAGCAATAGGTAGGTACCCCCTGAATAGCAGCACCCGCGTAGTTCAAACAACTTAATTGTGTTCTTATGCAAAAATATCGAAATCAGTAAGGACTATCATCAGTCATACGAAACACTACAACACACGCCCCCAACCGTCTTTAGACCGAGTTATTAATTAAAATAGGGGGGTACATACTGTACCAGGTTTACTGCATTTTAAATTACCTATACATGAACACATACAATAAACATTGGCTTAGCCATAGATAAAGTAATACTATTATGAGCTATTAAAAAATCGTAAATACATATATTTTTTTAGTCCATAATAACTCAGTAAACATTTTCTGATTAGTTAAGTACTTACTGCCTAACAGAATATGTTCTTTACTAATTTCTGACACTAACCTATTTAATACCTATGCGAATAGCACGGATAACATTGGGATCCTTTAGATCCAATTTTTAGAAGATTTAAATAACGTGAAAAAATTATTTATTTCAATAATGTCATCACATATAAGTACCTATGTAAATAGGTAGGGACACCGTTCAACAGTTTACATACTTGTGTACCCTATGAGGAAAAGACAAGTGAAGATTCACCGCTGTAGTTTAGGGTATCATTAATTTTACTAAATTGGAGCTTTTAAGGTCCGTGAAATAGAAGAGATTTATTGAATTTTTCAAGGAACTGCTGCAATAAAATTATGTAAATGCAAATAACATAACATAGGTACCATCACGATTGTATGTGTACTTGTAGATATACCCAAAGTTCGCCGGTATCTTTACACTTAAATGTGAGTCTCTGAAATTGGTCGCAAGTGGTCCTCCAGTCGTAATTATAATAATACTAGCTTCTGCCCGCGACTTCGTCCGCGTAGCGTGATGATATATAGCCTATAGCCTTCCTCAATAAACTGGCTATCTAACACTGAAAGAATTTTTCAAATCGGACCAGTAGTTCCTGAGATTAGCGCGTTCAAGCAAACAAACAAGCAAACTCTTCAGCTTTATATATTAGTATAGATATAGATTAGGTTAGCTTATAATATCGCAAAATAAATAAATATATACATACCTATTGGTGTCGTAAATAGTAAACATTGCCCTTACTAATATCGATATTTTGGCCAGTGCTGGATTTTCGGCTAGGCCTACAAGGCCCTGGCCTAGGGGCCCAGCCGTGGCTGGACCTACAAATAAGCTCAAAAGCCTGGCTTGCCTCGAAATGCCAATTTAAGTGCCTAGGGGCCCTGGACCTGTAAGTCCAGGCTCGATTTTCGCCCAATAACACTATTACTTTATTGTACTGTGGGTATTTACAGCTGAAATACGTATTAAAGAATAACATCATCTATTACATTTATTGCCAACGCTATGTACCTTTGAGCATTATTCAACAAATTGCTATAAAGCGATCAACTAGTTGCCATAAAATTAGTGGGCTGTAAAATAACAGCGGAGATTACGACCGCACGTTCTCTCAATAATGTAGAATTCATAATTCTCCATATTATTTTGAAATATGCATGTTACAGGCGTTCACTACCAAGGGAACGTAAACTTGAGCTACAAACGTGTGATTATAAAGTAACCATGACCTATAACTTATAAATATTAACACTCTTGGCCGTTCCAGTTTATGCTACCTGTACCTAATTATTTCAAATCTTTGACAAAAAAACGGTGGCACTATTCCAAATTCCTGAACGTTTTTGTCGATGGTTTGTACTGCGCCCGGTTGCTGAAGTTTGACGCAAGCCGCCTTCGTGTGTACGCTCTGACATTATAACTTAGTACCTACGTATCTACACTAGTGTTCGACCGAAGGTGCAATTCTGGCCGAAGCCGAAGCCGAAGCCGATTAATCGGTATTCACCAAAACCTTCGGCCGAAGCCGAAGCCGAAGCCGAAGGTGTCATTGACCTTGAGAAATACGATAGTTACTTTGATCTCAGAATATACTAGATACATATTGTGAGAGCTTTAGAGATTTAGCCCAATAACGAGCCGAGTGACCAACATATACAAGTAGGTAATAAAATATTGTCTAAAATAAAAGTTTCAAATATACAATGTTAATTAAATATTTATTTACTTAAAGTAATTTTAACAAAAATAATCAAATAATCAGTCACATTTTTTTAATTATCAGACGAACACAAAATATTTCTATAAAATAATTGAGCAAAGTTTAACGCTTTTTCAATATCTATTTTTTACATATAATTTTTTGGAATTTTTGCCAGATAAAATATTGCCAGATAGGATTCAGCTCTAAAGATGTCATTGGGTACCTGAAAGAAAATATTCTATATAAATGCACAAGTACCTACCGAGCCGAGCCGACCGCCCCGTACTCGCAGTAGGACTCTGCAACGCGGATGCGCCTATATCCTATCGGTTTAGGTAGTTAACTAAAAGTAAACAATCTTCACATGTCTTTTTATCTAAAAATTGCATAAAAAAACATACCAACATTGTTTCCATGTAGTTTCCTACCTAACGTTAGATAACATAAAAAAATTTAAACCAGACAATACTTACGGTTTTTTGTTTCTTAGAGTGCCTCACAATAATTAACGTATCACCACAGGTACTACTCACAGTAATAAATAAAATAATTTGTAATAACAAATATGAAATATTTAAAAACAGAACGCTTATTAGAATTTTAAGACGCGCTCTCAAACTTGTTTTGACTCGTTTAGTTTACTAACTGCGATTCGTTTGGTCCGGTGCGGCGGCGCGGCGAAACTCTGCTGCTCTGCACACTCTCCGTCTCGCTCTAGCATCGTTCAGTAAATTTCAAATTTTGACAACTAGCAAACCTTCGGCTTCGGCCAAACCTTCGGCAAATTTTTGGCCGAAGCCGAAGATTTGGCCGAAGGTGCTTTTTTGGCCGAAGGTGGCCGAAGCCGAAGCCGAAGCCGAAGCTTCGGTCGGACACTAATCTACACACTTATCACGGTATAACGTATGGTAATATTAGGTACAAACAAATCACTCGAATCTTAATATGCATGATTCAGAAATCCATAACTGCTAAAAGCTTTCAATTTGATCTGAATAAAGAACTTAACCGAGTAGATTTCCGTAATTCGAACAGTGTGGAAATCGTAAATCTATACTAATATATAAAGCTGAAGAGTTTGTTTGTTTGTTTGTTTGTTTGTTTGTTTGCTTGAACGCGCTAATCTCAGGAACTACTGGTTCGATTTGAAAAATTCTTTCAGTGTTAGATAGCTCATTTATCGAGGAAGGCTATAGGCTATATATCATCACGCTAAGACCAATAGGAGCCGAGCATCAATGAAGAATGTTTCGAAATCGGGGTATTTTCCTTTTGAGAGCTTCCGATGCATGCGCTGCGTAAAGGATTAAAGTTTCGCAAAAATCATATATGACAGAATTGTTCCTCTTTAAAAGTTCTAAAAAAAAGTCCGCGACAGCATATGTCTATCTTTTAAGGTTGGCTCACTATAACCGTTTTTATGCTGACTTTGTTCTAAAATTCGTTTTTTTTTTCCTTTTGAGAGCTTCCGATGCGTGCGCTGCATAAACGATTAAAGTTTCGCAAAAATCATATATGAAAGAATTGTTCCTCTTTAAAAGTTCTAAAAAAAAATCCGCGACAGCATATGTCTATCTTTTAAGATTGGCTCACTATAACCTTTTTTATGCTAACTTTGTTCTAAAATTCCAAATGCATTATTTGCGTAGGTGTTTTTATAAACATGATATTAATCCTTAACCATATAAATACGTTATTCATCAGCCCTTAGAGCGTTTGTTTTGTATCCGTGCGGACCGAGCTTAGGTCCGCTCGGACCCAACAAACGCTCTAAAGGACATAATTATCCTCATTTAGCGTTCTTTTATTATTCCTGTTCCCGTGACATATTTTACTAAAGTTCCGCTCGGATACTCAATACTCAATTATCAACTAACAATATTGGCTATATCTTGAAGTGAGCTTCAATCAAAACATACTACAAGCCGCTGAAGGGGATCATCATCTGCTTACCACCTATCAAGTGCCACCTGCCAAGTTTGCTTGAACGCGATAATCTCAGGAACTATTGGTCCGATTAGAAAGAATCTTTCGGTGTTAGATGGTCCATTTATTGAGGAAGGCTATCATCCCGCTAAGACTAAGTAACTATTCCACGCGGACGAAGTCGCGGGCGGAAGCTATAATACATATAATAGGTAGAATGTTGTAAATATTTGGACGTAGACTGAATACCTAGTACCTAAAGATATTATATACCTAGGATGCACATCTGCTGCTTACCTCCTACTTACATATAGTACGTTTAGTATCCATGTTCTAATAATTATCTTAGTGCCCGGTTCGTCAACATTTACAAACAAAACAAGATCTGTGTACATTAACAAATAAATACCTTTTTGATATTTCCGTACAGCGATTGCTTGGCTCTGTTTAGAAGATCAAACAGATGTTATCGCATCTTTCATTTTCATATCTACGTCTTGCTACATTTTAGAGTTTACTATTAAACCAATTTTACTAGCTAGCTACGTCAAGAAGTGACGCAAGTTCAACGCCAAAATGTCCTTGTTAGTTCCGGCAAGTACGTACCTATAACCTATTGATATTTTGCTGATAAAAATTCATTCTTTACGTGAAATATTTTTTTAGAAGAAATCACTTCAAATAGGCTATTGAGTTACCTAGCTATATAACGTAGTTAAGTAGCCCTAAACCATTTCGCCATTAGCGTGATGGTCTAATAACGACCTAAAAATATCCCGATGGACAATCTATGCCAAATCTTATAAGAATGTGATATTTTTTAAGATTTATCCGAAACCAGTTAAATTAGTAGAGACCTATGATTTTTACACGACCTTTCATGGTTAGGTACTTATTAGATAGGTAATTAAAACCTAGTGACTGCTATTATTGTGAATCGGTTAGTTTATATGCTTGATGATGATATGCAAAATGAGAAACTGATTTTGAAGTTTCACACTAACCATTTTTCTTCATACCCTCGGGTGCCTTCGGAAAATGTCAGAAATTCTCAACCTATTCATGATCCCATTCTCATTGAAACGTGTTAGGGTCCCGGAAAAAGAACATTTCGCTGGTTCGTCAACATTAATTATTTTTGTCATTGTGTCGATAATGAGAATGACTGTAGATAATTGTTACTTGACAGAGTACACCACTAAGAAGAATTTTGAATGAAGGCGAAAAAATAATTTCATTTATACTTAATTGATTTGGTGCATTTTGCCTTGTTTACTATGTAAGTACTTACCTAGGTCACTGTGTTAAAATGTAGGTAAGTCCTAATCTATATGAAATTAGGTATGTACCTACCTATGTACTACTCTATCAAAAAAGTAAGTACCGGCACAGATAAAAGAATACTAGTACAGATGCCTCATCCCATACAAAGAAATGGGACCTTCCTATCGGGCGAGATTCTTCGGGCAGAATTGTTTTTCTTTTGTAGGCGATAGATGTCGCACGTAGCACGCGCGTTCACGCATGCGACATCTATCGCCTCGGGTTGTATATCAAGTGTTTACTATATATTTAACCAATAGATGGCGCTGGTGCGCCGGGATGTAGGTAGGTACCTAAAGTTGCTACTTGTTGTTATTACGGTCGCTCATCCCGAACAGGTACCTACCTCCTTCTCGGTAGCGCGTAGGTACTTTGTAATACATTTAATTTTATAAAACTACTTACCTATCTTCTTACGCGTAGTTTATTTTCGTTATTATTTAACGTAAATTCATGTAAAAATGTAGGTGTCATTTTCAAGGTTTCTCAGGATACCTACTGATTTCATAAATGACATAATATATTTTTAATAGCCGACATTATTTTTTTTAAATATAACATGACGTGGGTGTCAATTTCATAGTTTCTGATTGTGAAAAAAACAAAATGTTTATAATCCAAGATTGTGAACATCTAATTATTATTTTTTATTTAATAAGTATTATAAAGCTAAAAAGTTTGTTTGTTTGGTTGACTGCGGAAATCTCAGGAACTACCTACTGGTTCGAATTTAAAATAGGTATCTTTTGTGTTAGATAGTGCATTTATCGAGGAAGGTTATAGGCTATAAAATATCTTATAAAATATCACGCTATGACTTATAGGAGCGGGGCATCAATGAAAAATGTAGCAAAAACGGGTAAAAGTTATTTCTTTTGAGGGCTTCCATTGCGTGCGCTGCGTAAACGAAGTCAATGGCTGCATAATATACCTAGGTAGGTACCTACCTATCTATCTGTTAAGGTTGACTCACTACCTATAACCTTTTTTGTTGTAGGTACCTAATCAAATTTGTTCTAAAATAATGCATTATTTGCGAAGGTGTTTAACACAACAAAAGTGTAGTATATACCTACACTTTTGTTGTGTTATGGATTAATATCATTAATCCATACCAATTAGGTACCTACTTAAATACGTTATTCATCACAAGTAGGTACCTATTTAATTTTGAACAGAATTGCCATTGACATCATTTGGTTTTAATGAATATCGGAGATAATTATCATAGTTTTAAAATAACTCCACGACAAAATAATGATCAAGTAGGTAGGTCGGTACTTAGCCTACCTACCACTAGCGCTGGCCGGCCGTTTAAAACGAGACTTTGTCGCGGTTTACTAGAATATTTTCTAAGTAAGTAGGTAGGTAGTTTAGTGATGGAAAAAATCGACTGCCTGAAAATCGAGCCTGCGTCTTCTGGTTAGATAAGTACACCAGACGACCACTGAGCCACCGCGAGTTTAACTATTGAAAAGCAAGCTGCCTACTTTGCTTGTCAACCGACATCGGTGTAGGAACCTACCTACCTATTTAGCCAGAAGACACTACGCAGGTTCAATTCCGCCCTTCAAAGTTTCCTATATAGCATAGAAAAAAAAAGCAAAATATTACAAAAAAATAGTTTAAGTAGGTAGGTACTTACTTAATTGATTATTTTGGGCTGGGAGGTGACAACTGACAAGTGTCCGTGATAAAGACCGAGTGACAAACCGAAATCTACGCGAGCAAAGCCGCGGGCGGAAGCTAGTTCTTATATATCTTTATCGCAAAATGATAATAAAGTTATTGTATAAATATACCTAGGTACCTACCTACCTACTTACTTACAAATGCCTACTACCTACATGTCGCACTCGCAACGCAACTCAAGTGGCAAGGCAACGAGATCTTCCCGCAAAAAATAAAATAAAATATTTGGAAGAGATTACTTACTTACTAAAAACACAGAGTAGTATATCTACTCATGTGCTAAAAACTAGGTAGGTACCTACCTACCTAGTTGCTTTAAAAAATAATTTTAATGTTACGAAAACATACATGATTTTCCGACCTGCTACTAAATGCAAGAGAATTTATACCAAAACAGGCTTGTTTTAAAGATTAATTTTAAAATAACGAAAGCAAAAAATAATTTTGTGACCTGCTACAAATAATTTTAAGGGAATTTATACTTAAAGTCACTAAGATTAGAGCTTATACTGTGTAACTCGTTCGCCTCGCTATTTATACCTAAGTACATCAGTCATCAGTTCATCACAGACACATACATGCAGCTAGGCGGCTTGTGATTTTTTTTCATGGGGTTCACAAAAATTGTCTAGTGTTTGTTGAACGTGACAGGTGAACATTATGAGGTCCAGGGTTCGATTCCTAACTAAATAATTAAAGTTTTAAATTAAAGTTTAATTTAGATAGATCTATAAATGTTTAGTTAGGAATCGAACCCGGGACCATACATTTTTATCTAACATAATTATAATACATATACCGAAGGGTTAGGCAGAGGCGTGCTAATGTAGGAACACTCACAGTTTTCAAATACTCGCATGCATAGAAAATTGATCCATATTACGATACGCCCAACGTGCATAATCGGATTGGCAAAAAAAAAACTTTGAACTACGAGTATTTTCAACCCGCGCTGCCGGGACGCCGCGCCCGCGCCGCCCGCGCCGCCGCGACGCGCGCCGGGCCGCGCCTTACGCTGCGAGGCGAGGCGGGCTGTGGCTAGGGTTGCCAACTCTTTGTCGGTCAAAAATAGAGGGTAGTTCTAAAATTATTACCCATAAAAATATAATAGATAACGAAAACATGTAGTAGTTTTGCCTACTAATA
Organism: Acronicta leporina; assembly: GCA_947256265.1. Classification (NCBI taxonomy): domain Eukaryota; kingdom Metazoa; phylum Arthropoda; class Insecta; order Lepidoptera; family Noctuidae; genus Acronicta; species Acronicta leporina. The sequence goes on from OX366512.1 coordinate 11,704,491, forward strand.
CTTATACTTTTTTCAGAAATATTGTAGGATAATATTTATATTATATAGTAGGGTTAGAACTCTAGCTGTGCCAAATACTTTCAAGTAGGTAAGTACCTACCTATTTTGATACTTGGTTTTTGACACTGGTAAGTGTATCTCATCCCTACGCGCATACCTAAGACATCATGACAATGAGTAGATAAACGTATCTACTCATGATGACGTAAACACGCTATAGGGCTTCCCGCCCACAGTATTTTAATGTCATCTACCTACCTACTTGCATAGCGTGTGAGCTACCTACAGCAATGAAAACCTCTTACTATTCACTACAAAAGCTTAGGTACCTACTTAAAAAGTAAATGATAACGTAAATCTTATTAGATATGTACCTAGGTACCTCTACCTACCATTTTAAATATCTAAGTACCTATCATAAGTAATTATTTCAATATGATAGGTAAGTACTTCGTAAGTACATAAGTAGGTAGGTAAGTAAAACTAGTAAGTACCTACTACGTGTCTCACTTTTTACCCTATTCACTATCTAGGTAGGTAGGTATTTTGTTCGGTAGAAGAAGCGAAATACCGATCTATTAAAAAAAACAAATACTTAAACGTACGTAGGTACTAGTGCCTAAGGTAGGTACCTACTTAATATTCTTCGTTCTCTGGTAGGTATATAGGTACTATGGTATATATAGGTATGCTTACGGCTTTTAAACACAAAACCATCACGACACCGTTCGTTCGTTACGTAGGTAGGTAGGTACCTACTACGGCGCATTCGCAGCTGTCGGACTACCGAGTGTATATCTGATCTACCGAACTCGAGCGAGACGCGATGGTATGATACCTACGACTCGCGTTCCGTTCCATTCCGACCGTCTGCATGATGCATTTATTGATGATAGAATACTGATATTTACCTATTTTGTGATATATATATATATATCTATACCTAGTAGATACCTACTTGAACTATGTAGGTATCTACTAGCCTACCTTTTTTATTATGTAAGTACCTATATTCGGTACAAGGCACCTACACGAAGGTAACCCTAACTATTAGGTGTAAGTCGCTTTCTAGGTAGGTACTACCTACCTAGGTATGTTCGTGTTGTCATCATAGTAGACTATCGTATGTATTAGTGCTTCGCCCCCGATGGTACAAAAAGATAATACATCATTAGAAAAACTTCGTCTGAAATATAATATTCTTATAATAATACTTGATTTTAAAAAAAATTTGAAATAATTATAGACTCAGAAACTGCGAACAGCGCCATCTTTTCTTTTTTGTAAAATGAGCGAAAACAGCAAACAGCGCCATCTATTTACCAAAGAAAGCGAGAATCACGAGGATTTAATTGAATATCATATAATTGAAGAAATTAGACTTAAATTATATTGTCCTATGTATAAACATTTGATATATGTAAGTACATATTTTTTTAAGGTCTTTCCTCGTAAGAATTTCGAAGCCAAACACACGAGGTTTGGGAATCGATACATGCAATGCCATCTATTAACAATTCATTTGAACTATGTTTCACTTGTTCGGGATGAGACCCCATGGTACCGGGAAAAGATCAATATTACACAAAATGTTTGTTATTCATTCAAATTTATTTTATCACCTTCAAAGTATGCTCCTTCAGAGACGATAGACTTAAGTAGGTACCTACGCCAACGAATAATGTAATTAAAATTAAAAATAAATCAAAACATTTTTTAAACGTTTCCGGAATTGAGTTCAGTTCTCGCGAATTCTCCTCTACCGATTGAAAACGAGTGCCACGAAGTGGTAATTTAAGTTAAGGAAAAAGAAAGAAGTCGGCTGGAGCCATATCTGGTGAATATGGTGGTTGCTTGTTGAGTGTTCGGACAAAAATTCGTTCACAATGATGGCCTTGTGCGAAGGCGCATTATCGTGGTGCAAAATCCAAAAATTTCTTTCTACAAATCTGGCCTTTTTCGTCGAATTTGCTCTCTTTAAACGCCGTATAACGCTCAAATAATATTTTCACCTCACAAGCTCGGAAAGATTATGTTTGTCATTCGAAATCTGCGTGCAAAAGTGCATTTTGTCCGCTACCGTGGAAAGAGTTTTTAAAATTCGAACCTTTCTATTCAATAATTTTCTATACCGCCGGGCCCACTGAAAAAGCATAAATAGGTACTTATTTCATGTCAATGCGCCAACCACATTTTTAGAATAATCGCATAGGCCAGTAAGACGACTGCATGAAAAAAAAAACAGGTCCCATGTAATAGGGGGCGAGCCTATTGCCATTAACCGGGCACAAATTCCTAACACCGAGCTGCTACTGGGAATTTCATAGAAAAACCCAATAACACTTTGCTCTACCTGGGAATCGAACCCAGAACCTCTAGCGTAGTAGTCGCGCTCAGGACCACTCTGCTAATGAGGCAGATCTTTAATCATAAAAATCAATTGGATATCCTATCTCACTAAAACAATCGTTATAATGATATCAAAGCATGTGTTCAGTCCATTTACTAGATGTCTAAGGGGGTGGGGTGTAAAACAAAAATGGACCAATATGGCTCCTGGCAACATTTAGAATCATAATCCGCATGCTTTTCTGAGTTCAAAACCATACACCGAATGCGGTCCTCACATTTTGCACACTCAACTCCATCCAGCGCCCGACTAAGGGCTAACGCGCACTTGTGATTTTTAGTCTACCGATAGTTTAGTCGCTGTAGTAGTCGTGTATAATTTCATGTCGAATTCTAATCGTCAAATGCGCGCACTGCCATATAACTCCATAGTGAATCCCAGAACGATCAAACTATCGCCCGACTAAAAATCACAAGTGCGCGAGCGCTCTAATACACACTAGATAGGTAGGTAGATATATGATATAACTAAAAACAGCACTGTATTTAATATTTACAGATGCAACTCAAACTCCGCACCAAAATGGAAAATAGTTGTGCCAATCTAACAACAATAACAAAAAAACAACAAACATTTGAATTTGGAACCATACACAAATCATCCATTCCCAATACTTTCTGGACTGAATGTAGGTACCTATAGTAGGTATGATGTCACTGCGCCAAGAGTTCACCCAGGATATAAAAACACTGAATCTGGGTTAGACACAGGTGTACCTACCTACTGTCGGTATCTGATATATGGGGATAAGCGGCGAGGAACCCAATGACAAATTGCTTGTCCAGTGAATCGGACCCAGGCTCGTACAGCAACCTCGCTTGCGTATATCACTGCACAATAAGGCAGTTCAATTTTAATATCTTACTATTGAGCGAGTTCGTATATTTCAATACTAGTTTTTTCTCCACAGGAATCGTGATGAAGATAATGGTGTGGAGGTGGAGAAGGCAGGGCGAGGCTGGGCGTCCAGTACCAACCTCAGTTCCACCGACACTCCCAAGAAAGACGCCTTCTCCACCGGTAACAAACAACATTTAATTTATCCTCCTACTTCAGTCATTTATAGTAGTACAGTTAAAATAACTATGCTTGTCTGAAGTTAGTCGTTTCTAACCTACCTACTTTTTTGTCCAGTGATCCCCGGAGTTTTATTTTTCAAGGGATTTTTTTTTCTGTGTCTTTAATACGGGACTTGATGGTTTCAAATTTACCACTATAAAACCACTTGCGGACAACTTCAGACGTGCACAGCTTATTCGAACGCATACTGCACTGCTAAGAAACGAAAAACGACTGAAACCCCTTCATGATTTGCATTTATAGTAGCATATAATAGGTAAGTAGTTAAGATATCTACATAAGTCATTAGTATTCCTATTCAGTAGTAGTTAACTGAATCTTAAAGGCGCAATCAATTTGCTTTGGATCACCCCGGCCCAGTGCCAGATTTCCGCCTAGGCCTACAAGGCCCTGACCTAGGGGCGCAGCCAACCTAGGAGCCTCAGTCCCAGTTGCGGGACCTACAAATAAGACTGGCTTGCTCAAAAGCCTGGCTTGCCTCGAAGCTTGAAGGGGCCCCAAGTGCCTAGGGGCCCTGGACCTCTTAGGCGGGGCCGGCAACCGACTTCTCAAATGCAGATGCTGTCTCACAGATTTTTGATGTAACTGTAATATAACCCTCATAAAATGTCTACCTGCATAAATTACATAAATACAATAAGTAACTACTTAGGTCTTCATCTAATTGTTTTCCTCTCTTCCTAATAAAATCAAACAGACAAAACTCATTTGAACATTCGTCTCGTTAACTAATTATTATTAGTGTGGATTATCTAATTATTGGTGTAATTACACCAGCTCTTTAATTAAAGTAGGTTTACTTGCCAAAATTAATTACCAAATAAACACGTAATGCAGCCATACTACGACATAGGAATAATTTGAACGACCTCTTTTGCCTGCTAACATAATATCTATTATAACTTTCAATCTGAAACATCTGTGAACGTGAGCCAAAACCATAATATTCCACCTGTACCTACTTACCTATTAGTCACACATTGTAGTTTGTAGATCCTAATTTAAACTATTCACGGCCACATTTTAGCATTTAGATAGCGATCTAATTTAGCTATATAAAGAACATATTATAGCGATCGTGTACCTAGTATATCTGAGAAATAATAAACTATACAAAAAAAGTATCTACCTCGACCTATCTAGGACATCTAGTCTATGGTTGCGACAACTACATAGAAAATACTACATTATTTACTAATAATTATCTAATAAATGCGAAAATAATGTTTGTTTGTTTTTCACGACTTTTGACGATGTTTGACCTTTGATTATCTAGGGATAGATAGTCAAAGCATTTGACACAATCAAACCGCTCTCGGTTCAAAAGAGATTGTACCTAAATATTATGATGAAGCTCATAGGCTATCTTTTGTCTCAGAGTCCTTTTGGTGCGATTGAAGTCGCGGGCAACAGCTAGAGATCATAAAAATTTAAATGTGAACGCGCAAATAATTTGAAAGCTGTCATGTATAAATATCGCCGGATTTTATTGCTATCCACACTAGATAATAAAAATGATTTTATGACTACAAATATTATGTAAATAGTTTCGGTATTCGATCGATCTGAAAAAATATTATTCGTAGACACTACAATGGCTGGATGAATCATATCAATCATATCATACGATGAAATTGTTACCTTCGGTGTAAGTAAATTCCGATAGACAAAATGTATATCAGAATTAGCTGTAGGTACCCCGCGATTTCGACCACTATGCCCTGTTCCTAAGGGTCGTAGGTAAAGTTGAAATAGCCTCTAACCTTCCCGATGAATCAATTCGTGGTGAAAACTACCTAGGTACTTATATGAAAATCCGTTCTGTAGTTTTCAGTTTATCGCGTACAGACAGATAGTCTCGGTTGGGGGGACTTAGGTAGGTTTATAATATGTAGTGATAGTGAATTAGTGATGATAAAGGAACGTTATTATTATATCTAATAACTGGAATACTTTGACTATCTATCCCTAGATAGTCAAAGCTGGAATACGACCCATTAATAACTACCATACCAGAAAGTACCTACGTCTTTACATCCTACATAACGATCTATGAAGATGTCTGGTTTAATTTTTTTTAAACAGATTACTTATAAATATATTTTTGTGTTTTTTTGCATTTTCCATGCAATTATAGTGTAGTGAAAGAAAAAATCGTCTGCAGGCAGATAAAACAACAGATTATCAATATAAATAAATAGGTAAGTAGTGACAGATTAAGATATCATACTAATCTTATTTAAAGTACCAATACATAGGTGCTAATATAGGTCAACAAGCCAGTACCTCTATTTTTCTATGATTTCTATCTTCACAAATCAAGCCAAAATCTTCACTAAATCGATTTTGCAAGTTAGTCACGATCACGACAAATAAAATAAAAAAAATGCGATAATCCGCGCGAATCACCACAAATTCTATTTTTGAATGATTCAATAACCTACTACTTTCTTCGGCTGTATCACCATGAAGGTTATTTTATATCTAATATTATTGATATTATACAATCATCACATAATTCCTTAGACTGTATAGTGCCTTAATTCCTATTCTCAATTCGATTTAAAAAAATTAAGATACAACCTCCGTGATGAAACCTGATGAAACAATCGAACTCAAAGCAGTAGCGTATGAAAAAAAAAAAGGATCAATGTGGAACTGGTCAACTGGGCGCGCTATTCATGAGCTCACAGAGTCTAGAACGAAATATAAAAATAAGTACAAAATTATATCTAGTTTTAAGTACATAAAAACTATGATTAAGTAGTTACTTAGATAGGTAAGTTGTCCACTCACTTTACTAACATCAAAATGAAAAAAAATACTGTATTTGATGGTTGCTCTCTGCATTACTTTTTCAAATGATATAATATACCTTGTACCGGGTAGAAATACACAATTGCAAGACAGACTACGACAGCGACACGAACGATTAGTTCGATAAAATTATGACCCTCTGCAAACATTTTATAATAGTACAATAACTCGGGAGTTTCCATCCAGGGTTCAATAGAACCAGTGCATCGTGGACGTCGACGCCGGACCTGGGGGCCAACGAGACCGAAAGCATGAACGCAGTCACCGTCAGCCTGAAGCTGCCCAAGAGACGGCTCACAGGACCACTGCCGTCTTTGGATACGGGTCAGAACAACTCTGGTATGTTATAATCGTATCTACTATGCAACTCGTGCTTAGAGAATTCTTTATTCAGCAAATACCGTACAAGACAATTTTGGATTATGTCTGTAATTAAGTACTAAAAGGGTTCATCAGCCTATATTCGGCCACTGCTGAACTTAGACAATAGACATAGTGAACGCCACAAAGTCCGATCTTCGACTTTCCTCACCCTTGACTAATAAGTTTTAATTATGGCGACTTCAACTTGCGTTTATTGGTTCAGTATAACTATTAAAGGAATAAGTCCCGTACGAGTCCCGTCAGTCCCGAGTCGGATATACATATTATACCCTACCACCGTCCCTGGCAGCATATCAAGCGCGACACCTGATTCTAAGGTCTTATTAGGTTTCATTCCCACAACGGGTTTGTTATTGCACGGAACTGATAATAGGTATTTCTATTTGGAAATTCTCAATAGCTCGGAAATTGGGTTTGTCTGAATGGCTAGAGGCTCGCCCCCTAACATAGGACTTAAATATTGCCGGCGAACTGTGAATGTACCTACAGAAGTATAATATACCTTACCCTTTGATAAATTCAGGCGAGTAGTTCTTACTACAAATTGCACCGAATGTTTGTATTGTTTATTTGTCCCTCAGATACGGTGACGCTGCGACGACCGTCGCCATCTCCTCCGCCGTCGACCACGGTGCAGACACAAATTACAATAAGCAAGAACGACTCGCTGGCTGAACGTGTGCGAAAAGTAATTACACAAAATAATATAATATAGACTAGAATGTTACAGATTATTCTTGGAGAGTATTGACATAACTATTTTTTTTTATCTTGATAAAAACTTCTACCGTTTGTATCTAGGCACAGGCATCTAAGCCCATGGTCAGTCCTCATAAACTGCAAAAGGCTTTTTGACCTTTACCTACTTATATATAAAATTTCACATGTTACATAAACCTACAGATACATAATATCAATCACATTCATATTTGACAGACAGGACACATTACATTACGACGCGCGATGTTTGTAAATTTGAGCATGTTGAATAATGAACTACTGAAACGGCAGCACTATTGTCTTCACCTTGGATTCATAGACGTGTGTAATAGAAGTGGGTCAAAGCTATAGAACAGTCTACTTGTGATGCTCGTAGCTTTCAACCCGAACTGAACGCGGTGCACTGCTCAAAATAAACATAAAAGGTCACCGTGAAAGTTAGTGCTTGGCAATGCGCAAGCTTTATAATTAATTGAGGAAATGACCTATTATCTGTTTTTACTACTTTAAAATAAAACATTCTAAAAATAGAGCATTACATAACAACTAAAGAACAACTAAGATTAATGTTTCGTAAACCAGCTCCTAATTAATTACCGATTGAAAAACGATTCAACATAAATTATTATCAAGCCGTTAAATTTATTTGTTTTATTGTTGAACGTATTCTCAAAAAGTACTGTACCTACTGATTTTAAAAATATCATTCCCCGTAGAATTTACTCCAATTTACAAATAACTTAAAAAAACACTCTTTAAATACAATCGTGATTCTTTACAGATGCAGTTAATCAAATCTCAAAATAGTTTTGAAAAGGAATCAAGTTTAGAGAAAGAAAGAATAGAAAAAGAGAGGGAAAGGAGAAGTTTGTCTAGAAGTAAAGAAGCGTATCAAGAAGAAAAGACTGCACGACCTAAAGAAGACAGGGCATCTACCAAAGACGACGTTAACTTTATGATGCAGGTGACTGATAGACAATGTTTACAGATTCTTTTTCTTATTTAGTATTTCTAGATAACGGTCTTAGGGTGGATATGTCGGCAAAGTCGATTGTATGGCGGACCGTAATCTTCTGAAAAACACGTGTAGTCGAAATAGTGCAAGATATAAGACAAGCACACGTGGCCAGTGGCCACTATAAAACTGCCAACACAGTACAGTACAACATTATTCAATGCACGTGTCGTGGGCCGATCGAGATCTGCCTGGGCACTGTTAGCCTTAACCTTTCAGATCGATTGATTAGCACAGTAGCTACCACATGCAGCTATTTGCATGAAAATTATAAGGGTTCTTATTCTATTCAGGTGAAGAGTTCTCGCAACTCATCTTCAAGCTCAAAACCTCCCGCACGTGGTGGGCCCTCACGAGACAGGGATGAATCAGATGACGACACCAGCACGGCGGGCACCGTCACCACGGAAACCACGCTCGTTGACGTTAACGTTAAGGAGTATCAGGTGAGAAAGAGCATTGAAGGAACGAAAAACTTGATGATACCAAATAGACTTGTCCTTAACTAGCAAAATCCCAATGATGATGTTCGCTTCTTGAAAGTTATTACCTAAATGTGTTACTGGAGTGGAGTCGTTTTTGAGAACTTTGCCAATTCATAGTAAACACGCTACAATGTGAGTCCGTGTTTATATTTAAATTACTCTCGCCTAGCTAAATTCTAACAGGGTTAAAACAGCCATAAACATTATACCTATCTTTATTCAATACCACGTGTCCGAAGTTCAGCAACGCGAAGGTCATGACAATAATAGGTGACAACTTGTGATTTAAAACGGAATTACATGCTTTCAGGAACAAATAGAGAGCTTGAAACAAGAAATGGACACGCTAAGAAAACGTTGCGAAAGAGTCGAGAAAGAGAAGAGTGACATTTTGTTGCGAAGGCTTGCCAACATCGACTCTGTGAATAAATACAGTACGGGCCGGTCCTCGGAAGTGCTAAAGCTGCAGCAGAAGGTGAACGAGCTTACTGCACAGAATGAAGACCTGAAGGACGAGAAGAAACATCTCTCTTTGCGGGTTAGAGAAATAGAAGGTGAACTTGAGGTAAGCATTCCACTATTCATGCATTCGTTTAGTAACTCCTAAAATTCTAATTCATCACCGTTTTATGAATATGTTATAAGAGTTTAAAAATCCTCATGAATGTACGTCCTCGGAAGGAAGACGGTGTGTTATGTCGGACTCCTACCGACTATTAACACACAGCCATCTTTTATTTAACATATTGTGGAGAGCGTCTCTGATATCTCTGAATGAACGCATGGCGGCCTTGTGCTTTTGCTTTTCACATCATGAAGTGATACGTACCTACATAATAGAAACGGGGATGTGTATTAAACAAATTGAAAAATTCGCATATTACCTACCTCCGAAAAGTTGTGTGTTATGTGTCTTCTCATAGCCTGTATACGACAAATGTATTTTATAGACATACACTCTGATACTAATTCGATAAAATAGTGTGTGTAGTCGATATCCATTTACTGTGGGAGAGCCATGCTTCGGCACGAATGGACCGGCTCGACCGGAGTGATACCACGGCCTTATAGAAAACCGGCCGAAACACTTTTAAAAGACCGGCAACGCACGTGGGACTCCTCAGGTATTGCGGGTGTCCATTGGCGGTGGTATGGCTTACCATCACACGATCCGTCTGCTCGTTTGCCCCTCTATGTCGTAACAAAAAACTATGTAATTTGTAGTCTCGCCCATCAGTAGAAGCGCAAACCCGCCAAATAGAACAGCTTCGAGCGAAGCTACTGGCTGCGGAGACCTTGTGCGAGGAGCTGATGGACGAGAACGAAGATATGAAGAAGGAACTGCGTGACCTCGAGGAGGAGATTGAAGAGATGCAGGATAACTTCAGGTAGAGCAACAAACATTGAATATCATTTTATCTACTTCGCTAGAACTCGTCTGAACATGCAATATGCAAGTTTAAAGACAAGAACCCTTGCAGATAATGCAATATTTTCTGGTATAGAACAAACTTCTGACTGCTAGAAATGTATTTTCCTTGGATATTATTTGATTGCACTTAGCACATCAAATTCTTCGCACTGTTATGACGCTGTCTCACTCGTTATGAATCTGAGAGGCTAACAAGACAGTCAGTCGATATTTAGAAACAATAGCAATACGCTTTTTTAAAATGTGGATCATTATTATTAAGATTCATCAAAACTAACAAGTTTAGCCCTTTCCCCGCTGTCAAAGGGTAGTATTGTTGGTAATTCTCTATTTTTTATTATTATTATTTCCAGGGAGGACCAAGCAGATGAATACTCGTCGCTCAGACGGGAGTTAGAGCAGACCATTAAGAATTGTAGAGTTTTATCGTTTAAGTTAAAAAAGACTGAAAGGAAAGCTGACCAGCTTGAACAAGAAAAAGCGGAACATGAGAAAAAACTCTTAGAGGTACGCATTATAACATAAAATATATTTATCATTGAAAGTACCCACATTACAATATACAATGTATCCAGTACAATATTGCCATATCTAAACTAATATATAAAGCTGAAGAGTTTGTTTGTTTGTTTGTTTACTTGAACGCGCTAATCTCAGGAACTGCTGGTCCGATTTGAAAAATTCTTTCAGTGTCAGATAGCCCATTTATTGAGGAAGGCTATAGGCTATATATTATCATCACGCTACGCGGACGAAGTCGCGGGCAGAAGCTAGTCTTTAATAAAAAGATAATAATAATAATAAATCTGCTAGGCTAGTGAAACCAACAATATTATGACATAGGTAATAAAAAAATTAAAGAAGGAAATACGACTAGTTACAAAAACATAACATACCATCATCACGCCTGTATTCCCCGAATGGTTAGGCAGAGTATTACTCAGGTACACGTACACCCACAGTTCGCCGAAATATTTAGGTCCGATGTAAAAGGGGGCGAGCGTATTGCCATTAACCGAGCACAAATTCCAAACGTCGATCTGCTACTGAGATTCTCATAGAAAATCCAATTACACTTTGCTCGACCTGCAATCGAACCCAGGACCTCTAGCGTAGCAGTCGCACTAGACTAACGAGGCAGTCCAATAAAAACAAATATGTATAGTTGACATCTTGTTACTTTCTACGTTTTGTTACCGTTTTAAAAGAGTGTCCATGGATTTTCTTGGCGGATTCTTCTCCATAGGATCAACCTTTTGGAACCGTGCAACTACAATCATAACGTTTCATAAACGCTTTTAAAAGCTTATTTGAAATAAAAACATTTGAACTTTGACAAAAAAATATGTGTAATTCTACGTTCTAAATAATATTGGTGTCTACATTGCATATTCAACCTCTTTCAGATAGTGGGTGGTCAAGATGGCTTACAGCGAGAGAACCGTATTAAAGATTTAGAGCAGGAAGTGGCGCGGTCCACCGAGGTGGCGCTGAGGCTGCAGAGGGAGCTGGCCGAAGCCAACACCAAGCTAGCAGCCGCCTCGGGAGCCCCACCTGCCAATCTTAAGAAGAACCAACTCGCCGACGGGGTAAGAACACTTAGAACTTTATGTATTTACTAGCTTTTGCACGCGGCTTCGCTCACATGAAGCTATATAAGGATTAGAAATGTATTCCCAAAAAGAATTGAATCAAAAACCAACATTGATGATCTCTACTTTGTATGGCTATACAGAGAGGTCAAACTGTATCTAAATACAGCTTGACCTCCGATCGATTGGATCTCTTTTATTAATTCAGACAAGAAGTTCATCATTTTTTAAGTTGGCGCATAATAATATACTATCTAACGGTGATAAAAAAAAATAATCTATTCAGTAGTTTTTGCGCCAACCCTTAATAAACAGACAAGAATTTTAAAAATCACATTTTTGGGTTTGGAGACGTGTATATACTCACTTGTTCTTTCTCTACTCTTATAAAATTGTTTTTTAATATCTTCAATGTAGAGACACAGTTTTGTTCCAATTTTATAATACTTAGTAGCGATTCTTTTTTTAAGCATTAGCCTATTAGCCCAGAAAGTACCTACCGTATTATAGACACGATACAAAATCTGTTGTCTTGGCAGCCGGGGGTCATTACGGACGTTGCTGAATTAATGCTCAAATCTTTTATTTCAATTAGACCATTGTACCTACTTAAAAAAACAGTGATCACCTACATGGCCGTATTTAGCTATATGATCATTGGACTGCCAAATCGTCTCGAGTTCGGCAGTGGGACAGTAAATGAATTGATGATAATTTGAATCGTTACCCGTTTCCAAATATCTAACTCGAAACCATATAAGTGCGGTACGACATCACGTCGTGCCACGATGCGATGAATTCCGAATTCGTATTCTGACAGTAGGTTCAGTAACAAGTTATTCGCTTTCAGAAAGTTTCTCGTTCGTCGCTAACTCGCGGCGGCAGTCAGGAGGAGCCGGCCCAACTGCTGCGGGACCTGCAGGACTCGCTAGAGCGCGAGGCTGACCTCCGTGAACAACTGCGAAACGCCGAAGAAGAGGTACTTACCTGCCCAATAATCTAAATAAATGATTTCATACTAGTTCACATACTAAATAACTATTACCAATAGGTTCCATTGAGCAAAACGTTGCCATTTCAAACGATCGAAGTTTCATAATGCCCATTGAATACACGCAAATAAGGCAATAATCCCCATGCACGACAGGAACAATAAATATAGTATTATGCCTTACCCGACTACAGTCGAGCTTGGAATGCGGTAAACAAATGCACAAATAGTTAGTTTCACGATAACTCATCTCTTGTTAACATTTAAATGCTATTACAAGAACTTATCTCTGCGATCATTTAGTTCCACTAGAAAAACAACGCATTCATTAAGGCATTAGCTCTTGTTCGACGGGTGCCAGCTGGCTGACTGCCAACAATCGTATGACTCAACACCGGTACACCTATATGTAACATACACACTTATACGTATTTTTGCTGTCTTTAAAGCTATTCAGAGAAATAAGGAATATTATGTTCAAACAGGCTAGTCGATATCGACAACGTGACTACGGGAGAAGGATTCGTCCACATCTAATTCCTCAATCTCCTCAATCAGATCCAATTTCACCTCAAACACCCATCAACGATAATGAAAAGATAGAACCCAACACAATTCAGAGAATACTCGAAATGCAACTCGCTTTAGAAAAGAGTTTGTCATCTTTAGACGGTAGTCCATCATCTATTGGTGTTAATCAGATCACTCAATCTCCTCAAGACCTCATTACTAGTTATTCTGAAGGTTGTCAAACTGATACTATTCTGGTGCATGATATGATGACCGACACTAGAAAGATTACCCTTGATTCAATCGTGCAAAGTACGATTGACATTTTGGAAATATATACCCAAACAGAAATAGCTTTTATGAAAAACAAATACATGCAAACTGAATTCATGGGAATTAACAATTTCGTACAAACGGAAAAGCAAAAACTAAGAAATGCTAGCGTGCAAACGGCAGCTAAGCTATTCTATGATAAAGGTTTACAAGCTGTAAATAATTATAAAGAATTTGTTGACGCTAGCACAGAAACTGATATCAATACTTTCCAAGATAATATTAATATTGCAAGAGATCTGCTAATGGATACGTTAGAAGTTCACGAAACATTCGATAAGGACAAATCTGAAAGCCCTCCTCTTACTCCCGATAAAACACCAGAATCTCGTTCACCCTACCCCTCAACTTTTGTATCCTTGTTCAGTCCGTTGGCCGTAAGAATGTCAAATATAGGTACTTATGACCAGTTTATCCGTTTTAATTGTTGGTTTTCTCACTCTGTCTTTGTCTATAACCACAGAATCCTGAATAGTTTTGTTTATGACAGTAATTTAGACTAGATATTAAATAATTATAACTAACGAATATTTACAGGCAAATAACTTACGTAAAACTGCGTCACGGGTCGAGGACGACAATGAGTCCTTGCTTCTACAGCTGAAGAAAATGGCTACCAAAGCCAGAAGTACGTCAATCTACTTATATTGTGGAAAATCTATTGTTTATCTAACATAACACCCTCCCCCCAAGAACCACCGTACACCAGAACCCGGTTGTGATTCATCATGTTCATTGTGTACTTGCATAACCATTAATTCATAACATACTACCTTTACTTCTATATGTTTACTAACAAGCTTGTGAGTGTATTTGAATACACGGCGTATTGATGGTAGCCATTTTCTCCAGTCAGAAATAGACTTTGTTGAATCTTTTACAATGTCTGGGTTTACAAATTTATCCACTACATTGTTAAACATCCGTATCCGGAACCATGACTCAGTACCATAAAATTTTACTAATTTTCATCAGAAAACCTTTGCATAATATACTAAAAGATTTATAAAGCTTTGCATTTCGTAATATTTAAAAATACGCGTTTTTTATATGTAACGCAAGTCATTATTTGTAGGTCGTAAGCTGTCGCCAACACCTCCATCAAATAAGCTCAGTATTGATAGTAATGAAAAAGATGGAAAAACAGATGACGAAGATCCAGCTGAACTCAGACTCTTACTTGAACTCAATGACCAGGTGCTCACACAACATCTATTACGAACATCATTCACTCGTTAAGAACATACTCAATCAATAAATTACCTATTTTAGGAAGCATCAGTTTTACGAAGAAAAGTTGAAGAAATGGAACAAGACAGAGAATCTTTGAAAAAGCAAGTTAAAGAACTTACAGATAAAATTGCTAATCAGCCAAAAACTAATTCTACGGCTTCAGTTCGTCGAACAAGTAACACAAAGAGTAATAACTTAGCAGAAGAAAAAGTTAAAGTAGGTAAATACGTTTTTTTTATTATGATCACAATTTTTTATTACTTAAACTCTACTACTTACTTGTAGGTGTTAGAAGATGAGATTGCCGAATTAAGAAAGAAACTTATTGAAAAAGAAAGAGACTGTGAGAGGCTACACGCCGAACTTAGTCTGGCACAAAAGAAACCAAAAGCTTCACTCATAAAAAGCAAGTATGTACAGGTTTTTTCTAGTAAATATTTTAAAAGGTTAAACTCAATTTACCTAACAACACAAATTACAGATCACTTGATGGTGACCAACAAAATGTTGACTTGAAGAGACAACTACAAGTAATAGAACAGGAAGCAAATGTTCTTCGTTCTAAGACACAAAGTTTAGAGGCTGACAACGAGAAACTGCAGGCAGAAAATAAAAAGTTGCAGGTACTTCCGTGAATATTCTAAGTGTTATAATTATGGTTTATTTAGTCCAGGAATAAGGATAATTTCATATAACGGTGTTCCAATTACAGCTGTTAAAACATGCCAAGACGTTAAAATCTGATAAATCAATAGAACAAAGCTCAAATAAAATAACTCAACTAGAAAACGAATTAAAAGAAGCTTTAGCTAAACTAAAAGAATTAGAAAATAATAAAGACGATAAGACAGAGAAAAAAGTAAGGTTTGGTGGAGAAATCAATAACAAAAAAGATGCTGATGCCTTGAAGACGAAACAGGAAGAATTAGATAAACTAAAACTAAGCTTTAATAAGGTAGTGAAACTACATTCTTAGATCTTATTTCTAGATACATGTATTCATGTAATTAAATTTACCCTACTATTACAGCTTGAGAAAGAAAAAGCCCAATTGCAAGTATCATTAAAAGCGTTAAAAGAAGACGCAATCAAATCATTTAAACCGAGAGTTCCAAAGAAGCCAACTGATTTGACGACTAAACTGCAACTGAAGAGAATGATAGAGGATTTGGAAAATGAAATCGGTAAAACAAGTGTACCTTTGACTGAGTTTAATAGTTTTTGGAATAACCCAGCTTATCATTACTTAATTTATTTCATTCAATTAACAGGTGAAATGTATGTGGTAATGAAAAACGCCGGTCTCTCTGGTGCCGAGATTAACGCTAGAACACAGCTACAGAAAGACATAGAAGAAGTTAGATCAAAATTGTCTAGAAATGATTCTGAATTCACAAACGAGAAGAATCGATTGCAAACTGAAATTGCTAAACTAAAGGATCTCAATAAAAAGTTAGAATCAGATAAAACGGAAATTAACAGTAAATTCAAAACATTAGAAAAAGACAATAGCAATATATCTAGTCAGTTCAAATCATTGCAAGAAGAAAACAAGAATTTAGAGTCTCAAATTAGTAAACTTAATAGTGATCTGAGTAAGTTACATTCTCCAATACATATACGAAATATGCAATACTTATCCGTTACCAACAATAATCATTTCTCTTTTGCAGAAAACGCAACGTCCTTGCATACGACTATGTCTGACTGCATGAAAAAAATAGAGGATCTTAAAAAGGAGATTGATAGTAAGGATAAAGAAGTTGACAAATTGAAGAAACAAGTAGAAAATGTTAATAAATTAGAACAAGATAAACAAAAATTGCTCAAAGAGGTGAGATTACATATACCTATATATCACTATGAAATCATTATATTTAACCTGGAATTAACCAAATCATTTTCTAGGTTGGAGATAAGGCTAAAAAGATAGGTGAATTAGAAAAGAAATTCAAGGAGGCAGAGGATAAATGTAAGCGAGTTGAGAAACAATTAACTGTTCGTAAAGACAAAGTAGCTAAACTAGAAAAAGAGGTAAGCAGTAACAGATTTATTTTACACAAAACAGTCAACCGTTAGCCGCCCAAGTCGGATTTATCGGACAAGAACTGTCTGAACTGTTTTTGAACGTATATTAGGTACATCGTTTAAAGTAAAATTTTCTTGTCGGATTAAACTTGGGCGGTTATAAGGATATAATTTATATGTTGAAAAGTTACATAATTATACTTTCTTAAAATAGCTTTCCCAAGAGAAGGAACAAGCGGAGGTGTTAGCCAACAGCCAGCGGCGAATATCAATAGATTTCACTAGCGAAAAAGATCAATTGCAAACGAAACTAATAAATACTGAAAGTAAACTAATAACTCTCGAAACAGATCTAAAAGAAATGAAAAGTGATTACGAAAACAAAATAACTAATTTGGAATCAACTATAGCCGCCAAAGATATTCATATAAAACAACTGGTATTTGGATGATATTTGTGATAGACACGCACCAATAATGCATGTCTCCTTTATTTATTTTATTGCCATTTTTCTGCCCCCGTTTTTCCTGAACCCTAGAAGGAATCAGCATATTTAATATTTTCGTTATTTATTTAGAAATTAAGAATATACGCATGTATTTTTCCATGCCTCGTAGTTAATTCCCTTAATTTTACTTATAGTGGTAGAAACATTTATCTTTAGCTAGATCTTTAGATTCATGCTAAAAGCTCTTATATAAAACATATTTTTTACTAATATTTCTGTGAAACAAATTGCAGGAAGATGCATTGCGAGATACATCGAACCAAAAATACGACGAAGCAATATCGTCTGTAGAAATGGCACAAATGCGAGACAAACTAGAAAGAAGTACCAAAGAGCTTGAGGAGAAACAACAAGAATTAGTAGAAGCTAGACGAGAGCTCGATAAGACTGAAAAAGAACTAACCGCAATAAAATCAGAAATGTCTCAATTGAAATCTAGTATATCTAAGCTGGAAAATGAAAAGAAAGAACACGAGAACAAATTACAAGCAGAAAAGAAAGAGTCTAGTTATTGGGAGAGCAAGGCTTCTGAGCTGGAAACTGACTTACAGGTATTTGTTTAGTTCAATTAAATATTAATTATTTTAATTATACCTTATAAACAATATTGTTTTTTAGGCTGAACGCAAGAAACTGGAACGCATGCGCAAGGCTCACGACACAGACATAAAGAACAAAGAAGCAGAATTAGCTACACTTAAAGGCAAACTAAAGGTCCTAGAACAATCATCCGGAGCAGGCGCCAAAAAAATTTCTGATCTCAAACAAGAGTATGAAGAAACGGTCAAAAGTACGTCTATTTCTTCCACACCCACAACTCATAAAAGCACGAATGGTTAAAGAACACTTTTTTATATTACAGAATTAGAGCACGCTCTTGCTGTAGAAAAGGCGGAGTATGATGAATTAACGGGCAAATACGAAATATTAGAAGAAGAGCATGTAGTCACGAAAGCCAGGCTTACAGTGGAAAAAGAACAGGCACAGGGGTAATTGATATTCTAGGAATCTTTTCATGATTATTTATTTCAGCAAAACAATCTGTTATTATTCTTTTATGTTTTCTTTACAGTGAATTAGTACATGTGCAAAAAGAATTGACCGCGGCACTTGCGGAAATAAAGACCCTTCAGGATAACTATGATACGCAATCTTCGGCGTGGACGAAAGAAAAGACTGAACTGCAGGTACATTTGTGTTGACTATTCTCTACAAACATTAAATTATATAAAGCTTTAAGTATACCTGGTAAGCTCAATTTCTGTACAGGACTCAATATCATCACTACAAGACCGACTTTGTGGCGGTGGTTGGGAAGTAGAGCGAGCGCGACTGAACGCTAAGCTTGAACAGCGCGAGCGTGAACTGCGCAATGCACACGACCAACGAGACGTTCTGGAGCATCACCATGATCAGGCTAAGAAAGAGGTATGTAAACAAAATGCTAATCGCATGAAATTAATAAATCTCGACCATTTACTATAAATCTTACTACTGAACCTAATATGTCACTTTACATACTCCTAATATTAGTCTTACTCCCAAATTTTTATTCCCGAATTGGAATCGGTATTTTATGCCAGCATACCTTGAGAAGTGTCTCTTCTTGAGGTTTCATCGTAAAATTAGGTAAGTGGAGTTGATGAATGGATTTTCCACAGTTGGAGGAAGCTAGAAAGAAGCTTGAAGACTATGAAAGAGTATCCAAAGTACAGAGAACCTTAACAACTGAAAATGCGGAACTGGAGCGAGAATTGTCATCGCTGAACACAAGACTTGAACAAGCTGACGTGGCGAGGAAAAATGAATTAGCAGAGATGAAGGTCAGGTACGAGGGACAAATGAGCACCATGAGAGATGAATTAAAGTCTTTGCACAATCAGGTAAGCAAAACAGTTCTAAAGGTAGCAACAGATATGTAAATCACATTTGAATGAAAGACACATAACAAGTTTTGCTGTGTTTATTCATAAGGCCGTTTTAAGTAATAATTAAATCAAGGTAATTTTATCAAGGTATCGAGGTTCAGGCGAGAAAGGGACAATTATAAGCAAATGTTGGATGCTGCTCAGAAGACGATGGCGGAAATGAGGAATGGCGACAAAAGCGCTAGAACACCGAGACTGTCAATATCTAGCACTGATGAAGTAAGTGAGAATATGAATGAATGTTATTTATTGAAGACGTTAATAATGTTATGATTTGGCTAAGCTTTATACCGGAATATGTTTTATTCAGTGCGCAAACTTTGACAATTGATACTTAAACGACTTTTATTAAACACCAATTTGTTATTTTGATATGTCTTAGTACAAAATATCGAAGTTATCGTTAACGAAAGATGTTTACTTTGAAACTGATTTTATGGTTACTCGCTAGCGCACGGCAAAGCGCGCGCGCCTTAGTACCTACATCAGCTGTACACCGGCGCGTGAGTCGGCTGGCACACGTGCATATTGTTATTATTGCGAATAGATATTATGTGTCCATATTTTGCTGATTTCAAGCCGGATAAAAATTTAAAAAAAAGTTTTGAACTAATAATGGGAATGTGTTCTATTACTGATACTGAACTACCAAAATTTTTTTGCGCACTGCTTAAAAAATATTCCTGTATATAACAACGAAAAATTAAATGAAGGCCTTATAAAAAAGATGGCCATAAATAGCGCCGAACAGCATAAATAAAATTAAAACCGGTTCAAAAATAAGGAAGGTAATAAAAAAGGTGAAGTATTTTAATGTCTAGACAAAGAGAGCACTATAGCACGTTGTGACGTCGAACGTTACATAAATCAAAATGTTTAATTAGTCAATATCCTATTATAGATATTCTATTTCACGAAGGCCGTTAAACTATTGAAATTTGAACTTTATATATGACTATAGGACCTATCAAAATAATCTACGTATTTGTTATACAGGAAGAGTATCGCAACAAAGTGGCGACACTGGAGCAACAGGCGGCGTGTCTGGAAGACGAGTTATGTGAGGCGCGCCTGCTGGCCTCCAAGCTCAACACTGAACTCATCAGTGAACGCTCCGCAGCCGAAGTACGCTTTTCCGAAATGCAGTCCAGACTCAACGAGGTATGCCCAATTCAGTTTATATTTGACCAATAAGTTTAAGGAATAAATAATAACTGAAATAAATATTACTCCCTCAGTTATTGTGTATTTACTTTGTGAGTGTGATTTTGTGTTATTAGGAGTAACGTGTAATGTTTTTCGATGATAATTGGATAATGATATTTATTTTTGTAAATACATCTTATAAAACACTTAAACAAGTTTATTTCATATTTCTTTACCTGAAGTTTAGTATCGTTTACATACATCGAGTAAATAAAGTTTTTAATATTACAGTATGAAGAAGAAAGACTGTTGTCGTCAGGCAGAGCGCGCGTAGCTGGGTTAGCGACACGCATGGAGCTAGCCTGGCACAAGGAACGAGACGAGCAGCAGCGGTTGCTGCAGGAAACCTCCACCCTAGCCAGGGACCTCAGGCAAACACTCTTCGAGGTATACTTAAATGGATTTTAAAGTAAATTAGAACTTGTTCTCTTCTTATATTCTCTTACTTTACGGATTACTAACTTCTGCCCGCGGCTTCACCCCCGTGGAATTCGGTCTGTCATCACATCCTACGGAAACGGGATAAAAAGTAACCTATGTCCGTCTCCTAGTTCTAAGCTACCTCTCCACCAATTTTCAGCCAAATCGATTCAGCCGTTCTTAAGTTATAAATAGTGTAACTAACACGACTTTATTTTATATAAATGGATTACAAAAAATCGTTATAGGGATGATTGTTTTCATAAATACATGGCCCCAAATATTTTTATACCTACTCATTTTAAAAATAGCTTCCCTGGTGGATTATTAGGTTACACCCTAAAATAAATATTAATTTCGAACACATAATACAGTACTAACACAGAGTTCTATTTTCTGTTTATAGATAGAGCGTGAGAGAGAAAAAGAGAGATTAGACATGAAGAGAAGAATAGATCAATTGAAGAGAACAACCGAAGAAGAGACTGAAGAGGCAAAGAAAAAGGTAGAGATCTTTTATTCTAAAACTGCACATCAAAAACAATTTCACAAAGATCCACTGCATCTCAGTAAAATTCTTAAACTTACGAGAAGATTAAAGCCATAGCGCAGTTTATACCATTAATTAAATGGTTTTCCTTTCAAACATTAAAATAATTATCTGCGTGTAATTGGCGCGCATTTTATGACTTTAAATGTTTATGATATCGAAACAATTCCAAATACTAAAGAAATCTGTTTGGTGTTAGGTCACAGAACTGCAATGTGATTTGCTGGAGCTACGAGATGCACACGCAAAGTTGCGCACAGCCAACGAAAAACTTCGTCGCGATAAAGAACGACACGATCGTGACCGCGACCAAAATAAACTTCTTGTTGGTTCCCTCAAACGTGCACAACAGGTAAATATTACAGTAATGCTTTGACACAATGATATTGAGCCACGTTTTAGAAATCACTCATTTCAATTTGCGATCCACCTTATCATTGGCGTTGTCGTGTTCTTCTGTCTCAAAATTTTAGTACCTACCTAGATAACTTCCAGTGCGATATGTGATTATTTTTGCAACAATTTCAACTCAAACTGCCTCATTAGCCAAGTGGTCCTGAGCGCGACTGCTACTCTAGCGTAGCAGTCGCGTCCTAATTCGATTCCCTGGTCGAGCAAAGTTTGTGTGTTATTGGGTTTTTCTATAAAATTCCCAGTAGCAGCTCGGAGTTGGTTTTTTTTTTAATACATCTTACTAGCAATGTGGGTTGCACATTACCTACTAGTATTCTTGTTAACCCCTCGTGCTAAGCTAAATGCTTGTGTTACGAGTGGGTTCACGTCGGTAGTGCAATGGGTGGGTTTCGAACCGGCAACCACATGATCGCAAGTCCGACGCCCTAGCCATTAGGCTACCGCCGCTCTTGTGTCCAATTTGTGCCCGGTTAACAGCAATGGGCTTGCCCCCTATTACATGGGTCCTAAACATACCGGCGAACTGTGGGTGTACATTATTACGCCTCTACCTAACCCTTCGGGGAATACAGGCGTGATGGTATGTTATGTTATTTCTAACTTAAATTATGTATTACAGGAGGATGATAGGATAATAACGCAGCTTCTAGAAACAATAGATGACCTAATGAAGCAGAGCCCAGAATTGTTCCGTAACGACACACCGGTCAAGCCTGAGAAGAATTTAGTGACTCCTACACCGCCGCGAAGGAATAGGGTAGATATTTTCATATCCGAATACCTCAATTCATATTGAAGTTTATTATTAGTACCTGCTATTTATAAATTGGTTACTTTACTGGTGTTTGACAAAACATAGTGAAAAATGTTATTATAATTCCTTTTCTGATTATTGAGAGGGGATACTTTATCTCTTTCCCGCAAGTGGACTGTTAGTATAGGATTTCTATGGTTTTGAATTGTGACGTCACAATTATCTATGTGGTAAAACATTTAAATGATTTCAACTTTTTTTTTATGGAAACTTTTAAATCTCCTTGCTATCCGTACGCATTCCGTCATTAGGGCGAAACCCGTTGTTATATTTCATCATAATTTAAACCGTTTTAATCCGTGACTTATGTCAAGATCGACGGTCGACAAACAATTAGCCACCTATTTTTTTAAATTTAAATGGAATGTTCCAGTCTTCAAAGTCTCGATCGAGATCAGCGACGCCGGAAAGTGGTGCGAATGTCGCGGAGGCCGCGTCGACAGCGGCGCGGCTGCGGCGCCTCACGGACGAGCTGCGCGCCTCGCGCATCGCCGAGCGCACGCGCCGGCACCACGCCACCGCCAGGAGGTACCACTGTCTCGTCACATGTTATCGACCAAATATATAATAATATACTTGATAGTACCTGAAACCGTTCCAGTTTCTTTATACCACAGGTGCCAAAAAAAGCATACGGCCCGCCTGATGGTAAGCGGTAACCGTAGCCTATAGACGCTTGCTTCAGCAGAGGTATCATTCGCGCGTTGCTGACGCTGTAAAAATCTAATCAAACCCTTTTTGAAGAACCCCATGCTATAGTTCTTTGGAAACACCTCGGCGGGGAGCTGATTCCACAACCTTAGTGTGCGTGGGAGCAAATACCTCTGGAATCGCAGTGTGAGACCAAAGTGATGGTCTGGTCTGATGAACTCCACGCCGATGACGAACGTTGCGATGATAGACAGTAGCCGTTGGCATCATTTTTTTTAAAAATCTCAGAACACCACCCGTTGTACAAACGGTAGAACACACACAGAGTGACAAAGTCTCACGTCAGACTTAACGGTTCTAGGCGGTTCAGAGTACGTCAGGTCTATCCATAGAAAATTTGCAAAGAAGGGTACTTACTAACGGCCGGCTTCTATAACAAATCACAATCAAATCAGTTAATTTACTTGCTAGAGATAGAATTCTGACATAAGGTCCATACAACTAATGTCACAATCTCTAGATCTCTAGCTCAGATATCTCTGCAAATTATTGACAGATTTCATATACATACTTTAATTTATAGTAGAGAGTAGCAGATACCCAACCTGCCTACCATTTAGAGATGGGCGGTGGGTAAATACCCAGTTGGAAAGTTTCACGGTAAATACCCATTTGGGTATTAATCGGGTATTTACCCAGGTAAATATGATTTTAGGAAAAGGTAATGTTTTATTCACTTAGTTTTATTGTTATAAGACGATAAACTATTGCCAAAGATGCCAGTAACTCCAATTAATAATGATAGAATAAAATTTGCAAAGATTTCTAGTAAAAAGTATGTGAATATTTAATTTAACTGCTGTTCATTCCTGTCTGTTCCATACATTTTTATGCGGGTAATCGTATTGGATAGGCTTTTAGGCCACTATCTCACCAGATATACAGATACGAGGCGGTCGATGGTGGAGCAGTTGCCTACAAGCGAAAGCTTAGCGCATCATGGGTATAGGTGGACCATCCATACCCATGACGGCCATATAACGGTGGCACTGTGCCGTCTGGTTGGCCGATGATGGAATGGATGGATGAGGACGAGGGATTTTATTGTGTAATTCCAACGAATACTCTTACACCAACCAACGCCCGATCTATTAAGTTTTTGTCCGTTGACCCTGTTACGTCCTTTTCAAAAAGCGCAAATTGTACAGTGCTACGTACGCAGTTAACGTTACGACGTAGAAGACGCAACTATTATTTTTTTAATAAAAGAAATAGAATTAACTAATATTAAATAACTAATATTTAGTGATATTTACATTTGTGTGGTCAGAGCGATGTCGACGGAGCCTCGCGACACGCTGTCGGTGTCGCCAGCCAACCGTACTCCGTCCCGAGCGCCCTCGCTCAAGAAACGATCTATATCGCTTGAACAGACTACTAAAGACCAAGTAAGTTTCTACAAAAATGATTGATGTGTGATTTTTTGGAAAGACGTCAAGCGCTTTATTATTATTAAATATCAAAGATTCGGAAAATAGTATTTTTACAGTTAGTATAATTTTTTTATCTGGCAAAGAGCAAGTGTCGTCATCTTCACTATCGTTATCGTTCCTATAGTGCGTTCTCTGTCTAGCTGTAGTATTTAAATGCTTTTAAATGCATTTTTTTGGAAACCGTTTTTAATTTTGTTTTTGTTTATCGGCTCTTTTTATGAAGAACTTTTTCGAAACACTATAAAAAAATTGTCAACTAGGCTAATGAAGGATCATTTTCAAAGCAAATAAATTGATTTACTGATTACCTTACAAAAGTAGAGTACCATAAAATTAATTGAAGAAGTGTTTATGATAAATAGAGTCGCTAGGAAAACAGACCAACATTAAATAAAACCTAATACTTTCCAACACAGAGCTTGATATGGAAGTCGGTGGACGAGAGCAGTGTATCTTCGATGCAGTCGCTAGATGGAGACGCAGACAACCGACTGTTTACCATGCAGCGTGATGCAAGTCTTGACAGGTAAAAACATAACCTTTCTTTTGGGAAAAAGTAAGAATTTTAGTACATTCGCCAGCACATCAAGTTACCATAAACTGACAAATTTCCCCAATGAATTCATTCGGAGATTAAATTGAAAATCGATTGAAGAATTTTGACAGTTTTGGATACCATGTGCTGGCGACCGTACAACGAAATCTTGACAGTTTTAAATGAACGAAATCCGGAACAGTTGTCGATACCTTGATATGGTATCGATACTTTGTTTTGAATAACTATATTATAAGGCGAAAACAGCAATCCTTTAAAACTATTTAATATTGTTACAGTCGATTATCAGGTGGATCGGCGCAAAGCGAAGTTCTTCCCTCAGAGAAGAAGAAAAAGAAGAGTATTTTCGGCAAATTAAAAAAACTGACTAAGTCCCGCTCTATCGATGACCAAGTGGACAGCACAGAACATGTGGAATTCAGACCGATTGGCACAGTGTCCCAGGTAACAGATTGCACTACTCGCGTAAATAGAGTAGTCCTACCGACTGCGTTTTCCGAGGCTCGGCTCTAAAGTCCCGTAAGTGAGAGCTAACTCCGACAGAAATAATTATAATTTGAAATAGCATTCGGGTAGCATCAATACAATTCGTTGACTGCGTAGAGTATTGGCTTCGTTTACTTGTCTTATTAAAATAAAAACACATACGTGGTATATCCTCACATACGTCTTTTATGGTCAGGGTTCAGACTCCGACATGAGCGCAGCGGGAAGTAAACGTGACCTGCGGGGCCGTTTATCCGACATGTTCAGCAGAAAAGGACAAATCTCACGCGGGAATAGGTTTGTAAGACTTTTCACAATAGAAAATATTGTAAAAAAACGGAATATTGCTCGAAAAGTTTAAAAACATTGAAACAATCACAATGTTACCTGGAATCTTTCCTATGACGCCAGTAGCGATTTTATTTTTACTACTATTTCTAATTTTAACATTCTAGTTTTTTATTTTGTTTTTATTTGCATGAATGTGACGTGTACTTTCAGCAAAGAACTGAGTCCAGAGCGGCCGGCAAGTGCAATGGGCAGTTCTGTGAGCACTTCGTCTCGCCCGCCTCTACGAAACGCCAGCAGTACTACACTGACTCGCTCCGCTAAACCGGTACTTTATACTGTTCTAATGCACTTTGATAATAATAAGTCTACTTTTCAAACCTTTTTCGATATTTTCGACAAATGCTTTATACTATTATCAGTTACTATTTATTTATCTTAACTAGAAAAATATTGTATGCTTTAATGTGATGGTTGCTTGCCTACAATAATTTAGCCAATATATTGGAATATAGACGCGCTATCAACAAATCAGGTTATGCTGATAATTCGGTTGTTTTTACATTATAATTTTAATCCACAGAATGAAGTGCCGAGACCGGCGAGTGCGACGCCTGCGGCAAAGAGGAAAGGGAAATAACTGATACTATAAAGATTTCACTTTATTATAGTGTATTTTATCCATTTTCCTATGAATTTTCCACATAGCTTGTAATATCACAATACATATCAATAAAATAAATTATTCTGCATAACTATCGATAAGAACACAACTTATCTATCAGCATCCAGCTGTCTAATAAATTGCGTATTTACTCTTGAGACATATTATTATATATTATATAATATGTATATATTATATATAATATATACATATTACATATTATTGAGAACTTGAGCCCAGTTATCGATAGTTATGCATATCTGGTTTCCACCGTCACAACAAAGTCATGCGATCCGTGACGACACCTTAATTCCTTAGTTTCCTTGTAAGCATCTCGAGGAGTCGTATTCTGACGTCATTTCTTTAACGTCGTGAATTCGATTAGCAGTGCAAATGTTTAGTTATGTACTTTGTAACTTTATAATAAAGCTGTTGAATCAAACTCTTACTTATTTAGAGTTCAATAAAAAAACCAAATTAAAATATCGTATTTAACTAAACTTCTATTCAATTTCAATCATTTTTACATTTGACATGAATGAAAATAATATGCATTCTTACAAAAACGAAACAACAAAATAAAGAACCTCGATAGTGTTGGTCGCAATGTGGGAGAATAGATTCGAAATTGTCATGGCAGCTAGCTTTGGTCCATCAGATTGGAGTCCACGCCTGCGCCGCCCGCAGAGTCCTTGAGGATTGACTCGAAGATGGGCTGCAGGTCTGGGAACGACTTGATCTGAGTCACGAAGTCCATCAAGTGAGGATTTTTTTCTGCAGTGGGAAATGTAAATTTTAGCTCACTAATTTTACTTTAGTATGAACCCAAAATTATGGTGATAATTTTATTACTTACGCACGTATAACATTATTTTGCAACTTATCGTGATTTCACAAAATCGGGAGGGATGAAATGGTGATAAATGTTTATGGTAAGAGCGTCATTACACTGTTAATTATAATTATATTGTAATTTTTCGTAAAAGTTTGTTCGATTTGTATGCATTTCCACTGCAATCGACTTACTTCAAGCTTATAATTTAGAAAACCATCAAGTTCGAATCGGACTCGCGCATTCACCGTACTTTTCCTTGGATATGGAAATACCAGATTTGGTATCTAGTAATTCTTGTAATAACCGTCCGTGTATACAAACTTGTCATTTTAAGGTGCTAATAACTGCCAACGTTCTGAACAAAAATGTTTACCTGCTTCGGGTATCTGTAAAAGCGCGGCAGCTGCTCTGAGCGCAGATCTCTTGAGTTCGTCTTGCTTTTCGTACTCTTGCTTTACTGAGTTAGCTTTCACCTTCATTGTGCATGTCGCTCTTAGTGGTTCCACTAAACTTTCTAACCCTGATTACAAACAAAAGATTCGTTTAATAAATCGTGTCTAAATTGTCTAGTAACTACAGCAACAATGTCCATGTAAATCTTGTCTCTAAAGCAAGAGTCATTGACCGATTGAACAAAATGTGTACAAACTTTATTATAATAATGTGGTTGTAGTAGGCATCAGTATCATACATTTGTATGATAAATGCCTAAATCAAGGCATTTGCATAGCTAAAATAGCATTATGCTAATATAAAATGGACGTAACTACCAGTTCAGAGTTTAATTGATTTATTAACATGATCGCACCCCTAGATAAAAGTTAAAATACAATGTACCTACATATAATGTTATTAACTTACTCTGCAAGACGACGGCGGGGCAGAGCTGCGCGAGGCGCGCGCACATGAGGTAGGTGAGCATCTTGATGTCGTAGTGGTCGCGCAGGCCGTCCTCCACGTGGCGCAGGAACTCGAACACGTCGAGCCGGTCCAGGCAGCTGCCCAGCAACGTGTACATGCACTCAAACGCAGCCTTCCGCAAGTCTAGTCCATCGTCCACTGAGTGCTTGAATGGACCCATTTCTACCTCTCGAATCAATTCTTTCTGTAGATACGAGACAAACGTGGATAACTACATAAGTTCGATATAATGGCAAAGCGGCGGCAGCCTAATGGCTACGGCGTCGGACTTGCGATCATGTGGTTGCCGGTTCGAAACCCAACCATTGCACTATCGACGTGAACTCACTCGTAACACAAGAATGTGTTAACAAGAATACTAGTAATGTGCGACCCACATTGCTAGTGAACTTTAAAAAAAAATGTTCTATCATACCAATGGCAAGAGAGACCTGCTCTTAAATTCCATTCGAAGGAGCGAATATTTTCATATAGGAATCGCTATTTGAATATGTTTTCGAGTTCTCCTGTTATAGAAGGGCATCACAGCAGAATCCACTTTGCTAATGCGAATATTAGAAATGTGGATGTTGTAAATATGTTCTCATGTTCCATAACAGGAGATCTCGAAATCAAATTAGCAAACCGTATAGTTCGCGCAAAATAACTTGACCAGAGGAGGAAAGTTTGCGTAGTGCATTTGCGTGCAAAATGTACTAAAAAACGACTACTGCGCATCCACCATTTTGGTTCAAGTTATTTTGCGCCAACTGTAATAATACCAAATTTTTCCTATATTGGGGTGTTAATATGATAGATCCTCTCAACAAAGAAAGCTGTATGGGAAGATTACATTAGGTCAATGTTTGCAGATCAATCCAGAAGCACAACACAGACTGCCTTTACCAGCAAGGGGCCCGCTATACTCAAGGACGAAGTTTGGAAGGCGCTATGCAAAGCTAAGACAGGAAGGTCTGCAGGCCCAGACGATGATGTACATTGAGATTCTCAAGTTGATGGACGAGAGTAATTTGGACGACCTTGTGAAACTCTTCAATCGTGTGTACGATACTGGACAATTGCCCGAAGACTGGTTGAAGTCGTCTTTCATTACACTCCCGAAAAAGAAAAATGCGAAAAAATGTGAAGAATTCAGAACGGTCAGCCTCATGAGCCAAGTGTTAAAACTGTTTCTTAACATCATACACGATCGCATTAGAGTTAAATGTGACGACCAATTAATTAGGAGACAGTCAATTTGGATTCCGATCTGGAGTAGGCACGAGAGAAGCTCTTTGCGGTTCAGGTTCTAGTACAGAAATGCAAAGATATGCAACAAGATGTGTTTCTTTGTTTCATCGACTATGAAAAGGCATTCGATCGAGTGCTTCATGACCGCTTGATACTACTCTTAAGTAACGTCGGGTTGTATGACAAAGATATCAGGATCATTCGAAACCTATACTGGAGTCAAAAGGCTACTGTTCGTGTCGATGGCGAAGAAACCAGCGAGGTAGAGATAAAGAGAGGCGTCAGGCAGGGCTGCATACTGTCACCGATACTCTTCAACCTTTACTCGGAAGCGACTATCTCAGAAGCTTTAGAGGGACAACAATGTGGTGTACAGGTAAACGGACGGTATATCAACAACCTCCGGTATGCCGACGACACAGTACTAATAGCTTCCACCGCGGCTGAATTGCAGCAGATCGTTGATCGAGTCAACGCATGTAGCCTAACAGCTGGGCTTAAAATGAATGTTAGCAAAACCAAAGTCATGGCTATCTCAAAGATCCCACACACCAACCTTAGTATCACTGTGGCAGGCGTGAAATTGGAACAGGTGAACAAGTAAAAGTACCTCGGCACATGGCTAAATGAAGTTTGGGAGAGTGATCTGGAGATAAAGACTAGCATAGAGATAGCCCGCAGTGTATTCAACTCTATGAGAAAAGTACTCTGCAGTCGCCGCTTAAAGATGTCCCTCCGTGTTCGCCTTCTGCAGTGCTATATATGGCCCATACTTCTATACGGGTGCGAGGCTTGGATGATTAAAGTTGACCTCAAAAGACGAATAGAAGCTTTCGAAATGTGGGCCTACAGGCGTATGCTAGCTATAAGCTGGACCCATAAAGTCACTAATGAATCCCATCCCTCACCGAAACTTACAACTTCATCAGGGCTCAGTGAGAATATTTCACAAAGGATAAAAAGAAATCAACCGGAGTCTGAGATAACTTGTGCAATCAATACGCTTACCAAAGAGATGAACACACGGCTAGAAGAGTTGCGACGCTATTTTGACTGCGCGATGTCGAACTTGTCTGAGAAATTATCTACTATTAAAACGGACCTAGCCACTGTTACTCAAACAACAACGGACATTAAAAACGAGCTGAATTATTTACGCTCGGAACACGTGATTTTGGAGAAGCACGTTTCAACTCTGGATGCCAAACAAATCACCGTGATAGAGGATATTGCCTCCCTTCAAAAATCTCTACAATATACATCAGATCGGCAGGACGACCGACGAGGCAGCGAGTTGACATCATTTCTAATAATACTAATAGTTCAAACGCTTGCAATGACATAATTTTGAGATTGGAGTCGCAAATTGATACACTTGAGCAACAAGCCCGTCAATGCAACATAGAGATTTGCAATGTCCCGGAAAAGCGGTCAGAAAACTTAACAACGCTCATGGAGACTATAGGATCTA
This sequence comes from Acronicta leporina, assembly GCA_947256265.1. Lineage (NCBI taxonomy): Eukaryota > Metazoa > Arthropoda > Insecta > Lepidoptera > Noctuidae > Acronicta > Acronicta leporina. Next base: position 11,735,956 of record OX366512.1, read on the forward strand.
AAATTAATTGCGCAGTGACCCAAAAAGACATCGTTGCCATACATCGTGTCCCACACGCACAGAACTTAGACAGGAAGCCCAAAAATATAGTCGTGAAGTTTGGGTCGCGTGTGCTGCGGGATAATATATTAAGTGCATTTCGATTATCGAAGGGTCTAAAAACTGATCAAGCAGGCGTCTCAGGTATGTCACAACCAATATTCATCAACGAACATCTGACCTTAAAGAAGAAGCAGTTATTTCGAGCAGCCCGCGAATCAGCCAGGAAAAACAACTACAAGTACGCATGGGTCAAACATGCCACCATCCTGGTACGAGAGTGTGACGGTGCTCCGGCAATGGCTATCCGGTAGTGTTGGGAATTTATCCGGATAAATACTCAAAATGGATAAATACTCATAAATATCCGTTTTTACTTGAGTATTTATCCAAAACAGTGGATAAATACTATCTCAATTTTTCGTTACATTATATAATGTAAATTTTGACATTTTACAAACAAAAGGATTTAATATGAAAATTTGTATTAATATAGATTTGTACCGTACTTTATTAATCACATTAACAATAACTTAATTATGAATATTTTTGTCAATCACTGTCAAGGTAAGATATAATTATATATTTGTGCATTAGGTACTTGAATCATTAAAAAAATACTATATTGACAACAAATATTTTGCTCGTTATAAAATAAACAACGAATGCACACGTGCACTCTCTATGACGCAAACCTGGGCACTGCCCGGGTGCATGCGGCGTGGGAGGCGAGGAATAGATAGGCAAAACAAAAGAAACCGTAAAAAGGTCGCCAGGATTAGGTTACGGTGAGAAGCACGTTGCTTCGTTGTGACATCAGAATTAAATAATGTAATAATTTAGTGTTTTGAGGCCAAAATACCAATCTTTTTCCACTGATCAAGTTCTGAAGGCATTGAAGGCATTAGACATAACTAAAGGACCCGGCCCTGATGGGTTGCCGCCTTACTTTTTGCGTAGAACAGCCGATAATATTTGTCTTCCGTTAGATATAATTTATAACAGATGTATTTCAGAGGGTACCTTTCCTACTGTTTGGAAGAGAGCCAATATAACACCGATACATAAAGCCGGCTCCAAACACGACATCGAGAACTATAGGCCAATTTCAATCATGTCCACCTTGTCGAAGCTCTTCGAGAGACTGGTACGTAATGCAATTTATCCCATTCTTCACCACGCTATAATAAGCCAACAACATGGTTTCGTGCAAAAAAGATCTACTGTTACCAATTTACTAACTTTTACAGATTATGTTATTAATAACATGGACCAACAGATACAGGTAGACGCTGTGTACGGACTTTCGAAAGGCTTTCGACAAGGTGGATCACGAGCTCCTTTACAAACTCGCATTCAACGGCATCTGGGGAAATCTTCTGCGTTGGTTCGCGTCATATGTGATAAACCGATCCCAAAGGGTTGTTATAAGAGGACATCAATCTGATTCTGAGATTGTTACGTCTGGTGTACCTCAGGGGTCAATTTTGGGCCCTCTTTAGTTTATAATTTTCATAAATGATATAGCTAACTGTTTCATACATTCAAAATTCTTACTTTACGCGGACGATCTCAAAATTTATCGAACAATTCGCAGACAATCGGATTGCAGCTTGTTGCAGGCTGATTTAGATATAAAATAAAATTCATCTTAACATATCTAAATGCGCATCCATCACATTCACTAAAAATAAGAACTTATTAGTTAACACCTATACTTTGTCCCAAACAGACCTGACTAAAGCTTCATCTGTAAGGGATCTCGGTGTTTTGCTTGGTGAGAAGCTCCACCTTGATCAGCACATAGATAAAATTGTCAGCAATGCCTACAGAATGTTTGGCTTCGTAATGCGATCCAGCAAGGAATTTAGAAAATCCAGTACCTACATACATTTATACAAAACACTCATTAGGTCCCAACTAGAGTATGCCGTCATAGTATGGAACCCTCTTTACATGAAATACATAGATAGCTTGGAAAGGGTGCAGCGTTAGTTCATCAAAGCAGTGCAGTACCGTTGCCGCCATAACATAATATCTGACGCAAATGCTAACATTAAGCTACCAGCCTTAAAGTTCAGACGTACTTTTTTAGAAAATATGTTCCTGTATGATTTATGCAGTAACCGATACGATTGCACAGAATTAACAAGCAAGCTATGTTATATCGTCCCTAGGACTGTAATGAGACGCGAAGTGCGCGGACATACTCTTTTCGCTGTTTCATCTTGTCGCTCAAATGTTCGCACCGTTGCATAGAATTTCTAAAAATTATAATGACCATTTTATAGATCTAGATTTGTTTATGTTGTCAGCTGGTCAGTTCAGAAAGGCTTTATTAGAAAAAAATGCTAATCTATATATTTATAATAATTTTCAATATTTATAATTTATGATTTAATGTGATACACAATTATTTGTCAGTAATTTATTGTTTTTATATTTCTTTTTTGTTCTTTTTGATTTTTAAATTCATTCATTTGCATGCTTTTTTTCTCTTAATGTATTTTTAGTTATTATAATACTTATATGTAAAATACGTGGAAAACGCTGTGGGTTGCACATAAGTAAAAATATTTGTTATATTTCAATTCTCATATAAATATAAGTGTGTAACTGTTTGTTTTCCCGAAAATAAATAAATGAAGAAGTACTCCGCCGAGCCGATCAGAAACGCCAAATTATGCAGACCATCAAACAGAGAAAAGTTGGTTATCTGGGCCACATTATGCGACATGATAGATACCAACTGCTGCAACTTATAATGATGGGCAAAGTGGCTGGAAGAAGATCAGTAGGCCGAAGAAGAAAGTCGTGGCTGCGCAATATTCGCATCAACAGCGCCGCTGAACTGTTCCGTCTCGCAAAGGACAGACTGAAGTTTTCCGAAATGACGGCTAACCTCCAATAATTCACTTTCACTTCGAAGAAGAAGAAGAAGAATATGATAGATAAATGCAAATTATTTGTATAGGCTAAAATTTTACAAAAACAGGTTGAAAATTATAGAGATAAAAAATTAAAGATAAGTATTGCTATTTCCATTAGTAGTAAGACATTTACGGCCATGCGTATTTAAGTATGATTTAAATAGAGTCTTCAGCGTATTTAACTTTGACAGGGCTTTCAACGTATTTAACACGGAAATTATTTTGGTGCAAGACGAATGTTTGACTTAAATCAAAAATCGTGTTTAAATATAATTTAAACGTATTTAAGAAGTTGGTGCAAGTGGCCCTTAGTGTGGGTAAATGGATAGTGTAAGATGTTTATTGATTACCTTGACTTTGGTCTCGCTGTAGATGGTGGGCAGCACTTGGGGCAGCAGGTCACGGATGAGCGAGGGCTTGTTGTGCGCGGCCGAGTTGAAGGCCACGAGCGCCACGCGCCGCACGCCCAGCGACGGGTCCCGCAGCGGCACCAGCAGCTCCGACATGCAGCCGCGCAGCAGCGGGTCGATCGCCTGAGGCTGAACAACATCACCTAATTATGGATGATGAAATATGGATGGATTCAGACCACAGTTGAGCGCATACCCGCTGTACTACCATATGTACGAGGAGTCACTGACAAGATTAGCTACATCCTTAAGCGTGCTTCATACCATCACGCCTGTATTCCCCGAAGGGTTAGGCAGAGGCGTACTAATGTACACCCGAAGTTCGCCGGTATGTTTAGGTCCCATGTAATAGGGGGCGAGCCTATTGCCATTAACCGGGCACAAATTCCAAACTCCGAGCTGCTACTAGGTATTTCATAGAAAACCCAATAACACTTTGCTCGACCTGGGAATCGAACCCAAGACGCCGACTCCACGCAGTCGCGGTCCGAAGCTAATTTAAATATAAGTTACATAACAATAATTAAATATACTATACTATTTAATACATACAATCATTGGAATAAAAAAATAAGTTTGTCTACAAATTACCACACTTACCTGATCTGATATCGTGAATTTAACTGCCGTGACAGCTGTTGTCCTTGTGAGTGGTTCAGGAGACTTAAGGAACTCCTTGAGGTGAGGTAATAAGTCTTGTGGTTCCAGTAAACACAATTTCCCTAAACATTCAGCCACCTGAAAATACAATTAATTTAACATGTAATAAACAATAAATTCGTGAATAAGCCTGAAATATATTTTTCATCCCATCTATTCGAAAAGGACGAATTGGTTCGCCTTTAAGTGCACCCAAAGGTGGTGTTTTCTATAAGAAACTTTTAGCGGGCAGTAATGAGCTTTTAATCCTCTTTATAAGTGCGCCGCAATTTACTTTTCCGCGCACTTTTTAAATTTGGAACATCTTAGTGTTCAGCGCCAAAGAGATCGAACGCAAATATTGTTTGAATAAAGACTGGCTGGTACCACGGCCTAAGGTCGCGCCGTCGGCGCCGCCGCCGGTTGATGAGGCGCCTTTTATTTTCTCATAGTGGGTGATGAAAAGTAGAGTGTATCACTCGGGCGCAATAGTAGATAGTATAAAGGGAGTAGAATCCTGAACGTAGCGAGGGATGCAAAGTACGTCGCCCGAGCCAAAAAATTATTTTGCGCCCGAGTGATACACTACTTTTCATCACCCACTATGAGAAAATAAAAGGCGCCTCACCAACCGGCGGCGGCGCCGACGGCGCGACCTTAGGCCGTGGTACCAGCCAGTCTTTATTCAAACAATATTTGCGTTCGATCTCTTTGGCGCTGAACACTAAGATGTTCCAAATTTAAAAAGTGCGCGGAAATAGTACATTACTGCCGCGGTCTATAATGACTACTTTGCTGGTCGCGCTGATGATGGCCGACAGCGCAGCGTAGCGCAGCTCCAGGCCGACACAGCGCGGTCAGCGTGCAGCACTTGGTGGACGAGCTGAGATAAAGGCCGAGACCGTTTACAGCGAGGACAGCAAGGGCTGCAATGATGGCCAAGCTGAAAGGCCTAGAGCGTAGCTAGGCTAGCTCGAGGCAATCATAGCGTGACCAGCGAAGCAGTCATTGTGGGCCAAGGTTTGTATAGTGCTTTACTCAAAAATGCAAGTAGGTACCTAATCTAAATAAAACCAGCAAGTTAAATAAAAAATATATTTATATCCGTCTGACTGTCGTTTTAGCATACCCGTTAAATTGTGGTAATTTTTAATGTTCAAATTGTGCTTTATCAGAACCATGCACTTTAACATTGAATAGGTATTCCAGAGAGACGAAGGCTTCATTTTGTTGGAAAGATCATTGAAATACGCAAGAAAAACATTTTCGGATAAAGATTTAGATTTCCTACTGATTTTCCACTGCACAAATTTTTCATATGCAAGCTTTAATTTTTCCTTTCAGTTTCGCGGTATCAAATTTTCAACCACTAATTTAGCTTCATCTTTAATGTCTGGCGGTGTTAAACACATTGAATCGGAAGAATTTTCGCTTTGAGAGCTCATTTTTAGCAAAAGTCACTAAATAAAAACAAATTTTTTGCTGAACCGCGCTTTTGTTACCTACTTCTTTGTTTTTTTTTTTTGAGCAATGGTAGTTGGAACTAAACTGCCTAATATGAAATAAAATATTTTTGGATTTGATTTTTAAAACGTTGAAGAGTTTAGGCGGGAAAATGAAAAGTGCACATTGTCGATCTTATATTATTTATCAAAAATTAGAATTTCCAGTTTAATGTGTAATTATGGTGGATAATTAACCATTAAGTATTCGTGAACGTGTGAGAGTGTAGGCAAATGATATAAAATTGAAAATCGTGACTTTTTGGGTTCACTCCTAAACTCCATCGAAGCCTCAATAAAGTTTCTACCGTTTAAGACAAGGCTGTATGGTTCAAACCTTTGCCTGCCTTTTGGCGAATAATATTAACAACAACAATAAAACGTTGAAATGTCAAAATAGCGGCCGGCCAAACATTGCCGGCCTGTTAGAGCGGCCAGCAAAGCTTTGCCGGACGCTCCTTGAAACAGAACGGCAAGGTCGACTTTGCTCAAACAAGGTTTAACACATTACATGCATTTTTAAGTAAAGTAAATTGCGGCGCACTTATAAAGAGGCTTAAAAGCTCATTATTGCCCGCTCAAAAAGTGCGCGGCAAAGTAAATTGCGGCGCACTTCGAGAGGATTAAAATCTCATTACTGCCCGCTAAAAGTTTCTTATAGAAAACACCACCTTTTGGTGCACTTAAAGGCGGACCAATTCGTCCTTTTCGAATAGATGGGATGAAAAATATATTTTTGGCTCGGGCGACGTACTTTGAATCCCTCGCTACGTTCAGGATTCTACTAAAGAATCCCTCGCTACGCTCGTGATTCTACTCTAGAATCCCTCACTTCGCTTTGGATTCAAAAAAGCGCCCTCGCCGTAAAAATATTACTTTGCTCCCATGTGATACAATCTACTATTGTTATGCAGTTAAAGTATGATAGAGCATCAAAAAGATATTGAACTTACAACATTACGAGATCCTTCCTCCGCACATTGACAGTGTTTGGACAGTTGCACCCAGATTTCTGGTATAAATGGCCTCAAAGCCTCAACACCCTCGGGAGTACACGATTCACATGAGATTATCTGTAAACGAATACATTATACCATATTTTATGATAAGTTTACCACAGAGGCGTAATAACAATTATCAGATTTTTTTAAACTGAGATAAGGTACCCGAAAATTGTACCAGTTTTGAAAGAAAAACAATATTTCTTGTGATATCCTTACCTCTCTTAGGGAATGTAACAAGAGGTACTGCCGTTTAGGTTGTGCCTCGATCTCTCCTAGTATGAAAGGTAAAAATTCGGGTAGATTGCCCACTGCCACAGAACCAAGGGCATAGCTAGCAGCCGACTTCACCTCCTCTGATGATGGTGTGAACGAACTAAGAAGGACCTCCTTTAAGTTTGGTATCGAGCTTAAGTCTCTGAAAGCAAAATTGTATCTTTCAGGTGATAAGGCTGCTTTGCTTTGCAGACAAATAAAAAATACATAATTATTTGTAACAAATGACGAAGACGACGTTAAAATTCTGGTCTTATTTGTAATTGTTACGATTGCAATAAAACTATTACACAGTATTTTGTGATGTGACAGCCAATTAATGAAGGAAGATCAAGAAGATTGAGAAGTTGTTCACTGGGTTTAATTGAACAAAGGTGTACACGGCTTGGCAAACATCTGAGCCAATAAGTAAGAGATGGTTAGAATAATGATGTGTGATAGTGCGGACTACGCTACATTAGCTGTCCCTTTCATTAGTTATTCAAGATAATATAATTTAGATTTTTGCTAGAATGTATTTGTATTTTAATGCTTTATTTGATATTAATATGTACATTAACGCTAATGTAGATGGAACAGACGTATGATAATATCGAGAGTGCAGTTGCCGCAACATAACTTGAACCAAAATGGTGGATTAGCAGTAGTCGATTTTTAGTACATTTTGCAAGCAAATGCACTGCGTAAAGTTTCCCCCTTTTCGTTAGTTTTGGGTCAAGTTACGTTGAACTTTAATGTTTTAGTGATGGTGATTAGATGAGCGTGGTACTGACAGATGGCGTCCGATTTCAGCGAGCGCGAGCAGCGCGAACATGTGGTGCGCGTCGGAGGAGGGCGCCGCCGCGTCGCGCAGGAACCCGCGCACCACGTCCAGCGCGTCCGCCCCGCCCTCCACCACCACCGCCGCCACGCACTTCGCCAGCGAGTGGAACGCCTGCGCACGACCACCGACAACACAACCGCTATACTACGAGTATACATTATATACAGTACGCTCTAAATAAATGTGCACCGAACGGCCGCAGAGGTTAAATCACTTGAAATAAGTAATTTTGTGCAAATATATGAGTGAATATCTTTTTGTGTTTTTTTTTTGCATTTTTCATGCTAAGGTTATAAAATTATTTAGTGAAGGAAAAGTTCGACTCGCAGGCAGGATACGAACCTGCGTCTTTTGGTTAGGTACACTAATAGAGACCCTATGACCACTAAATACCAGTGGACAATAATCAAAAATATCAAACAATTGTGAACCCAATTTATTTCATAGTGAGTTTTTGCTGCAAATGCGGACAACTTCAGAGACATAGCTTGTTAAGTCAAAATCTATAGGTTTCGTTGTTTACTTTCCTCTACACACGATGCCCACGTAGTTGTCAGTATTTAATCGTAATATACCCATTACCTGTTTGATGTGGTGAGCGGAAGCGTTGTGTTCGTGCAGACGATGTACGGGCGCGACCAGTAGAGCCAGCAGCTCGCGACGAGAGCAACCCGCCACGTCGGCTTTCACCAGCGCACTCAGTACACCTAACATTGCCTTCAATGCACCACCTAACAGAATAGATAGAATTTAGTTCATAGAATAGAATTTAAATTTATAATAGGTATATTAGATTAGGATTTAATAGTAGATTATTAACCAAGGGGATAAAGCAGTGTCTTCTGTCGCGGGTGACGATTTAAATCGCGAGCGTAACGAAGGACTCGGGGTTTACCCTCGAGCGTAGCGAGGGTGTTAAAAACTGAAATCACGAGCGAAGCGAGGGATTTTAAGACGAGTCCTGAGTGTAGCGAGGGATTTTAAGACGAGTCCTGAGTGTAGCGAGGGATTTTAGTTCACCCAAGACTAAGACACCTTTATCACCGAGGAAAATACTCTACTTTTCGTACCATTTGCGAAAAAATTAACACAACAATAATATGATATAAGCCTTTATTAAAAATAATGACAAATAAAAGTAAAAGTTAACATTCGAAACATTGGTCCATTTATTGATAGAGAGAGTTACATTTTTGTTTGGTACATTTATTGTTGATGAGTTGATTTGAGTATTTCTCTGTTCTTGCGTCTGAGGAATATGTTTTTGTCGGAAAAGCAAAGGCATCAAGCTCATACGGCCTCGTCGGTTTTCGTAATTTTATTTAATAATCATAACTGCATAATAAATGCGTATTCCTTTTTCAAAAAGATGTATAATGCTTTATATACAAACTCAATGGTGTAAACACAGATGTAGTTCAGTATAAATTTCGGTATATATTCCAAATTTAAATAACATTCTCCCCCTAGAGGATGAATGAAACTCAGTACAATTTTCTTTCCCTGTTTTTAACAGATTAAAAATGACTATTGTTATGTTTGTTTTTGTGGCATAGAATGTCACTTTTTTGAGCAAGTGGTACGAAATAGTAGATTGTATAATAAGGGAGCAAAGTAATATTTTTACGGCAAGGGCGCTTTTTTGAATCCAGAGCGAAGTGAGGGATTCTAGAGTAGAATCCCGAGCGTAGCGAGCGATTCTTTAGTACGTCTCAAAGTACGTCGCCCGAGCCAAAAATATATTTTGCGCCCGAGTGATACACTCTACTTTTCATCACCCACTATGTGAAAATAAAAGGCGCCTCATCAACCGGCGGCGGCGCCGACGGCGCGACCTTAGGCCGTCGTACCAGCCAGTCTTTCAAACAATATTTGCGTTCGATCTCTTTGGCGCACAACCACAACAGCGCAAGCGAGTTTGACACGCCTGTTTAAACGGCGCACCTTAACACAATTCGCAAATCCTTCTTCCTTCCGCTCGCGTCTTTGCGCACCGTTCAACCGCACCTTTAGTTTGAGACAAATATATGTTGTGGATTTAGAGGTTCAGCAGAAAATCTACTTTTAATCCCATCTATTCGAAAAGGACGTATTGGTTCGCCTTTAAGTGCACCCAAAGGTGGTGTTTTCTATAAGAAAGTTTTAGCGGGCAGTAATGAGATTTGAGCGGGCAGTAATGAGCTTTTCCGCACACTTTTTAAATTTGGAACATCTTAGTGTTCAGCCGCAAAGAAATCGAACGCAAATATTGTTTGAATAAAGACTGGCTGGTACGACAGCCCATAGTCGCGCCGCTAACTGAATAAAAAAAAAGAAATCATATTAAAAACGCCCGAACTACAGCCCCCGTTTTCGTCAAATTTCACAGATTGTTAGAAATTCATGGTTTTGTTTTGAAAAATGCGAAAATGTCACAACTGCAAATATAAGTATTTAGTTGTTTTATTATTAGATACTATTTAATTTCAATTTAGGTGTTACTCTATGTTAAAATATGAGGCGCCTTTTATTTTCTCATAGTGGGTGATGAAAAGTAGAGTGTATCTTATCTTATCTTATCTTGTGTAGGGCCGAGGCAGCAAGGCCTCAGTGCACTTCGAACCAATGGGATCTTTTGTGCTTCCCCTAGATAATCTATTCCTCATCCCCTCCCAGTTCTACAAACAGTTCTTCCATGAGCTTTATAATGAGGCCTGGGGGTATGAGTCTGTATTCCTCTGGTCTTGGATAACCCTGACCCAAAAGGCACATTCGCTTTCTAGCCATTGCATCGCATGTACACAGAAGGTGTTCCATGCTCTCAATTTCCCTTTTGAAGGCCCTGCAGACTGATGTATCCGTCAGACCCATCTTTTGTAGGAGAGCGTTAGTCACGAAGTGTCCGGTCAGCGCCCCCATCAAAAGACGGGTCTGCCGCCTGCTTGAGTTCCAAATGGCATTTTGCCATTTCGATGAGGAACCTATGAATTTCTTGGAGTGAGCAAGTCCCGTGAGGCTCAACCACTCATCCATGTGCCTCGCCCTTGCGTACTCCCGAAATGCCGTTTTGACTGTGCTTGGGGCTAGTCCTACAAATGGTTCCGGTCCAATTAGTGAGGTTCCAGAACCTTCCCTAGCCAGCTCGTCAGCATGCTCGTTGCCCACAATACCCCTGTGACCAGGGACCCAAACAAGCCTGACCTTGTTTCGCTTTCCCAGCTCATTAAGAGTTCGGGCAGCGTCCATGGTCAGCCTTGAATCGATCCTGTAGGAGGTCAGGGCCATGAGTGCCGCTTGGCTGTCACTAAGAATGTAGATGGACCTACCTGTGGTACCGCTACTTTCCATCTGTTGTGCACAGTCAAGAATAGCATATGTCTCCGCTTGGAAAACTGTAGCTAATTTGCCCATGCTTTGACTGACCTTATGGTCCCTTGCATATATGCCCGCCCCTGTACCCGACTCGGTTTTCGAACCGTCAGTGTACCATATCAGACTGCCCTCCTGTGGTGGGTCGAGTCCGTTCATCCATTCTTCCCTTGACGGTAGATTAACCTTGTAAGATCTCTTGAAACAAAACATGGGCTGCATTTTGTCGCAGTGCATGTTCGTTAGTTCGTCAAGGCCTTCCTGTATTTTAAGCTTTGTGTGTCTAGTTCTAGGCTTAGAACTATCCCAAAGGCCATTTATTGCCAGTCTGTGTAGTGCAAGACGGGCCTCAGTCTCTATGACAATATGTAGCGGTGCAAGGTTGAGTACCTTTTCCATCGCCGCTGTTGGTGTGGTTTTGAACGCCCCTGTGATAGCTAGGCATGCCGTTCGCTGTAGTTTAGCGAGGGCTTCCCTGCATATCCCTAGTTGCGTCCTAGGCCACCAAACAATGCTGCCATATGTGATTATTGGTCTAACCATCATGGTGTACAGCCACTGCACAACCTTTGGTCTAAGTCCCCAGGTTTTACCATACGCTGAGCGACACATACCCAAGACTCTTAGAGCCTTGGCTATGGTATTGTCCAGATGTGTTCGCCACGTCAGTTCTTTATCCAGGGTTACCCCTAAATATTTTACCTCTGAGGCCCAGTTTAGTTTTTTGCCATAAAGCCGAAGTTGGCCAAGGCCTGATAGCAGTCTCTTCCTAGTAAATGGAATGACAACTGCCTTGCTTGGATTGATAGAGAGGTGATTCTCTTCGCACCACCTCTCTACTTTACAGAGAGCCCTTTGGATCAGATTTGAAACCGTGTTCGGGAATTTGCCATTGACAAGTATGACTATGTCATCGGCATATCCCACGGTTAGCAAAGGGCCCTCATTGAGATTGCTTAGTAGTGAGTCTACTACTAAGCACCACAGTAACGGTGACAACACTCCCCCTTGTGGACAGCCTTTGGTCGTCCTAACGTGGTGTGTCCCCTCTAAGAGTGGAATGAATGATCCTACTCCTTAGCATGCAAGTCACCCATCTGATGATGGTTTGGTTGATGCCATGTTTTTCTGCAGCTCGCTGTATCGATTCAAAGGTTGTGCGGTCGAAGGCTCCCTCGATATCAAGAAAGGCTCCGACACAAACCTCCTGCGATTCCAGTGCCGCCTCTGCGCGGCTAACGACGTAATGTAATGCCGCCTCTGTTGACTTCCCTGCCTGATAGGCGAACTGAAGCCCATGGAGAGGGTATCTCTTTAGAGGCCCCTCTCTAATATACCTAACAAGCATTTTCTCAAGTGTCTTGAGTAAAAACGATGAGAGGCTGATAGGCCTGAAAGCTTTGGCATCTTCATAATCTCCCTTGCCAGGCTTAGGTATGTAGGTTACTTTGACTTTCCTCCACCGCGCAGGTATGTATCCAAACGCTACGCACGCCTTATACAGCCTGCATAAGTGCGGTATCAGAGTCTCAGCCCCCTCCTGTAATAAAATAGGGTAGATCCCATCCGGTCCAGGGGCCTTGAATGGTTGGAAACCCATCACTGCCCACCTGAGCCTATGTTCATCTACCACCTTTTTAGCAGTATCCCAGTCAGCCCTGGTGGTGCGAATAGACAGCTCCTCCAGGGTCACTGAGTCCTCCTTATCATCATCCAGTTTTACTGATCCCGGGAAATGAGTTTTGAACATTACGTTCAAGACCTCCTCCCCAGTCTCAGCCAGTTTACCATTCCCATCCTTAATAGATGCTAGTGGAATGGCCTTAGTTGTAGAGTGTATCACTTGGGCGCAAAATATATTTTTAGCTCAGGCGACGTACTTTGAATCCCTCGCTACGTTCAGGATTCTACTAAAGAATCCCTCACTTCGCCCTGGATTAAAAAAAACGCCCTCATCGTAAAAATATTATTTTGCTCCCTTATGATACAATCTACTATTGCGCCAGTCTACTATCATGCTCAGCTACAATCTACTATCATAGCACAGTTGGCCAATACGTGTGTAGTCGAACGTGTAGGCATGTAGCCGAGGTAGCTTATTACCATTTAACTAGGCATAAATCCAAATTCCGAGTTGCTACTCAGAATTTTATAGACAATCTTAGTAACACTGGTCGCTTTGGACATCTAATTCTGGATCTCGAGTTAATTCAGTCGCACTTCTGACAGTAAAACCACAGATAATAGAATACTAGTAGTAAAACTAATGAGGCAAGTATCACTTATCGTTTAACTGCACCTTAATAGGTCAGATTTGATGTATATTATTTTACATGCCATAACTTTGAATGAACGTCTTGACACATTAAATTTAAAAAATGAGGCCTAATGATGGGCATGCTTGTGATGCGGCGAGTGCTGACCAAAAATTAAACTAAATAAATAAAATGTGATGAAATGGGCATGCGTATGGTGAGTAGTGAGTAGTGAACTGGTGTCGTGGCTGTGGAGTACCTTGCAGCAGCGGCGACTTGGCGAGCGCGAGTATGTTGGGCGTGAGGGCGTGGCGCGCCTCGGGCGTGAGCGCGGCCGGACAGCGCAGGCACGCGCCGCGCACCAGCGCCAGCGCCGTCTGCGCGCAGTGCAGGTCCGCCTCGCACACCAGCGCCGGCACCTCCATCAGCACCTGCACCCGCACACACACACATACACACAGCGCAGGCACGCGCCGCGCACCAGCGCCAGCGCCGTCTGCGCGCAGTGCAGGTCCGCCTCGCACACCAGCGCCGGCACCTCCATCAGCACCTGCACCCGCACACACACACATACACACAGCGCAGGCACGCGCCGCGCACCAGCGCCAGCGCCGTCTGCGCGCAGTGCAGGTCCGCCTCGCACACCAGCGCCGGCACCTCCATCAGCACCTGCACCCGCACACACACACATACACACAGCGCAGGCACGCGCCGCGCACCAGCGCCAGCGCCGTCTGCGCGCAGTGCAGGTCCGCCTCGCACACCAGCGCCGGCATCTCCATCAGCACCTGCACCCCGTACACACACACATACACACAGCGCAGGCACGCGCCGCGCACCAGCGCCAGCGCCGTCTGCGCGCAGTGCAGGTCCGCCTCGCACACCAGCGCCGGCACCTCCATCAGCACCTGCACCCGCACACACACACATACACACAGCGCAGGCACGCGCCGCGCACCAGCGCCAGCGCCGTCTGCGCGCAGTGCAGGTCCGCCTCGCACACCAGCGCCGGCATCTCCATCAGCACCTGCACCCCGTACACACACACATACACACAGCGCAGGCACGCGCCGCGCACCAGCGCCAGCGCCGTCTGCGCGCAGTGCAGGTCCGCCTCGCACACCAGCGCCGGCACCTCCATCAGCACCTGCACCCGCACACACACACATACACACAGCGCAGGCACGCGCCGCGCACCAGCGCCAGCGCCGTCTGCGCGCAGTGCAGGTCCGCCTCGCACACCAGCGCCGGCACCTCCATCAGCACCTGCACCCGCACACACACACATACACACAGCGCAGGCACGCGCCGCGCACCAGCGCCAGCGCCGTCTGCGCGCAGTGCAGGTCCGCCTCGCACACCAGCGCCGGCATCTCCATCAGCACCTGCACCCCGTACACACACACATACACACAGCGCAGGCACGCGCCGCGCACCAGCGCCAGCGCCGTCTGCGCGCAGTGCAGGTCCGCCTCGCACACCAGCGCCGGCACCTCCATCAGCACCTGCACCCGCACACACACACATACACACAGCGCAGGCACGCGCCGCGCACCAGCGCCAGCGCCGTCTGCGCGCAGTGCAGGTCCGCCTCGCACACCAGCGCCGGCACCTCCATCAGCACCTGCACCCGCACACACACACATACACACAGCGCAGGCACGCGCCGCGCACCAGCGCCAGCGCCGTCTGCGCGCAGTGCAGGTCCGCCTCGCACACCAGCGCCGGCATCTCCATCAGCACCTGCACCCGCACACACACACATACACACAGCGCAGGCACGCGCCGCGCACCAGCGCCAGCGCCGTCTGCGCGCAGTGCAGGTCCGCCTCGCACACCAGCGCCGGCGCCTCCATCAGCACCTGCACCCGCACACACACACATACACACAGCGCAGGCACGCGCCGTGCACCAGCGCCGGCATCTCCATCAGCACCTGCACCCGCACACACACACATACACACAGTGCAGGTCCGCCTCGCACACCAGCGCCGGCGCCTCCATCAGCACCTGCACCCGCACATGAACCGCAGATGAACAATAAACATACCTTACTTAATAACTCTATGCTTATAGCGTTGCTATAATTTTGCACTAGAGTATCCAGGAGAACTAAAGTAGATAATTTCAGAGCTCTTTGATTTTTTCTCAGGAACGATCCAAGAATAGGAACAGCATCCGCCTAAAAAGAAACAAGAAATTAAAGTCCTTTAACTAGTCAATAGAAATAAATACAATAGAAAATGTAAACTTGTTCTAAGTACTAACCAAAATAGGAGTCAAGTCGATTCTCAGAGGCGACGAGGCCACTTTTGTCAAAGCTTTCACGGTAGTCAATCGTGTAATCTCATTACGTAGTCTTTCTAAGAATATTGGCAGACAGACAGGAAGTTCATGCTGTAAAAGAAATTACTTTATAAATATTGCTGTTGCTTATGATTTCAATATAAACTACATAGATGAAATGAAATGATGATGAAATGAAATTATATTTATTTATGTAAGTAGATCTTTAGAGACACTTTTACAAGTCAATGGTTTGTTTTTTTTATAGCTAGATGGCTTCGGCATTTCCTAACTGTCGATCTCTGAGAAGAAACACCGAAACAAACTCGGAGAATCAATATTTTCCGGTAGGAAAATCGAACCAATTAACATTGTAGTGGGTGTAAACCATTGATACGAGAAAAAAGAGGATTTGGCCTTATTCAACTATATTATACTTTTAGTTATATATATAGCATGCAAACATGATCACCAGTATATAATCACCATATGATCAGTATAGTCAGTATTATTTTTTATTTTTTTATGGGATAGTGGGGCAAACGAGCAAACGGATCACCTGATGGTAAGCGATAACCGCCGCCCATGGACACCCGCAATACCAGCAGGAGTCGCAAATGCGTTGCCCGCCTTTAAAAGGGTTTGGGCCTCCGGTAACCTCAACTCACTCGGCGAAACACAACGCAAGCGTTGTTCCACGCCGGTTTTCTGTGAGGCCGTGGTATCACTCCGGTCGAGCCGGCCCATTCGTGCCGATGCCGAAGCATGGCTCTCCCACGTAAGATTGGATGATTATGGAGATTAGTCCAAGATCCCAGAGCGATCTGACATAACTTATTTTCACATAGATGAAACCGTAGGTTCTCAGCAGCGTCTCATGTTCTTTGAATACCTGCGTCCTTGTAGAGCTCGGCTAGTGACACCTGGGCAGGTACCAGATAAGAAAGGTAACTAAAAATAACAGTTACTTAAGTTTCCAATGAAGCCATGGAAAGTGTCTGACACTCAGAGGCGGCTCGTCCTAAGGAGCGCTGGAGCGCTGCACTCCCAAAAAATTTATTACTCAACAAAATGTATTTTTTTTATCTAAGTTTATATTTTGGTAAAAACACATTTTGTTGGAATTATTAATTTACGTAAGAAATTACGCATCGATTTACTAATTACGCTCTGAAGCCGACGCAGTAGAAAGCAGAATAGGTACAAAATTTGGCGTCAAGATGTACTGAGTGGATAGCGCGGTGCGCCGGTAGTCGGCGCTCATATGAAAACAAAGTTCAGGGCAACGGTTTGTACGAAATTCAATGAGTGCGAAAGAGAAAGCCAGCTCGGCGCGTGAAACGGAAGATTTGTATGAGAAATTAGGCAAATCTGGAGCGGCACTCTTGCGCGACGTTGCCAAACCTCGATAGAGCGCGGGCCGCCGCCGCCGGCGTCACGCGACGACATCGTGCGTTGTTGCCGGTTTGATGTCAACAAATAAACGTCAGTACGACTACGAATTCACTTGTATGAATGAATATGAATAACATCGTTGTGCAATATTTGTGTAAAAATAAAAAGTATTTAAAATAAAATGGATCAATGCAGTGTACCTACTTATCTTTTCACTCGTGTTTTTAAACCTGAACAATATATCAAAACCCCGTGGTTGTGTGGTTTTGAAAAAAGCAACAATATGTTTTGTTTCCCGTGTCTTGTGTTTGGTTCCGGCGGCGGTGGAGGTGAGTCTGCATGGATTAAAACGGGTGTTGATGATTTAGCGCACCTTTCAATGAAAGTGAAGAAACATGCGCTGTCTCGATTTCATAATTCTTAGTAATACCTATGTTATGTGAAGTGCATTGGCATCTATCAAGCGCCAAGGTATTCGTAGGTACAGAAGGTAGGTACTAGATACCGGGTACCTATCGAAAATCTATTAGAAAATTTAATGAACGAATCAAAGATACCAATATAGCGCACAGAAGTATATTTTTAAGGGCCATATTTTTTTGTGAACTCCCAAGAAAAATTTTCACGAGCCGCCACTGCTGACACTTATGATACTATTTTAGAATAACGTTCTACAAAACATGTATAAAAATCAGCCATATAAATTTAAGTTAAGTAACTCTTATTTTTTAGTTACCTTTCTTACCTGGTACCTGCCCCGGTGGCACAAGCCGAGCTCTACAAGCACGCAGATATTCAAAGAACATAAGACGCTACTGAGAACCTAAGGTTTCATCTATGTGAAAATAAGTTATATCAGATCGCTCTGGGACCTTACTGTATATAATTATGATCATCAGTAATAAAAATAGATCTGTCTCGTTCTCACACTAAATAGTTTACGTATTTCACGAACATACTGGATTTCACAATATATTTCAATTAGGTATTTGTTGTAATTATTTAAGTATAATTTTATTTTTTTCGATATGATACACATCTGACATTTTATCTAGTCTTTGAGTATTACTAAATATTTTATTTTATAATACACATAATTATTTATGTTTGCTTTTGTTTGTACCAAAATGTTACTGCTTTTAACTGTGGGTTATCGCCATCAGTGGTGGCATGAGGCTGTTGCTGAAAAACAGCGTTGTTGGCATTCCCATGAATGCTAATAACTTCAAGCTGAGCAACAAACTATTTACCCTCACACGAGTGACACACAACTGCTCCAATGAACTAATTTTAATTTATTTTGTGTTAATTTATCTCTGTGTGTCCTTGGTTGATAAAATAAACTGTTTTTCTTTCTTTTCTATTTAAAAAGTTATCAATATAATTATGTCACAAACTTGTCAATCATTCGATGACTTTTTTCGTAATGTCACTAAGCTCCGTCTTGAAGCCAGGTGACGCCACAGTTGGATAACACTTGCATTCATGATTTAGTTAATGAGCTCTAAGGGGTTAATGAAAAAAAAATTCCATTTACATACTTGCAAATAATCACCAAAATGGCAGAGCAGTTGTCCACAGGCAGCGATGGCCCGCTCCTTGACCTCCTGGTCCATGTCCGTGGCACGCAGGCGCACCAGCGTGCACTCATACATCGCCGGGATGAACTGCTGCAGCTCCTCCGGCGGCGGCTCCACTTGGAGCGCACCACTATCGCTGCCTTCAATCTGATCTGAATACAGTTAGCTCTTGTAAGAATACTATAATAGATCCAACCATTTATTTTCTTTTTGACAGATGTAGTTTGACAGTTATAGTGTTGTGACCTATAGTGGACACGATATCGATTCATTTTTCTATCGAGTCTGTGCGGAAAGAGAACAGTCGTAGGAATGGCGCTAGCAAGTAGTAGAACGTCATTCTATTATAACTTTTGTTACATTGACACGTACTAATAATCATCCTAAATATTATAGCGAGGTTTTTAAAACGTTCTATTACTTACCCCATTTTTTGTCTGTGGGTAAGCAGTAGTATTTTTTCAAGGTAGCAACACTATTGAGTGTTGCTACAAAATGGCGGTGGACCATTTGATTGGCTCCACCGCCATTTTGTGTTTGTATCTGTCACTCGCAACAAGACGCAAGTGCTAGTCATTGTTTGCTGAGTTTTGTATTGTTTTATATTCGAACTATAAAATGCCGAAAGGATCAGTGCTGAAAGGACGAGAGAAATGGTTATCAAGCTTCGTAATTACTTTGAAGCAGAGTATCAAAATGGCGGCCCGCTTTTACCATTGTCGCAAGTGCGAGAGCGCATTGCGGCCGCGATAGGTATTAGTGCACCTACGGTTACAAAAATTACTATAGAAGCCTTCGGAACAAGCGGCATGCAGGAGAATAAGCTTCGTACGCCGAAGAAAAAACGCCAACCACGTCGTGTGACATCGGTTGACAACTTTGACGCAGACGCTATGCGCCGTCATATATATAACTATTACTTACGTAGAAATTCCAACACTAAAAAAACTTGTTGCTTCTTTGCGTGAATGTGATTTGTTCCGAGGCCAAAAATCGTCATTAGCAAAGGTTTTGAAAGAATATAGATTTACTTATAAAAAATCGGACAAACGCAAAATGTTGATGGAGCGTCGCGACGTACAGTACTCCCTAATATTTTTGCCCGGGCTGAAGTTGTTGCACCCGCCCCCTTGCGCATGGTACAGTCGAGTGGAACATTCCTAATGCAAATATCCTATTTAGTATTAGATCAGTAAGTAGATAGATTATTACTTTATACATATGCATAACATAATATATATGTATCAAAAATATTTATTTATATAAAGCAGGGTTACACTTTCCATGAACGTAACACCCTTATGAAGAGATCCGTTCCATCGGAAGAATGATCGTCTTCGTCTTCAAAACTCGTTTCCGATTCATCCGATTAATTTCGCTTCCACGAATACACAATTCAACAGTAAAATTTATCAATAATTCTGTCGCTTTCCTTATATTCCTGCTCGATATTTTTTATCTACTTTATTGCATAATGTCTTCCAATCCGATAACACGATACTTACAAACAATAATAACAAAACACTAACGAACAATAATAACGATAATAGCAAAAACAGTAACTACCAATAACAAAACAAAATGAACGATTCGGAACTCGACTGTATTCTCAGAACGCAATGCGCATGTGTTTCACGTACGGATGTAACACTCACACATTTGCAAGGACGCGAGCGGGAAGGAGGCAGCGCGCGGGTGATCGCGTTGGGCGCCCCATGCACCCGCGCTCTTTAATCTTCCCCTATGATACCTTAAAATGTATTCTGCGCAGCGACTCGCGCCTATGTTCAGCCCGGCCAAAAAGATTGGACAGTACTGTAGCTTTCGCTCGTTGCGAATTTTTGAGCGAAGCCAAAAAAATTGCAGATTGGTCAAATGTTGTTTTCACTGACGAAACTTGGCTGAATGCGAACCACACAGTGTCTAAGAACTGGACTGATGACACCGCTGCTTCCACTTGCTCAGTGCCGATGGGAAAAGGAGAACGCCTAATCATTTGCCATGCAGGGTCTATGAAAGGATTCATGCCAAATGCTTGGTTGGCTTTTAAATCCAAAAAAACAGTTGAGTACCACGAAGAAATGAATTCTGAGGTTTACGAAAGTTGGTTTAAGGAAATGGTGCAATCATTGGGAGAACCGTCAATCATTATTATGGATAACACATCCTATCACTCGCGTAAAATGGATAAAATGCCGACCCAGGCCGACAAAAATAAGTAATCATTGACTGGCTTCAACAACATGGCGAAAATGTTGATAACTCCTTACTAAAAGTACAAGTCGGACTTGCGATCATGTGGTTGCCGGTTCGAACCCCACCCATTGCACTACCGACGTGAACCCACACGTAACACAAGCAATTTAGCTTAGCACGAGGGGTTAACAAGAATACTAGTAATGTGCGGCCCGCATAGCTAGTAAGCTTTTTTTAAAAAAAAGATATTACTAAATATATTACGAACAAATAAACACTTCCTTAAACGATATGTGATCGACGAAATAGCTGCAGAACATGGTCATTGGGTTCTTAAGACTTCCACCCTATCATTGTCAATACATTGCTATTGAATTAATATGGGCTCAAGTAAAAGGACACGCCGCTCGAATTAACACAAAACCCCCATTCACGGCAAATAAAACAGTTACATTTTTAACAGAAATGTGACCAGAACAGAACTATCATGTGTTGTATGTTTGCACGTTGCATTTCTTTGTTATGCGGTACTGACTTCTGCCATGGTAATCGTAAGTTAAAAGTCACCTGGTGGTTAGCTTTGAAGTAGTGCCCTCTCGATTACCACGGCAGACTTGATAAGCGTATAAATGAATAGGAATAAGTAACCTAGTGGGCGCATGACTTTGACGAGCGTCTGCAGCACCCGCAGCGCCTCGGCCGTGACCTTGTAGAAGGGGTCGTGCACGCAGCCCAGCACGGCGGGCAGCAGCGCCGCCACGTGCGCGCGCATCGTGCCCGCGCCGTGCCCGCGCACCAGGCACACCACGAACACCAGCGTCTCGATCTTCATTGACGATGCTGTGCTCTTGTCACTGTACATGCATTTATTGCTCATCAAAAACGGGACAACTCGGGCATCAAGGTAATAAGCTATTAAACCACCGAAAATTGCTCTAACGAAGTTTTTATTTATTAGTAAATGTAAAAATGTACGGCATATAGATATGGTCCAATATTTATCGCATCGACTTAGAAGCTGTATTTGTTATTAATTTCAACATGATATCTCCACGCGATCCTGAGAAACATTCAAATTGTATTAAATAGATATTTAAAGTGGCATGTAGTAGTGTAATATAGTGTAGTGCAATGTAGTTCAGTGTAGTGTACTGCAATGTAGTGCAGTGTAGTGTAGTGCAATGTAGTACAGTGTAGTGTAGTGCTATGTAGTGCAGTGTAGTGTAGTGTAGTGTAATGTAGTGCATTGTTGTGTACTGTACTGTAGTGCTGGAGAGTTAGTAGTGAGTGGTGACTGACGTGAGAGCGGGCGTGAGCGCGCGCACGACGCGGGCGGCGTGGTCGGCGAGGCAGGCGGGCGCGGCGGCCAGCAGCTCGCGCAGCAGCGCCAGCGCACAGCCTCGCGCACGCACACTGCGCCCGCGGATCACGCGCAGCGCCCCGCGTACCACGCCCGGCACCTGCCGGCACGAAAACGCTTTCAACTATCATCTTATGCCGATTCATGCCCAACCCTTTGTAAAAATCGCTTGTGCTAATGACTTCTATTAATTAAATAACATTTTTGAATATAATTATGCTACTCACCCTTTGCAACAACAGTGCTTGTGGTGAGTTGTCAGTAGGGACAATAGTCATCTGTAAAGCCGGCGGAGGACGCGTTGCCCTCAACAAAGCGGTGTACGCGCTCAGAATATCACACTTTACGTTCTCCTCGCGTTCTAAACAAACAATTTTTTTTTTAAATCAATCTTGACAATTAAATGTCAAGAAGGGCAGGACAGTAATTTAAACTATTTTTGATCTTTTGACCGCTTGGCTTTTTATCAGAAGTCGTGCCCCCAGTGCCTGGCTCAAGAATAGGACGCTTGACCGAAAGTTCGCCTGACTTTGTGAAATTGCGTATAACAGTAATGAGACTTGAAATGGTGAAACTATGAAATTCTCAGTACTAGTGGCGGGGTGTTTGGAATTTGTGCCCGGTTAATGGTGAAATTGACACCCATACCATTTCACTAAAAGCAATGTTCGCCATCTTTGATTTTAAAATTAATGCCATTTTCATAATCAGCATCCCCATAAACCTAGAAATTGACACCCATATTCCTATATTTAAAAAACTATGTGCGCCATCTTGGATTTCATAATTAATGCCATTTTCGCAATCAGCACCCCATAAACTTAGAAATTGACACCCATATCACCTATTTTTAAAAATATTCCCCACGATCTTAAAAATCATCATCAAAAAATAATGTTAAAATTTACACCCATATCACTATATTTATAACAAAAAAGTCCGCCATCTTGGATTTCAAAATGAATCCCATCTTCATTTAGACATCTATACTCTATCTATATTACTAATACATAAAGCTGAAGAGTTTGTTTGTTTGTTTGCTTGAACGCGCTAATCTCAGGAACTACAGGTCCGATTTAAAAAATTCTTTCAGTGTTAGATAGCCCATTTATTGAGGAAGGCTTATAGGCTATATATCATTACGCTATGCGGACGAAGTCGCGGGCAGAAGCTAGTCATTATAATATAATTACTTAAATGCACTCAGTTAATTATTTAATTGTCGACAGTTTACTTGTGTAGCAACTATACTAATGGGAAATTCCACGTTTTATTCGTGTATGACGTCAGAAGCGGTGATGTTTTTAGACCGGGGCGCTACTGGAATAACTCAGTGTTTATTTTATTTTTTTATTTTTTTTATTTATCAAATAAAACATTCACACAAAAAAAAATGATACATAATGCCACTTAAATACATAATTACTTTTGAGTTCACTTACAATTCCTCGTACTTTATTCATACATAAAATAATGGTGCTACTTTAATATACTAATTATTCCAAAACGTGCAAAATAAGTTGTAAGTAAACCTTATCATAAACGTAGAATGTAAATAAGTAAATCTTAGAATGATAATGCCTCGTTACAATCAATCTATTATTATATTATGGTACTACAATTTTGAAAGGAAATAAGTTTTTAGTTTGTACTTTATGTTCTTTTCAGTAATAATATTGCGTACGTCGGTAGGTAAACAATTTATTAGTCGTGGGATCAAATAAGCGCTCGTCCGTTCACCATAGTAATTTTTTGCCGGTGCAATAACAAGTTTTTTTGCGCGACTCGACGTGTGGACACAGGTGATCTATTTCAAACTGTATATTTTTGTTAAAAAATTGTTCTTTTAAGAGGCTAGACGTAACCTTATCATATATTGGTAGGGTATTGCAGTATTTGAAGAGTTTAGAGTCATTTAAGAATGTAGCCCTCACTTTTGGCAAAACAATTAGCTTTAGTATCCTGAGTTGTAATGTATAAATTGAGTTCAGGTAGGTTCTAAAGGTCCGTCCATAGCTAGATAGCCCATATGTTACTACTGAGTCAAATAGTGCATTGTACAGTAGGAGTCTGGTTTTATATGTTAACCGATTTTTTATTATGTAAAACTTTGCTAAGATAGCACGCAGTTTTTCACAGACTCGCGCAATATGTGGACCCCAGTTAAACTTACTATCAATCATTAAACCCAAGTACATATGCGTATCAACCTGTTCAATCATGGGACATGTAGACCCACATACACTTGGCATCCTATGAAGGCATGTGTGCGTGTGCGCAATTAATTTTAGTTTGCTAGTGTTGCGTTGCAGATAAGAAGATTTTATATGCATTAACTTGGTCTTTTGTGAATTCAGTACAAGTCCTACATCGTGACACCACATATTGATCCTAATAAAGTCATCCTGCAGGAGTAAACTGATTTCAGATAAGTCCTTGCCAGCTATTAGGAGGCATGTGTCATCAGCGAATTGATAAGATTTGCAATTACGGACCACAGTGTCCATATCATTTACGTACGAAAAAAAATGTAATGGACCACACACCGATCCCTATGCTGTTCCATAGGTAACAGATATTGTGTCGCTGAGACTGTTAGCAACTTGGACCTGATATTTCCGATTTTTTAGATAGTCAATACACCAACCATAAATAGGACCTCGCAGACCCGAATCTTCTATTTTTTTTAACAATTTGCAATGGTCTAAGGTGTCAAAAGCTCGAGAGAAGTCGATGAACAGAGCAAGGACGTGTTTTTTGGTATTAAGTGTCAAATTAATATAATCTGTGAATTTTGAAAGAAGTGAGGTGTAGTGCTTTTGTTGGGCTGAAATCCAAATTGGGACTCGCTAATAACTGAATTTTTGTCATAGAAATTATAAATTTGATTGCATATGAATTTTTCAACTATTTTATCTATTGATGATAGTAACGTAATAGGACGATAGTTGTTTTCGTTATTTCTTTTACCTTTTTTGAATACTGGTCTCACACATCCTAATTTAAGTGCATCTGGGTACCGGCCTGTTTTTACGCTGACATTTATAAGATTAGCAATAGCTGTTGCAATCTTGGTGCTTACAGCTTGTATATCAATAACCCTGATCTTATCTATACCTGGGGCTTTCCTATTATTTAATGATTTAATAAGCTTTTGTATTTTTTCTGGAGTTGCTTTCTGGAATCTCATACTGACTTCAACCTTTTTACCTGTATGACTACTCAAAAGAGGAACCGAACAGTTAGGTAAGATTTCTTTTACAGATTTATCAAAGCCATTGGCGAATAAATTTGATATTTCCAAGGATGATAGGTTTTGGGAATTAAAAGCGTCGAGAATGAACCTATCTAAAGATTGAGTTACTGTACCACATATTGAGTTAATTATCTTCCAAAGATTTTTCGAATTGCTATAATTTGCTTTAATTTGGTCTTTGTTATATTTGTTTCTGTAATATTCAATAGTTTTGTGCACTTTATTTCGCAATCTATTATATTTCAATCGTAGAATATTGTTGTTTGGATCTTTTTTCCACAGATTAAAGCATACGTCTCTCAATTCACATAGTTTTACAATTCCGCATATCAATTTATTTAGAAAAGCAATGTCCGCCATGTTGGATTTCAATGTTAATATAATTTTCGTAATCAGCCCCTGAAAATCCTTGAAATTGATACCCATATCAATTTATTTAGAAAAGCAATGTCCGCCATCTTGGATATAAAAATTGTGATCATTTTCGTAATCAGCCCCTGAATATTCTTGACATTGACACCCGTATCAATTTATTAAG
The DNA here is from genome assembly GCA_947256265.1 of Acronicta leporina. NCBI lineage: Eukaryota > Metazoa > Arthropoda > Insecta > Lepidoptera > Noctuidae > Acronicta > Acronicta leporina. The sequence goes on from OX366512.1 coordinate 11,761,790, forward strand.
AAAAACAATGTCCGCCATCTTAGAATTAAAAATTAATGTCATTTTCGTAATCAGCCTCCGAAATTCCTTGAAATTGACACGCATATCAATTTATTTAGAAAAGCAATGTCCGCCATCTTTGAATAATGTCATTTTCGTAATCAGCCCCTCAAAATCTTTGAAATTGACACCCATATTAATTTATTTAGAAAAGTAATGTCCGCCATCTTGGATTTCAAAATTAATGTCATTTTCGTAATCAGCACAATGAGAAACTTGTACTAGCCATACTTCCTACAAAAAATACCAGACCATGACATATAGGACTTTTCTAGAAATTAGAAGTTATAAAATAATCAACGTATCAATTTGTGTTAATCGCAGTATAATTTGGGAAAAATATTTACGTCGAACAAGCCCACGCCAGTGACAAAAAGCGATACTTCCTCTCGCTGGGAAGGCCCGATCGTGACTGGAGCGATCGACTTTGCGCGCTCGATATTATAGCACAATTATAGGTCTTTTCATGTTTGATTTACTAAATCAAAATATATTCTTTTTGAAAAATAATTTTTGATCACATTAGGGGGATAGCTGAAGATTATTAAGTAATTTAAAAAAAAATGCCTTTCCAAAAAATAGAAAAAAATACATATTTGTCTGCAATTTTCACGAAAAATTACGTTGTGTAAATATTTTTTCCTGCTATATTTTGTATGAAACTTGAAAAAAGTGCTTCCGCCAGTGCCAAGTAGAGCATATTGCTGGGTTTTATAGCATTTTTTAATATTCAGTAATACTAATATTTTCTTGTAAACCGATCATCAAACGTCACTCGAAACGCGTTTTTTTGGAAAAGCAGTTGTCAATAAAAGGGATTTACGATTTATAGAAGTAATTTGAAAAATCCATTTCCGCTAGTGCCAGGTTTAAGAACAGTTATTTTCAAATAATTAATAACTTTATATAAATTCTTTGTAGGTTTCTCACAATCGGTCAACAAAATTCACTAAAATGCACAATTTTTAGGACGGCCCCTTAACATCGTTTTAAAATGTCCCGTCCCTACTGTCTGATATATACGACACGGGCGTTGGAGACAGATGAAAAATTTACATAATAAAAAGAAAGGAAATTACGTACTTTTGAACTTCTCATTTTCAATACTTACTTCAAACAATAATAAATTATTTTAAAACTTGGTTCAATGTTCTTCATTAACAGTATTTCTATAGACTTATTTTGAAAAAAAATGTAAATAACCACAAGGTTTCTTTTTGCAACCGCGCCCCATCGTAGAACATCAGGCGAAATGGCGAACTAGCTTAAGCCTATCAAGAATAAAAAAAGGAATGAAAGCAATGAACATGGGTTCTTTCTTTGTCGTACATATCACACCGGGACATTCAAAATGTTAACCAACAAAACTATATATAAAGGACAATGGGAAGAAAGGTCCCCACCCTCCAACAGGTTTCAGATATACGTCATTCGAAAGGTCTTTTTAGGCAGATATTTTTATATTATGGCGCCATTGTTCAAATATGTGGGGTTTGGCCGGAATTTGGATTTGAAAGTATTTTTAAAATCGTCTGTAAGAGACGTTCCGTCCCTCCGACAGGTTTCAGACATATGTCATTAGAAAGGTCTTTTTAGGCAGATATTTTGATAATATGGCCGCATTGTTCAAACATGTAGGGTTTGGCCGGAATTTGGATTTGTAAGTATTTTTTTATATCGTCTGTAAGAGACGTTTCCTTCCTCTAACAGGTTTCAGACATATCTCATTTGAAAGGTATCTTTATGCTGATATTTTATATTAAGGCAAAATTTTTCAAATATGTGGTGTTTGGCCGGAATTTAGATTTTTAAGTATTTTTAAAAACGTCCCAAATCTGTTGGAGGGTCCAACAGATTTCAGACATATCTCATTTGAAAGGTCTTTTTCAGCACATATTTTAATGTTATGGCGGTATTGTCCAATTATGTGGGGTTTGACCGGTATTTCATTTTAAGTATTTTTTTAAAATGTCACCATCCAATAGATTTAAGAAATACCTCATTCGAAAGGTCTTTTTATGCTGGTATTTTTATCTTATAGCGGTAATCTGCGAATATGTGGGGTTCAACCGTAATTTGGATATAAAAGTATTTTTTCTATCGATTGTAAGAAATGTTAAACAGATTTTAGTTACATATACTTATCTCATGCGAAGTGTCTTAGTGGACAGATAATTTCCTGACCTAACCTGAGTATTTGATATGAATTTCAGCTTGAACTCCACGCATTCCTGAGAAAAAGGGTCTTGACGGACAGACAGACAGACAACAAAGTGATCCTATAAGGGTTCCGTTTTTCCCCATTGAGGTACGGAGCCCTAAAAAAGAAATATTTTTCTACTGTACTTTTCTTTTTTATCTAAGTCATTGGTACTTACTTACTTCAACAACTACTATGGACGAGAGAGGTGATTCATTACTTGTTGACTAATACAACACAAAAGTGCTGTTTAAATTTGGTTTAAAAAAACTGCAATTCTCAGTAATACTGTACCTTTGAATCTAGCAATTAGTGCGGGTGATACGGTTTGATACATTTCGCTAAGAAGTTCGTGTCGCGTCGCGATAACTGACTCCAAACATTTCGCTGCCGCACGCCTCACCTAGAATACAAAACGTGTGTACAGTAAGTACTCCCCAATCTTTTAGGCCGGGCTGAAGTTGTTGCACCCACAGAACCAACTGTTTCTACTTATATGCGCTAAGCTCTCACATGCCGTATAAAGGGCTCTCAGTCGCGGTCACAGAAAGTCAGCGCGCACACTTGCGTCGACAACAATAAAAATTAATAAAAATATATAAGAGTGCTCTCATGTTCCATTTTAGAATGCAAAAATCATAGCAGCAGTAAAAATCTATCACTTGGAGGGATTTTGTATCATTGGGAAGTATTATTTTCATTTTTATTACAATAAAATGATAAAATAAGTTTGAATTTTCTTCCGCCAAACATAGCACAAAAATGACAATCTAAAGTAATCCCTATTTTTATGGAGATAGCATTGATTTTCTTTTACTGGGAATCAATTGTTCTAGAATGTTTGCTTACATAACCAAATTGATTCCGCTATTCAATTAGTGCATGCAATATCGAAAAATTGTTATCGACTATGTTTCAGTTTTAAAATTAAGGCTGATTGTTTAGCTGAGCCCGCCAAATTCAAATTACAATTGGTTTTTAGCAATTTGTAGGTCTATAGCATAGCTGGGCATTAACTCGTTAATCCGTTAATCGTTAATTAACGAAGTTAACATTTTGATTAACGAATTAACTTTTAAGTTAACTTTTAAAAATGTTAACGGACACGTTAACTTCCGTTAATGTGCAGAAGCCCGTTAATCGTTAATCTAATGCCTACTATTTACCGCACGGCACCGCGGCGCGGCGCGAAAAACAGGTTCAGACAAGTATGAAACGAATGACAAGTGCCGGGCTGCGCGTGGCAGCGCGTGAAACAAAAACAAAACTAGATATATTTTGCCGGCGAACGTTGTTGAACGTCTGTTTTCCACGGGTAAAGACATTTTAACACCAAAACGAGCCTCGCTTTCAGACGAGAACTTCAACATGTTAATGTTCATGAAGGGGAATATGCACCTTATGCCCGACGATTAAATTACACATTTGAATTATACATGTATTTTGTTTTATTCCTAACCTGTTAACTTCCAGAACCTAAACCAACAAGTTGTTTAAGTTCACTAACGCAACGATATAAAAATGCAATTTTACACATATTAACGGATTAACGTTAACTTGCGTTAATTCTTCCGAAATGTAACGCTTTAACGCTTAACGAAGCTAACTTTTTTTGTAGCGGATTAACGATTAACGAAGTTAACTATTTGATTAACGGTGCCCAGCTATGGTCTATAGCACATTCTAGATTCCTAGCTGTAGTAATTGCGCCCTTAGCTATACAATATTCACAACTGAGAATTAAAATCTTTGCTTGTAAATCGATATTGTAGCTAATATTAGTATGTTTGGTTTTAATATGAGCCAATATAAAAGTACATCCGTTTTACAACTTATCAATAATTCTGTCGCTTTCCTTATATTCCTGCTCGATATTTTGTATCTTTTTTATTGCATAATGTCTTCCAATCCGATAACACGATACCGACAAACAATAATAACAAAACACTAACGAACAATAATAACGATAATAGCAAAAACACTAACTACCAATAATAAATACGAAATTAACGATTCTGAACTCGACTGTAGTCTCAGAACGCAATGCGCATGTGTTTCACGTACGGATGTAACACTCACACAGTTGCAAGGACGCGAGCGGGAAGGAGGAAGCGCGCGGGTGACTGCGGTGGGTGCCCCGTACACCCACGCTCTTCCATCTTCCCCTATCATATCTTAAAATGTATTCTGCGCAGCGACTCGCGCCTTTGTTCAGCCCGGCCAAAAAAATTGGAGATTACTGTAATTTATATGAGAAAACGTAAATCGATGAGATATATTTATTTGAATAATAAAGGTGACGAAACGAAAGTATAACATCGCGACAACATAGCATAAAATCACACACATTGTGCATGAATACTCCGTTTTCAGCATACCTTCCAAGACATATCGTCGTCGTCAGAATATTCTTCAGAATCAGACTCAGGTTCAGCATCAGGAGTAAAAGACTCATCTTCCATCTCCTCGTCCTCACCGCCGCCATCTTCTTCTTCGTCTTCATAGTTATAATTAGGATCGTATGTAATCATTTTAAGGCAAAGTTCGATTATCTATGGAAAGAAATAAATGTAATGAGATAGTGAAGGACACAAGGTCAAATACAAAGTTTTAGTGAGACTTCAGACAGAGTCCAGAGAAGGTCTTCGTCCAGCACTCAAATTAAAACTGTAACTATTTAATTCTAGAAATATGACTCGCAATGCTTAAACAAGTAAATTTGAATGGTCTCCTTACTGTAGGGATATGAGGCTGCACTTCCTTAGGACACTTAAGTACAAATGCTTCAAGAGCCTGCAGGCAATGTTCGCGAAGTTCTTCGTCAGCGTCGGTTGAGTATTCCAAAACTTGAGGCGCGACACGCCAAAGCTGCTCGCCAAACCTATGACCGGCTTGGCGACTGAAAAATAACTTCTTTTTAGCCTAAGAATTTATACAAGCACAAACATTTATTTCGGATCAACATTGTTATATCTTATCTATCTATATATATAAAAGAAAGTCGTGTTAGTTACTTCATTTATAACTCAAGAACGGCTGAACCGATTTGGCTGAAAATTGGTGGAGAGGTAGCTTAGAACCAGGAAACGGACATAGGATACTTTTTATCCCGTTCCCGATACTTTTTATTCCACGGGGGCGAAGCCGCGGGCAGAAGCTAGTAAGTATATAATTATTAAGGACTTACCAAATTGAGGCAATACACTGTATATGTGTGCGACTGACACTTGGTGATGTGGAAGAGCTCAATCCTTCCAGCAGATGATCAATAAGTTTGTTGTACAGGGACGCATTGCAAGACATGACCAGGTGTGACAATGCAACTATAGTACGCTTGCGGACAGCCTGAATAAATTAGTATGTTTTTAGTATGGTGCTTGGTATTGTAGTATTAGATTTAAAAATAATATTAATCATGCACATTGTAATTCTAACTGTCTTAACTAATAAACATTATCATTAAACAAATGAATGTCAATATGATTATTATTTGTATCTCCTTAGGCTTTCACTACATATCTTAAGAGAATAATCCTTAAGGGACGGGAGACTGTAACTTGCGAACATACTAGATGGGACCCCAGCATGATATAAAAAAAAATCAAATCAAAATTAATGTCAACATAAAATAATAAATCTCTATTTAATCTGCTGATACTTAACAGTGTTTATACTAAATTACAGAATATGTATATTTTTATTTTATTTTATTGAATCACAAATATAAATCTTAAACTATTATTAGTTTACATACCTGGCGGGGTGAAGCTAGTTGTGGCAGTAGTGAATTAAGTAACATGGGATGAAATGATATCAGTAAACCACCAAATCTGCTCAACAAATCCGCCAGTATATCCAGGGCCTCAAGTTGAACTGAGACATCTTCTTGCTAAAAAAAATGTCATATTATTATTAAATCTGTGTATTCTTACTCTATAAACCCAGAGTTTGGCATGTACTTGATGGTGATAGTGTGATGTTAAGTCTTGATTAAATAAGGATGATTTAATAAAGGAGAATGTCTACTGGTGAGCCAACGTACTGGCCAACCGATTCAAACAAAACCCCGGATCTCTTAGACTTCTTTATAATAAAGGGGTTGACCAGAGATTATATTCTACCAGAACCTTGTCATGACACATCATCGGACCATACACCAGTACTGTTAACAATAAGCTCAGGGGTAATCGAAACCTCCAAACCACCGACAATGTATAACTGCTATACCGATTGGGAGTCCTTCAGGACATACCTGAACGACAACGTTGATCTGCAAGTGGCCCTAAAAACACCAAACGATATTAATAATGCGACTGAATACATCACAAAAACCATCCAAAAAGCATGTTGGTTGAACACACCCGAAATCGCTCGGCCAAAACGATCTTCTAACTACACCTTAGAAATAAAATCACAACTTCTAGAAAAAAGACGGTTGCGTCGAGTTTGGCAGCAAAGCAGGCTTGGCGAAGACAAACTGAATTTCAACCGGGCCTCCCGAAACCTAAAGGACTTGCTCCAAAACTGGCACGATAGTACACTCGAGGCTCAACTGGAGTCGCTGACCGCAACTGCGTCGACCAACTACTCGCTGTGGAAGTTCACGAAACGGTATTCAAGACCACAGGTGCCTGTTCCCCCACTTAAAAGGGCCCAAGGTTGGGCGAAATCACCACAAGAAAAAGCTGACACATTTGCTGAGCATCTGGCAGAAGTATTCCGACCAAACGAACCAGCTACTGGCGTGTTAGAAGATGAAATTAACTGCTTTCTTGACCAGGACTACCAAATGTCTCCCCCTCCACGACCAATATCTGTAAGAGAGGTCTGGGCTACAATAAAAAATTTGAAGGACCGAAAAGCACCTGGTTTCGATCTTATAACCAAGGAAATTTTGAAGCATCTTCCAAAGAAGGCTGTTGTATTTATTACAACTCTATATAACGGAGTCCTTAGAGTCCAATACTACCCACAGTTATGGAAGGTGTCACAAATCATAATGGTGCATAAAGCGGGCAAGCCTCCTAATGAAGTCAAATCCTATAGACCGATAAGTCTTCTGCCAATATTATCGAAAGTTTTTGAAAAACTTTTACTACGTAGAATACAACCTACGCTCATTGCTAACAATACAATACCTTGTCACCAATTTGGATTCAGACCCCAGCACTCCACAGTTGAACAGGTACATAGGGTATGTGACAGGATAAGAAAGACGCTGGAAGAAAAAGAATTTTGCTCCTCAGCTTTTCTAGACATTCAACAGGCCTTCGACCGGGTTTGGCATAAGGGTTTACTGTACAAAATCAAAAAGCACTTACCACACAGCTTATGTGAGCTTTTCAGGTCTTACCTAGCAGAACGGTTATTTCTAGTAAAGGAAGCCGAAGCAACATCCAAGCTTATGGATATCAAGGCGGGCGTCCCTCAGGGATCAGTACTCGGCCCAGTCTTATACACATTGTTTACCTCTGATTTCCCCTTTATGGATGGAATCACTACTGCTACGTTTGCCGATGATACAGCGATCCTAGCTAGTGACAAAGACCCCACGGTTGCGACAAAAATGCTACAAAGAGGGCTCGACCAAATTACTAAGTGGTTACAAACTTGGAGAATCCAGGTTAGCGCGTCTAAATCGACCCATGTTACATTTACTCTACGTAGAGGCGATTGCCCACCAGTGAAGCTCAATAACAACACATTACCCCAGAAAGACACTGTAAGATACTTGGGCCTACATCTCGACCGACGCCTTACCTGGAAGCAGCATATAAAGACCAAAAGAGAAGAATTAAACATACGCTACAAGAACCTTCACTGGTTACTAGGCCGAAACAGTAAACTGTCCATTGATAATAAGCTGCTCATCTATAAGGTAATCTTGAAGCCTATATGGATGTACGGCATCCAACTATGGGGTAGCTGCAGTAACTCCAACATTTCAATCATCCAAAGAATGCAAAATTCCATCCTAAGATCTCTGTGTTCACTGCCATGGTTCATTACCAACACAGAGGTTCACAATCAACTCCACATGAACACGGTAAAGGAGGAAATCCGCAACACCTGTGAATCATACCAAAGGAGACTCGAGAGGCATCCTAATGAACTGGCTGCCAGGCTGACAACTCGATCATATATGAACCGACTTAAGAGGAAGGATATCCTGAGTACCCCATCATAACAAGCCAGTTATAACACTATGAGTAGTTGCCCTCACTGGAGGTCACACTCAAAACTGCCAAACGTCACGCAAATCATCTGCTTATAGTTGAATTACTGATTGCAGATTATCACAGAGGAAAAAAAAAAAAAAAAAAAAATAAGGATGAAGAATCAAAGTGAATTGAATTAATATTTGACAAACCACATGTCTAGAGAATAAAATATAACCTATGAAATCAGGCCCAGACAATCAAACCTTAGACCAAATATTCACAATCGCAACCAGACAAAGGAGGGTAGAATTTTGTTTATCCCTTTACAACCGACTCATAGTGAAGCATGCATTTAACTTTGAAAAAATCTAGCGCTTCCTATAACTTGTTTCGCGGAACGCAACCGACAACGATAGCTAGTGCATGATCTAATCTTTCCAAAAAAAATAGTTTGACATGTTGCAACCCGCTCAGTGCGGTACAGTACCTTGGCAATGATGGCGGCGCATTTTGGCGGACGGAGCGCCTCACGTAAGTAATTATTCTATTATGTTTTTTAATGAAATATTATCGCTAAACTATTTAATTTTATTATTAATGAATTATTTCAAAAAAATATCAAGTATTTTTTTAATTATCTTCATTAATGATTTATTTATTCTTAATCAAATGAAAAGATGCACACTCGTGCGTGTTAGGTGTTACTTATACTTTTTATATGTAAATACAGTGTTATTTCATTTGGCTGTACGATGTCATTTAAGTGTCTTTGGTTAATTTTTAGACACCCTGGCTGACGAGGACATCTTACAAGCCATGGGCGACGGAAATAATTCGGATATCGAGTTTTTTGACGACGACGATGACGAGGAAGGGTTTTTCAACCCTTCCGCTTTCAACAATCTAGGCGACCTTGATTTACCCGAAGATCCGGTTGAAAATCAAGGAGATGTTCAGATGGAAGGCAGTCCAGCACCAGAACAACTCGCACCAGCACCATCTTCCGTAGTAGCGACTGTAGAACGTCTTAGCCGCTCTGGCTCCCGCCCTCGCCGCTGGAGAGTTAGAACGTTTGAAGATAAGCAGCATACCTTTTTTTTTGTTTGCGCTGGGAAAAAATGCATTACGCATACCCTCGGGGGATGGGGGGGTTAAGTGGGCCTCCCCGGTCTGACCCGGTATACCCACTAAAACGACCCAGCGGCACTCCCTCTTCGTCCGAGTGGCGGGGACCGGGAAACCGGCATAGCCATTACGTCCAGTCCTCCGCCGACGATTTCCCTTCAGTGCAATGCAGGCAAAGGCACCCCCGTGCCTGTTGCCTGCCCGTCACCACCATGAAGGGGCCTTTTTCGACCCCTTCTTCGTCTGCGGAGCGGTGCAGCGAGAGGGTCGTCCTCCCGCGCGCGCTCCGCCTCCTCCTTTTGCGAGATTACGGCCTCGCAAATGGAGGCTACTGCTGCCCATGCACCCTCGCTCCCCAGCATGGCGTTGACTACGCCGGGAAGCGAGAGGTCCCGCCCAACCACCTCAGTCAGACCGCGGCGCTGCTCCGACCAAGCTGGGCACACCTCGAGGGTGTGCTGCGCCGTGTCCTCCGCCGCACCGCAGTCATGGCACGCCGGGGTCTCCTCCCTCCCGATCCGGTGCAGGTGCGATCCGAAACAGCCATGGCCGGACAACACCTGCACCAGACGGAACGAGAGGAAACCGTGGGACCGCTCGAGCCAGCTCCGCAGGACCGGACCGAGCGCGTCCAACTTATCCGTCCGTTATCTTTGCGTTATTCGAGAACAGAATTGCTTCAAAGATTTTCACAATAATTGATTGTTTTTTAGTCGTTATCTGTTGTCTTTTTCTCTATTATGTTCCTAAAAAGATATATGATTTGGTACTATTATTCCAAAGTTTAATAAATTGATTGTGATTTAATTATAAAAAAGTTTAAGCATATGTTTAAGTACAAAATGTTCCTTTTTTCATACTCGTTAATAATAATTAATAAGATTGATTATGGTAATACTTAATTTTACTAAAAAGAAATGCTAATTATATTTAAATGTTGTATAATTAATACAATAAACGTACTAATCCACAAAGATGCACGAATGTGCATATGTCAAACAAAACCTAGAATGCACGAACGTGCAGGCGATTTTCAGGAAAACCAAGCTTTTCCGATTTTTTTCAGTATTTTTTCTGGGTACCTTATTCCTCTATAAATATGACTTACATCATAATTTACAAAAAAGAGAAACTTTTTATGTCCGGTTGTAAAGGGTTATATGTACTTTTTACTTATTAAATATTATACCTTTGGCCCAAAAAACAGTTCAGATATTTGTAGCTGTATCATAACCAAGCTGTGTGGGTACCACATTATGCAGCCTCTGCATAATTTATTGGTAAGCAGTCTCCACAGTTGATCACATTGGACCAGGTAAGATAATCGGCAAGTCTACTGTAGTAAAAAAGCGGAGGTAGCCTAATGGCTAGGGCTCAGACTTGCAATCCTGTGGGTGCCAGTTTGAAACCCACCCATTGCACTACCGATGTGAACTCGTAACAAGCATTTAGCTTAGCAAGAGGGGTTAACAAGAATACTAGTAATGTGAAACCCACATTGCAAGTAAGGTTTTAAAAAAACAAATTGAAATGTAAAAATATTGATTAGAGCAATATTTGTAAGCTGAATTAATAACTACCTTCTCAATAGCACTGCTGAGTTTTCCAGTTATTTTCTTGCACACATTTGCAGCCAAAGTATTGGAGCCTAGAGGTAATTCAGATATGACAGTTTTCAAGCCTATACTGCTGATATCTCTCAGTTGTTCTGTATCTGAGAGCATGTTTGCACACAGTGTGTCCACAATGCCCTCTACTTGATACTCCTTTACTTTGTTCACAAGGGGACCAAGACTAGAAGAAACCAGTTCCACTCAGTTATTAAACTTTAAATAGCAAATTGTGTTATTTTTAATCTCAAAAAGAGTATACACATACCATTTCACAGCTAAATTTTGCACTTCACCGTTTTTGTCTTCAAGAAGACGTAGCAGCATTTTTACTACTTTTCGCTCAGAGTCATCGTCAAGCTTTATGCTGTCTTTTTGTAACTCAGTCATCAAATCATTAGTAGCCATGAACCTAAAGTCTTTATCGTTAGACGTCATCTGAAATCAGTTTCGATATTATCATTATTTACACGCAATTATACACTACTTCTGCGTATAAGTTATTATGAGAACGCCGGCTTACCTTCTCCAAAAGATTTGCAATTTGATAGGATACACTAGCCATTTTGTGATGTGTTCAGTGTCTGAAACCACAATAGAAAACTACAAAAGCCAAATAAATTTAAAGTTAACAATTTATCATGAGTAATTGGTAAAGAAAAAACATTTGAATGATTATTCGGGAAATAAAAGCGACGAATCGAAAACTTGCTTCGTGGTCTTAGGCTAAAATTGTATAGAGTATAGACATAGACAAAATAGGACAATTGGACAAAATTAGAAGTCTTGTCAAACCTGAATCGATTTATCTAATGAAAGCTATATTTCAAATACCTTAATCGATTATCGCATAAAGTCGAGTTTAACTTTTGAGCTTCACCTTGTTCAGACAGCCGAGACAGCCACTCATTGAAGAAGTAAGTAATATTCTTACTCTAAGCAGCCACTGATAGGTGATATCTATGTCGGTCGAAGTCGGATTCGGAATGTTTATTACGCCATTTTACATAACCGCTAGCTGTTTTACAAAATAGCTCTCTTCGTATGTACAACCAGTACAACACGTATACATACATTCAACGTCCAGCAAGATTGTCTTGCAAGACATCTAACAATATAAAGTAGTTTTGTACAATGACAACATAAAATTAATTCGGAATGCAAACAGTGGTGGCTCGCTCTAAGGAGAGCTAGAGCGGTGAACTCCTAAAAAAATTACTCAACAAAATGTGTTTTTATCTAAATTTGTATAAGTCTCAGTAGAATTGCCAAAATTGACGATTGACACTACTTTTAGCTACAATATTAATTTACAAGCAAAGGTTTTAATTCTCAGTTATGAATATTGTATAGCTATTAATACAGCTAGGAATCTAGAATGTGTTATAGACCTACAAATTGCGAAAAACCAATTGTAATTTGAATTTAGCGGGCTCAGCGAAACAATCCGCCTTAAATCTTTCTACTTCTTGGTATAATTATTATTCATAAAAGATCCGTTAAAAAATAAAGGATGTGGCAGAAGAGACATGAAAGAATAATAAATGCGGTGGAAATGTTTTCCTTTCGGAAGTATGTGCAGTTGCAGTGTAACTCGGAAAGATAGATTGAGGAACGGTGTGGTAAGACAGACCGCGGCAGCGGCTGTCGAGTGCCAGAACCGCAATGTAGCCATTGTGTATAATTGTATAGAAGAAATTTGGGTTAACTTGACGAGCATAGGCCATTGTTATGCCACACATCGCCCCTAGCAACGAATTTTTGAACTAAAATCTACCATCCAATATTTCATTTCACAATGAAATGCACTGTTTTACAAGCCAGCTAAACATCAATCCGCTGTATTGATGAAAGCAAAACGTTCATTCCATTCCGCGTGTTGAAGGTCCCCAATTATGTAAAACTAAACGTCATTCAGCTATTTTAAATTTTTACATAACAGAGTTTTATAAGAGAAGATAACAGATTATTTTATAAAGTGGCTAGCGATTATGAAAAATTCCGAATTATACAATTCTACTGCGACTTATCCAAAGTGTCACTTGAAAAGAATACCTATGCTGAGATGGCTTGGTTATGTTGAGAGGGTTGAGAGAATGAATGAAAGACGAATAAGTAACGAAAGGAATTTACAAGGCGAATGTCAGCGGCAGCGTCGGAAGGTGTGGTAGTCTGCGCCTTAGTATTATTACCTCAATTATTACTAAACTGTACATACCTACCTAGTATCATAAAATGATCATAATCATTAATCTCTTCTCTGTGGTTGTTTTGATTTTTTGACGTTTCGTCTTCGTTCGTCGATTGGCATAAATAGTTATCTATTATTATTCTATTATTAGACTTATGAGCGTTTTTTATTTTTTATGTAAACGGTTATGTACCTAACCGATATACAGTTAATATATATATAAAAAACGTTTATATTTTTGTAGTACAGTTTGCATCGTCTCATAATATCGAATACCCGTTAAATTACTTTTCTCTATGATATCGAATAGCCTGCTGTAGCCGCCAAGCCGCCAAAACATGGCCTTTATAAGCGATATCAAAACTATACAATATAAACTAAACCTTATTGCTAGTCCATTAAGATATATTAATACGCACGCCATTAAACATGCTAACACAGTTAAAGATACGTCATATTAGCTTCATGTCAATAACAGTGTAATAGGCCATTAGTATAGGTTAAGGGCAGCACAAGTAGACACACAGTTAGTGTTCAGACCGTTTATTAGGGCATATTATTAATCAAACAGAAACACGTCACGAACGCGGGACCTCTCCGTTTCGTCGGCGCGTCTCTCCCGAACTCTTTTGTGTACCGCGGGCCTAAGGAGTGGTTCGCGGTATGTAAGCCCCCGCGCTGAGCAACATGAGCGCGGCCGCCGCAAAGATTTATGGACTCAGCTATAACCCCGTGCTACAACAGTTATATAATATATTCTTAGAAAGAGAGGTAAAGAAATATCGTTTGTTGTTACGTCTTCGGATGTTACAGTTTTAAGTTTTGACTTATGTGTTCGGGTCGGTTCGCACTGGGCACAGGGTTTTGACTCGATACAGTTTTGTTGATGTCGTTTAAATGTTGATATAATTAATATCGATACAATCGACGATCTCTGTGGTTTAGGCACGTAATCGGCTCAACCTATAATTATCTTTACCAGTGCATGAAAGCTTATCTGACGAGGATATTGATATTTTGTTTAAGTAAAATAAAAATAAAAAATACAGTTAACTATTGTTTTGGCATTTTATTTAGCATTTTTTCTGTAATCTACGATGTAGCATTTTTTGGCATTTTTTTTCTATTTAAATCACATAATACAATTTATTAATAAAGATCGAGGACGTTACCGATTCAATAATCGAGTATAAAATAATCGTTTAGTTCAAGCATGCACTCCCCACGAGACTACCCGCACTCCCCACGAGACTAGCAAATTTTTTTTACTAACAATATCAGCCTTCTGATAATACACGTAAGATTTAAATTTGAAATATCCATCAAAATGTCATTTTTTTATTTCAATTATATATCATCCAATAGGATGTCACCATTTCTGATTTCCAATTATAGGTCTTAATGCAGAATTACCGTTTTTTGGCAATTATAGGCCTTATATATATTATGACATAATGCATAAAACTCGAATTTTAAAAAGTGTAGCGAGACTATGTCGCTCTTTTGTTTTGTCATTTTAATTAATGATGTGATAGTGTTTGTTTACGATTTCGAATCGATATCGATATTATTTTCGTGTTCAATGTAAGACCAAATTATAAGAATTGCTAAAGATCACTAAAGATGAATATCATGAATTTATGATATCACTATATTTTAATAAAATAACATTTTTGGAAATGACGTAACTAAGATTATTGATTATTTTTGATAACCAGTATTAGATATTTTATTTGTTACTTTTTCAGATCTACAAAAGACCTTCATTTAAAATGATATAGGTGTGATTGATAAATAATAGCTTAAGCCGTTGCGGATAAATTTCTTGACAAAAGAATTTATAAATTAACATATTTAAATCGTATTTCAAAAATCATTGAAAATGATGTTATGGTATGGTTAGAAGGTCTGGGGTTTCTTTTACCGCTTAGGTGGAAAACCAGCACATGTCCCGCCTGATGGTAAGTGTATATATAGTGTTAATGTACCCTATTATATGAACGCTTGCAACACCTACACCAACACCAACACAGGTTCGGCAACGGGCGAGTGATACCCCATCACTCGCCCGTTGCCGAACCTGTAAAAATCTTTTCACACCCGGTAGACAACCCACAACACCGGTACCCCCACTGCCAACATAACGCTTCCTCGCAGAGCTCTGGCGATCTTGCTCACCGTTAGGAACACAACATAGTACAGTCACAGATAATAGAATACTAGTAAGTAGTACAGTGCTATGTTATTTGGCTACTATTTTCTGCAAAGTGTAGGTGTTTCCCCAGTTGGGCAGCTCCAATTGTAAGTGAGTTATTCAATTCCACTATGCCCTGCCTCTCGGGGTGTTTCTTCAAACACATTATTTTCTTTTTTCGATATCCGGCTCAAAGAAATAACGAGAGTACGGAACACGACATACCATCACGTCTTTATATATCGGTTAGACAGATGCGTACTTAGGGGGCGAGCCTATTGCCATTAATCGGGCATCAACCCTTAATTTTATAGAAAAACTCCAATAACACATTGCTCGACCGGGGAATCGAACCCAGGACCTCTAGCATAGCGCTTCTGTTCATATTAACGCGCGACATAATGAACAAAATCGTATTTACTCCTACTTATATCTCGTGGGAAACAAAATGCTCTGTCTAGTGTTATTCTTAATATATCAGCCTGGCAAAGAAAAGAAAAAATCAAAATGAAAGAATCAAACTAATTGGTATCAAAGTATTTGTAACATAACGTCCCCAATATCCGCTCTATCTATACTAATATTATAAAGAGGAAAGATTTGTATGTATCAATGTATGTAACAAATAAACTCAAAAACTACTAGGCCGATTTCGAAAATTCTTTCACCATTTGAATGCTACATTATTCAAGATTAACATAGGCTATAGAATATGTATTTCGAAAAGTTTGCGATTTCATTCGTGCGTTTATTTTCCAATTACATAGTATGTTACACCTATTTATCTATACCTAAATAGTTCCTTTGTTTCGTATTTCATAAGCATGCAATGAGAGCATTGCATTGAAAATAATTATGACGCAAGATATTAAAAAGGTGTGTATGGATGATTTTAATTTTGCAAATAAATAATTACATATAAAAATAATTTGTAATGTTGTTACGTTTTTCTCCATTCTTCCTAAAATAATCTATCGATATAAAATATCGACATAGCTATATATATAGAGATAGAGTAGCTTCCTAATTATTTTTATTGTATTATACGTTCGTATTGTCGTCAATTCTTGTATGTTGACGTATTTGACCTCTATGTGTGCGTAAATTGTGTTAGTGGTGAAGAATTTAATATGTGTGAGTTCGTGGCGATACAAAATGATTTTGAGTATGTGTGCAGCAATGTCTATGTAGTGTTTCCTCCCCCCGCACCAAAAGTGACAGACTTTTTTGTTCATAGAATTAAGCGCGTCACTTGTCCAGGGATATATAGTCAAAGACCTCAGCCCGCCAAATTCAAATTACAATTGGTTTTTCGTAATTTGTAGGTATAACACATTCTAGATTCCTAGCTGTAGTAATTGCGACATTAGCTATACAATATTCACAACTTGTGTTAAAGACCTACAAATTGCGAAAAACCAATTGAAATTTGAATTTGGCGGGCTCAAGTGAACGATCCGCCTTAAAGACATGTATCCAGGGCCGTATAAGTAAATAAATAAAAAAAATGAGATTCCACAACAATTAAAAAAAAAGATTGAGGTTATAACGTGTCTGAATTTTAAGAACAATTTAAGACTCAAGTAAAGTTCATCTTCCATAAAGAAATAAATAACTAAATATATGTAAACATTTTATAATGGACCTGTTTGTAATTAACAGGTGTGTATGGGTAACATAAAATATATCATTCGTTAAAGCGGAATTTCTTTTGGTGATTCTTACTCCTCATTTTCAATTTGCTGTTGTTATCAAAAGCAAATTATTAGAGTATACTGTTTAACTAGAGTACCGTAGAACTACAAGGAAATACTAGGTAGATAAATATTTTAAATCTGATGCGTTGCCTCGATTAACGTCATGCCATCACGCCAGTATTCCCCGAAGGCTTATGCAGAGGGCCCATATAATAGGGACGAGCCTTTTGTCATTAACCTGGCATACATCCAAACTTCGAGCTGCTACTGATAATAACCCCAATAACAATTTGCTTGATCTGCGAATAAATCCCAGGACCTCTAGCGTAGCAGTCGCGCTGAAAACAACTATTCTAATGCGGCAGATATATTTACAGATATAAGGATGCAAAAGAAGATGAATTATTAGATATAGCAGAACAAGAAGCAAAACATTTAGAGATTTTAAAGAAAAGGATTGCAGAACGAAAATCAGCCTTTGCTACAAAAAAGAAATCTGATGTTATTAGACTTATACCACAGAAACCTGTTGAGGAAAGTAATGAACACCATGTAACAGAGAAAGTGACAAAAAAAGAACAAAAGCCTACAATTAACAGTAATATTGATAGACTCCCAAATCAAGAAAATATTAAAGTAAACACATCCCATGATTTCAAAGTTTTGGGAGTCAGTGAATTTGAAAAGAAGACAAAGGTATTTGACTCCTTAATCATTTAAAGTAGGTACTTCAATTATGGACTAATTACCAAAAACTCTCCAACTGTAATTTCACAGACACTAATAAATGCCACAAGCTATGGAAAACTAGTATTCACTTTTTAATGCTGATTTAAAAAAGATTCAAATGACAATTGTATATTAATTTAAATCTCTAGATACCTATTTTGTTATTTTCTGCAGTAATCCATTTCCTTGACCCCAGTAACCTACCTGAAACATAAGCCAATACAGTCTATAAATTTTAATTGTGTTTTAGGTTGCACGAGTATTGCCTTTTTGGCTATCACATCCATTTGGTATATCAACAAGTTTGAAAACATCATCATGCTGTGTACAAGATCAAGATTGGTTACACAGCACATTAAAGACAACTTTGTTAAGTGAAGGCATCACTCATTTATTCCCAGTGCAGGAAAAAGTTGTTCCTTTTATTTTGAATGAACATAAACTAAGTCATCCATTTTGGCCTCATGATATTTGTGTATCTGCTCCAACTGGTAGTGGAAAAACACTTTCATTTGTCTTGCCAATAGTTCAGGTAAAAATAACTTTGTTGCTTATCCTTAAGGCCCATTTAGATGGGGAGAGTTTCTCGTCTCGAAGATATGATTATCGAAAGAATATAAAAAAGTGTCTCCGTCTAAACATTCCCACCTCTCGCCCTTCCACTTTGGCGATAATTGCCTCGCAATAGAATATTGACAGTGTCCAGGTGCTACCATGAGTGCAGTGTGCGAGGGTATTTTAATTATCTGCTCTTATAAGACAAGAATTAATTAAAAGGAAAGGGAATAAAATAATTGTGTTGGGTTAAAAAATGGATAGCGAGAAGAAATAATTTTGGCCTTTCAAAATTATGTTTCGGGTTATTAAAGCCCAATTTTCATATATAGTTGAAGAAATTAAAAAATCTTAAAAAAAAAATGGGATCAATATCCTAGTGATTCCTAGGATATTGATCCCATTTTTAAACTTGAATGTGCAAATCTCGCACTCCAATCAATTCAATCCGATTTGTACGATACTCGTATGACATTAACAAAATATCATACAATATTGTGTTTATACAAGTCGAGATTCTCCTAAGCATGAATCTTCTTACTATAATTTATCTGTAAACAGACGCAGGAAATTATCGGCTAGCGATAAGTGACTTGCGAATCTCGTCTGACATAATCGTAGGAGAGAATTTAGTTCTTGTCTGTATGTAAACATTTTGATACGATAATGTTATGGCGATGATTGCTTGCGATAGTAGCATACGATTTCTCGTACCGAAACGTGCTAGAAACTCTCCCCGTCTAAATGGGCCTTTAATCTATGAAGTTTTTTTCCCTTTACAGTAAATAATTCATTACATTCATTTTTCAGATCCTTATGAAAGATGTTGGGTGCCATGTAAGAGCTCTTGTAGTTTTACCAGTCCAAGAATTAGCATCACAAGTAGCTAAAGTATTTAAGAAGTATTGCATGAAGACACGGTTAAAGGTTGCATTATTAGGTGGGTCTACACCAATGCAGCAAGAACAACAAAATGTTGTTAGATACAGTAAGTAAAAATTTAATTCTGATTTACTCAAACTAAATCTTGTGTGTGGTGTAATATATCCATATCTATTATATAGAGTGATTATGAAATTGTGTTACATTTTTAGCTGAATCAGCCGGATGGGTAAGCCAAGTGGATATCATAATAAGCACGGCTGGACGATTAGTAGAGCATCTGCAGGCTACAGAAGGCTTCACCCTCAAACATTTGAAATTTTTAGTTATTGATGAAGCAGACCGGATAATGGATCACATACAAAATGATTGGCTTTATCATGTAGATAAACACATTAAGTTAGAGAATGAACTGATGACTGGACACCATTCAAATCTTACATGGAATAGTCTTGTTGAGCATAAACCTCTACCTCATAAATTGCTTTTCTCAGCAACTTTGTCTCAGGACCCTGAAAAGTTAGAACAATGGGGATTATTTCAGCCGAAATTGTTTTCTGCTGCTCAATCAAATAATTATGAGCATGAGGACCAGATTAGGCTCTATGCTACACCAGAAGAGTTAATAGAACATTATGTCACTTGTGATGCTGAGCACAAACCACTTATCTTGTATCATGTCTTAGCTGATCTTAAATGGGATAAAGTGTTGTGCTTTACTAATGCAGCTGAGTCAGCACATAGGTTAGCTGTCCTTCTGAACACATGGGGCAATGGAAAACTGAGGGTGGCTGAACTATCTTCAGCTTTAGACAGGTCAACAAGAGAAAGTGTTTTGAAGAAATTTACGCAGTCCGAAATAGATGTGTAAGTAATATGCTACATTAAATTTAATGCAAGGTGAATGAAAGGTTTAAAAAAATGAGAGGTTTTCCAGGATTGAAACTTTAACACAGATCAGGATTGAAATTTCAACATCCACACCTGAAAACTAAAACCTTCGCTTAAAAATCCTTCAACCAAAAACTTACCTAAAACTATGTCAATGGGCAAAACTGACAATTTACACTACTTTTAGCATATACACTAATGATTTTAATAAAGGTTTTAAAAGTTAGTTGTGAATATTGTATATTTAATAGATTAGATAGATTTAATATAGAAGTGTCGGTAGCCTAATGGCTAGGGCGTCGGACTTGCGATCATGTGGTTGCCGGTTCGAACCCCACCCATTGCACTACCGACGTGAACCCACTCGTAACACAAGCAATCTAGCTTAGCACGAGGGGTTAACGAGAATACTAGTAATGTGCGACCCGCATTCCTAGTAAGCTTTTTTTACCAAAAAAAAAATGTCACAATTACGACTGCCATGAATCTAGAATATGTTATAGATCTACAAATTGCGAAAAGCCCATTGGAAATTTGAATTTGGCGGGCTCAGGTGAATCATCAGCCTTAAGGTCACCCACTGACGATGCTGATGATGACGATGATTTTAATGAAACTTTACAATATTAAAGCTCTTTCTTAGGGTTTTTTCAGATACAATATCTTTATGAACACAATATTTTTCGTTTGGCGTAGCGGCTGAGCGATCGGCTTCAGCGCCACGTGTTGTAGGTTCGAAGCAAATATTTGTATGATATACAAGTAGTTGTTATCTACAACAACAAGTAGTTGTTGTCTAGGTGTTTATGTATGTGAGAATTTGTGTTTGTAAAAGCACCCACAGTACAGAAAATCATTAGTGTGGGGCACCATAAAAATGAAACTGTTGAACCTGTTTTTTAAATTAAATAATAAAAGGTGGTCAGTGTATTAAGATATTAAGAGGTCAGTCAAATGGCGCTAAGAGGTTGTAGGCTTGAATCGCCCCTTGGCTCTTGCCCCTAATTGCCTAAGCCGCTGTATCAACTCGCCTGCTTGATTATTAGATACCCAAAATCGCCCTTGATTGTTAGTAAGTTAAAAGTACCGTCAGCACACAAGTTTTTAAATATTTCAATTTTTTTTTCTTCAAATTTTAATTGTTTCTTCTTAGGACTTAGTGGTGAAGAAATAAAACTGCACATAGAGTTACAAGTGTAATTTGGGATGTAATCCCGTACATAATATTTGTAATTCTGTTTTCAATTCAATTTTGTTACACTTTTTGGTTTATAGATAATGAAATAAAAACCACAGATCAAAGTTATGTACGTACAAAATAATCACTGATTTTCTTATTAAAGATAACGGTTTTGTACAAAAAGCATTGCAAGTTATATTATTATATATAATAATAATAAAAAAAATACCAATAAAATCACAGTTCAAAAATGACTTTACATAAAAAAAAAAACTTATATTGCAATAATTTATACTTATAATACAAAATATGAGATTTTTTATAGGAAATATAAGTTAATTACATTTGAATATTTATGTAATTTGAAAGATTTTACAATATTTGTTGAAACTAATCTAAAAATAAACAATTGTAAGTTTGAAAATAATAATATTATATATTTTTAATAATGTGATAATTAAAAGTAATAAAAAAATAACACATTCAAATAGTAAAAAAAAGTAAATGCAGTATATTGGTCATCCCTAACTTTGAAACACTTCTGCATGTCAGTAGGTGAAATACACACAATAATAGCAACAAGTTAAATTTACTTAAAATGCACCAATTATGACTCAATAAAGCTAAATTCAGTACTGACAGAGAGATAATGAAAGTGCAGTACAAGTAAAACAAAATGGCGTCAGCATAAGCGTCAGTAATTCTGTATCTATCTTTCAAAGGTATCACCGTAATCTAATGATTAATTACTTCTTAAAATTCTAGAGTCGGCAAACTTATATTCGATTATAATAAAAAGTTAAAACTTACCTTAACTTCCAATCAGGAATTACACTCACAATACACAGGAATATTTCACCTACATAGTTAGATTTGCAGATGAGTACTAAACTAATTAGCAAATATCGCAAAACGCATCCCTTCATTCATTATTAATACGAACTTAGAAAGATAATGCATTATATAATTATACAATTCTCTCAATGGGCCATACTATATTTTAACTAAGCGTATTGGAACCATGAAAAGGGTTCCTTTTTTATACAAGGTGAGCCAGGTCGCAAAAACTTTTTTGGCTAACCATACCTTTTTTAGTTAAAATTCAAAGGAAATGCCGTAAGGGCGATTCAATACACCAAAATAATTAATTTAATGTTAATTTTCGACGGGTCCCTTCGTGAGGGGCAAATCACTCCATAAAAATAAATAAAAACGGGACGATTTGAACATTTTAATCGAAAGGGGCAACAATTAAGGGGCGATCCGAGCCTACACAGCTAAGAGTATTTAAAACATGGAAAAACGGAACCCTTTTTCGTTGAGTTTTTTCAAGGTATGTACTTAGTTGAAGCTTGGTCAGGACAATGTCGGTTGCGTTAGCTAGTCCTCAATAAACTCTTAAAAAAATCTTCTGGTTTGTGCTGCTCTGTCAGAATGGTGTCGCCATTTAATTTAAAAAACAATGAAATATGTATACAAAATTGTTCCTCATACAACCTCAACACATGAAATACGCGAGATGCCGTACCATTTTTACATTAATTTAGCATTTTGACCATATAAAAAATAAATATCATACCATATAAAAATATAATTTATCAAATCTAAATATTGTTTGCAGATTAATTGGCACCGATGCTTTAGCAAGAGGCATTGATATCTCAGATTGTAACTATGTCATATCTTACGATCCTCCTCGGAACATTAAGACGTATATACATAGAGTAGGTCGCACCGGACGAGCAGGACGTATTGGCCACGCCATCACTATTCTGTTACAGAATCAATTGAACCAATTCAAGGTAAGTAAGGACACAACTTATAGGTACTTGACATTAGTTTTTGGTGTACAATCAAGGATATTCTATTCTATTTTATAAGATTATAAAGAGGTTATACGAGGGTGGTTTGATAAATCAGTGACTTTCAGAAAACAAAAAAGAGATGGATCATGGAATTTTGTTTTATTTTTAACCGACTCCAACAAAAAGGAGGAGGTTCTCAATTCGGCCGGTATTTTTTTTTATGTATGTACACCGATTTCGCTGAGGTTTCTGAACCGATTTACGTAATTCTTTTTTGTTTGATGTGGTATAGTTTCGAATTGGTCCCATAAAAATTTGATTCAGATAGGCCCATTATAGGCCGACCGTTTAACTCGCGTATCGCCTGCGCGGTAAGAAGGGAGCGGGGGCGGGTAACGCTACACACGGAGTCAATAATCCAAAGATTTATCTCAAGATAGACATTGTTGGTAAAGAATAAAATAATAAGTATCTTTTTTAAGTATTTATTTTTAAGTTTTACAAATATTTTATAATAGCTTCATAGGTAAAAAATCATAATACAATAATTAACTCCGTTTAAGAAATATTTAACCACAGATAAAAATAATATAGGACTATTCGTCACTTATATCCATATCGCTTAAACCATCATCACTGTCTGAGTAGCTTGAGGAGTCAGATTCTTGCAAATTAATAATAAATCGGTCCATCTCTTCATCAACAATGCGATCGTGCAGACAATATTCATCTTCAATAGTTTGTACATGTTTATCGCAGTTAACCCATTTTTCTACAGAGAATTCGGCAAATAACTGTTCCAGTGTATTTTTCTTTTTGTCTAAATTAGAATCAATTTCAATTTTTGCGAGCTGTCCTTTGATATCCCTCCAAACCAATTCGATTGGGTTCAAGTCTGGATGATATGGAGGCAGCCGTAAGACTTCATGACCTGCCGCCTTTAAAATTTCATCTATTTTGTAAGTATTTTCTGTCGCGTGTTGTTTAATTAAATTCAAGAAATCACATTTTCTTAAAGACGTATCAAATTCAACATTGTGTCTTTGCAGCCAGGTCTGCATGGTGGCTTTTGTGGATGTCATTGTAGGCTTTTTGTCCTCTTGTACCGAGTGGTATGCGGCATTATCCATAATAATAACTGAGCTTGGCGGTAAATTTGGCAATAGCTTTTCTCTAGTCCATTTGCTGAAGTTTACAAAATTCATATCGCTGTGATAATCTCCGTTTTTGCTTTTGGATTTAAAAATTAAAAGAGCTCTATCGATAAATCCGGCTTGTCCACCAGCATGTACAATAATTAAACGTGGCCCTTTGCCAATATGCGACAGCACCCCTCGTTCTTCATTGGATTGCCAACACGCTGGTACATTTAATGACGAATTGACATATGTTTCATCGAGGTAAACAATGTTTCTTTGATCTCTTCTGTGCTTCTTCATCGCATTAAGATAATGCCACCGCCACGATACGATGTTTGGTTGTTCAATCAATAATTTTCTTTTTGATTGACATTTCTTAAATCGAAAGCCAAGTTTGTGAATCAATGTTCTCAAATATTCTCGGCCACAATTTAAAATCCTTCTTCTCTGAGTTTCGCATTCAACATTTTTAACGTAGGAACCTTCTTAAAAACCGTATAAAATTGAGTTATTTTTCTTCTAACAACGCCCTCTGTAAAACTGTCAACATCAATTTTTTTCTTTCGGATTTGTTTAATTTTTTTTGGTGATTTAAAATTTACATTATTTTGTTCATCTTTCAGTTCATTTCCTTCTTTTATTATTTTACATATGGTAGTCACCGAAAGTCCTGTAGCTTTAGCAACAAGTTTGTTTAGGTTTACGTCTTCAAGATACTCTTTAGAATTATGATCTGGTTTTCTGGCTTTAAAAATGAATATACATTGTATGCTATTTGTTTAGCTTGCTTGTTAATTTTGTTCGCAAAACTGGAAGAGCGATTCATCTTGAGATTTATCTTGGCAGTCGTATACCTTGTGCGTTAATGTCCAAGCGTGCGTAACAAAAATACCAACCGCGCGCTGCGAGCACAGCCAGCGCACTGCCGCACTTGACGTAAGCTCTCTGCTCCGCGCACCTCTTTCACCCATCCGCTAACATCTCCCCCCGCTCCCTTCTTACCGCGCAGGCGATACGCGAGTTGAACGGTCGGCCTATAGCTTTTATTTTTTATATGAACATTTTTTTATTTAAAATCTAAAAAATAAAAAATAGTTCTGAGAATACAGTCGAGTTCAGAATCGTTCATTTCGTTTTTGTTATAGGTAGTTAGGGTTTTTGCTATTATCGTTATTATTGTTCGTTAGTGTTTTGTTATTATTGTTTGTCGGTATCGTGTTTTCGGATTGGAAGACATTATGCAATAAAGTAGATAAAAAATATCGAGCAGGAATATAAGGAAAGCGACAGAATTATTGATATATTTTACTGATGAATTGTGTATTCGTGGAAGCGAAATTAATCGGAGGAATCGGAAACGGGTTTTGAAGACGAAGACGATCATTCTGCCGATGGAACGGACCTCTTCTAAGGGTGCTACGTTCATGGAAGGTGTAACCCTGCTTTAAATAAATAAATATTTTTGATACATATATATTATGTTATGCATATGTATAAAATAAAAATCTATCTACTTACTGATCTAATACTAAATAGGCTATTTGCATTAGTAATGTTCCACTCGACTGTACCATGTCTAAGAAGGCGGATGCAACACCTTCAGCCCGGCCAAAAAGATTGGGGAGTACTGTACATACATTCCAAAAACATAACCAAAGAGTATAATAAAAATAATATAGTTGAACATAACCCTAAACCCCAATAAAGTTCTGGTGCAGTCGGGTAATAAACAGTCCTTTTTTCTACAAGATTTTTAGAGGCAGTTAGTTGACACTTTGACAGGATAACGTCTGTCAGGCCAGCTAGTTAGAAATAAAAAACATTTGAACTTGAACTAACTAAACTTTAGTAAGTATTTATAGTTTTTGTTAGTTTTTCAAATTCAGACCTTGTAAAAGTTTTACTATAATTATGAAGTCTTTAGTTTTAATTAATAATCATTAATATAGAAACAACAAGTCAACGATTGCGCGGCCATAACTTCCTAAGCTTCCTAAGCTTTCATTTTTAGGTTTCCGTACCTCCCTTATAATATTATAATGTAATACCTACCTCGAAAGGAAAAAACGGATCCATTATAAGATTACTTTGTTGTCCGTCCGTCCGTTTGTCTGTCTGTCAAGACCCTTTTTCTCATTAATTTTTAAGTACGGAACGCTCGGTGCGCGAGTCCGACTCGCACATGGCCGGTTTTTTTTCAAATCCAGTCCTCAATTGGCAAATAAAACATTACCTAAATAACATTATTTTGATGAAGCATAAAATTCGACTCGACTCGACTTATTAAATACCAACTTTTTCAAAACCCTCGACTAAATGAATACCCACACATATTAGTACACGAAACCGTCGGGGCTGCCATTCCCATCTCTGTTCTGAATATCAATTGATATGTAGTACCTATACAAATGCTACGATGTGTTTTGTAGAACTAAGTGCAGCCTTCGCCGGATTTCCTTTTTGGTAAGTGTATATGTAGTCATATAGTCGAGTGGTTCGAATATGTTATTTAGGTAGGTAATGCTTGTTCATGTCTTGTACATTCGTCGTGGGATTATTTATTTTAACCTTTACAATTATAACAATTTTAAACAGATGTATTAATAGAAACATTTGATTGAGGTAATAAAAACGTCATATTAGTCGCTAGAGAAAAAGCTGCACCCTAAACTAAAATTTCGTGTTAATTCAGCGAAAGCCCGCCAAATAAAGCCAGTGACGTTATGTTAATGTTATAATAATTTTATTGCACTAATACGAATATAGTTAAAATACTTATTCTTCCTTGTCCCAATAATCTAATAACTATTATTATGATTAATCCATTTCTTTGCAAGGTGACATATAATTTGCTTAGAGACACCACTAATAGCAATAACATAAACGTTCGTAAAGCAGCGCACTGACCAACAACGTCATACTGTTTTTATCAAGCCAGTAGATTCATATAGTTTCAAATCTACCCTCATTTTTTAGTTCTATTACTAGTCGATATTAACGCGCGCGCACACGCTCGAATCAGCTAGGTACCTACTCTCTTTTGTTAGTCATAATGTGTCTATCCCCGCTTTTATTGATCTGAAGTTTATGTTTCAGGAAATAATACAATCCGGTGGTAAAGCTGCAGTGCCACAAATGGAAATCGAAACAAATGTTCTCGATCGTCTCACAAGTAGCTACCAACTTGCAATGAATGAAACAAAGCGGCAAATTCATGTCGAGGTCGATACAAAAGTGAAAAAGTCCTTGGAGATTAAAAGGAGACTTAAATCAAAACCACAAAAACGAAAAATTACGTGACCATATACATAAATAATATAGGTACCTCGTTTCATCTTATCGAGTAGAACTAAGCATGAAAAAATAAATATTAAGGCCCACTTGCACCAACTTCTTAAATGTGTTTAAATTGTATTTAAACACGAAATTTCTATGAAAAATGGTGTTTAAATACAATTTAAACATATTTAAGTAGTTGGTATAAGTGGGCCTAAGTTAAATATGTTAGTGGATTTTTTATTTCATGTATGTATATGTATTTTAAAGAGTAGGATTTATTTTATTATACTAATAGGGTCGGCTGGATTTGCAGAATTTTATAACATAACATACCATCACGCCTGTATTCCCCTAAGGGTTAGGCAGAGGTGTACTAAGGTACACCCACAGTTCGCCGGTATGTTTAGGTCCCATGTAATAGGGGGCGAGCCTATTGCCATTGCAGAATTTTATTGTGGACATTTTTACCTTCAACTGCACAACAGACCGAGCGTTATTGGCATAAACTTTGCTTTTAAGATAGCCTCATAAAAAGAAGTCCATGGGAGTTAAATCTAGTGATTGTAGCCACTGACAACGGATTATCATATTTTCGGAAAATTTTGACTAAGCAAATCTATGACCTGATGACCTGGCTCTGAATGCGGAGTCGCCCCATCTTGCTGAAACCACGTGTGCGTCGAGTAGGATGTCTGAGCTCGCAAATTGGCTGAAAAATATTCAGTAATCCATAGTTTTCACTGTTGACATTTACAGCAATTTTCATGAATTTTCAAAAAAATAGGGACTGAACTCAGGACCTATGATTACGTACGTCGATTTTTTTATTTTTTAATCTTGATGGGCAAGCATGATCGCCAATCTCTCTGCAATGCAGGGGCCGTTGATGATTCAGTCCCGGATAACGTATTTTTGGAGTCCCAGTAGCGAGTTTAGTTTATTGACGTGACCGTTTAAAGGAATCCTCATCGCTCCAAAAGATGCAATTTACCTACAGTGCAAAATCTCTGCAACATCCGATCACAGCAGGTTTTTTCGTAAATTGAAGTCACAGTTTTCTTGGACTAATTGGATCCTAAAGGAATAAAAGTAAAACTGTATTTTTTTTAATTTCGTGAACAACACTTTTAAGGGGTCGTGGATTAGATATTATTATAATTAAAGATAATATTTTTTAATACAAATAAGATGGCAAACACCTTTAAAATTTAAGGCATTTTAATATATTTAGGAGCCACAAAAAGATTTCACTGTGAAATCGATGGGGTTTCTAAAAAAATCTTAAAAAAGTTTTGGCAAAGATGTGTAAGTACCTACCTAAAATTTTATGCAAATATATATTTTTTTAATTCCTCTATGCTGCACGCTAATTGCCTTATTATCCTAGTGGTCCTGAGCGCGATTGCTACGCTAGAAATCTTGGGTTCGATTCGCAGATTGAAAAGTCAGTGTTATTGGGTTTTTCTATAAAATTCTCAGTATGTAGCAGCTCGGAGTTTGGAATGTCCGGTTATCTAATGGCCTTAGACTCGCGTCCTATTTAAGTATACATGGGACATGAATAGGTACTAACAAAAAATGTAACAAAAATTCGACATTAAAAACATTTATCGTCGTTTCCGGAAATTCTCAAGATTTTTGAAGTATTTCACTGTTTATTGAAATTATCTATCCACTAAAACCCTTCGCATGAGATACCTATATCATATCTTACTTAAAATAAGAATTTAAGTGAGCCGTGTCTGTACATTGCTTATATTTACAAAAAAACTAATTTGGGGGACTCAGAATCAGTAACACAATCCATTTCTATTATTTTTGGAACTTTTGTCTGTCTGTCTGTCGGTTTGTCTGTGTGTTTGACCGCGCATCAAATGAAAACTACCGAAGAGATTTGGAGGAAGTGGACAGGAATTCATAGCCTGTTTCTTGGATTAACATTTAGGCTATATTTCATTAAAATCGGTTCACTCAAATAAATAATTACATATAAAAATAATTTGTAATCGTTGTTACGTTTTTATCCATTCTTCCTAAAATATGTATGTTCAATGTGAAGCAATACTGGAATGTTTATCTGTGACTGTACCATATCAATATCCTAGACAACGTATTGGCAAAATTTTCCATGTACCATCCTGTAGAACTAACCTCGGTCGACATTCGCCGATTTCCAGAATATGCTCTGAATACAATGAGATCAGCACATTATACCCAGACCTTGACGTGTTCTCTGACCCACTTTCGAAATACAAGCGTAAAATATTATCGAAAACAACTTCATCTTTCTAGAAATAAGTCTACAAATAGTTTCTATATCATTCAAGTTTTGTTTCTTTTTCTAAATCTGTAATATTATAATTGTGTGCTTTAATGGTAAATGTTGTGTATACCTGTAATTGGCATATGTATCAGACCTTTTCTATGTATCTTTTCTATTAATTGTGAAATATGTATGCTGTTGGTGTACCTATCAAAATAAATAAATAAATAAAATAATCTATCGATATAAAATATCGACATAGTAGCTTCCTAATTATTTTTATTTTAATATACGTTCGTATTGCCGTCAATTCTTATATGTTGACGTATTTGACCTCTATGTGTGCGTAAATTGTGTTAGTGGTGAAGATTTTGATTTTGAGTATGTGTGCAGCAATTTTATGTAGTGTTTCCTCCCCCGCACCAAAAGTGACAGACGAGTTTAGGCGGGAAAATGAAAAGTGCACATTGTCGATTTTATATTATTTTTCAAAACTTGAATTTCTCCGAAGTTTAATGTGTAATTATGGTGGATAATTAACCATTAAGTGTTCGTGAACGTGTGAGAGTGTAGGCAAATGATATAAAATTGAAAATCGCGACTTTTTGGGTTCACACCTAAACTCCATCGAAGCCTCAATAAAGTTTCTACCGTTTTATTGGGGCAACTGAACATTATACTTGACACTGGCGAACACAAAAAGTGTGGTGCCATAATACAATCCCATGATGGGAAATAATTATTACCTACTTGATTATTCTAATACTTGACACTGGCAAATACACAAAAAGTGTGATGCCATAATAATAAAAAAAAAAAAAAAAAAGTGACAGACTTTTTTGTTCATAGAATTAAGCGCGTTACTTGTCCAGGGATAGATAGTCAAAGGCTTATAGTAGTACTATATGCGTATACATCTCTTAGTAGTCTGTGGCTTATGTTATGGATAGCACGGATCAGTTGCCAGATGGTTACATTTCTTAAATTTTTCGTAACTTTTGACCCCCTCGCGTAACATGTAAGTAATTTTTATTCTTAAGGCATTTTTCGTAACTTTTGAGAACAACGAGATTAGTATAGGTACTAGATTCTTATTTTATTGCAAACAGTATAGGAACGCATCCAAATTGAACTATCATTTTAAACAACTGAAAAAAATTTAGGAGCTAAAAAAAAAAAGGTCATTCGACATCATAGATCCCAAAATGTAACTTTTGCACCAAAAATGTTTCCAGAAACGTAATTTTCAACTCAGGGCTCTGGCAACACTGGCACGGAT
This sequence comes from Acronicta leporina, assembly GCA_947256265.1. Lineage (NCBI taxonomy): Eukaryota > Metazoa > Arthropoda > Insecta > Lepidoptera > Noctuidae > Acronicta > Acronicta leporina. Next base: position 11,793,009 of record OX366512.1, read on the forward strand.
GGCACAATTGAATTTTGACAAGGAAGGTACAAAGGCCTCTTTACTTTACAAATTCAAAAAAATAAAAAATTCAAATCAAACCGTCAAATCGACAAGAAATTTGAATTGAAAATTGAGACTTGTTCGAGTTCAGTTTGTCTATCTCCTCGAGATTATCGTATAATTTTTGATAATCATGACACTAACTCTGTCTCACGTTAAAAACTTTAAAACTTCTAGAAATACGTATATTGTCGACGCTCAATTAATTTATCCTAAATTAGTACTTTATGAAAATAACTGCAGTGTTCGTGTAGTGGATGTACTCGAAAAACATGAAGAAACTGAAGAACTGAAAGTTATCCATAAGTTTGAACAAGAAATCGCGGACAAAATAATGTTCGAACATTTAGTATACCTGGTTTTCAAGTCTGGTGAGATTATAGCCATAGATACGCTCAAGGGCAGTCAAATCAGAATAAGAAATGATACCAATACCAGCTTGAAAATTTGTAAAATTGGTTTATTTGAGAATCGTTTACAATTAATTAGTGAAAGTGCCGACACCTTTGAAATACCATATCACATGAACGAATTGGCCAAACAGATAGGTGAATGTATTGATTACATCTGTGTCCCTTTTATGAAGACTTATACAAGCAAATCGATTAAGATGAGATATGAATCTCTAAGTGGTCTGAGTATATTTATTGAAGACAAAACTGTCATAGTGAAATGTCCAATAACAGGCTTGTTGGAGGTCACATCTACTGAGATTAATTTAGACAATGTTGTATCATGGAGAGATTGGACAATTTTTTCTAATAATTCTCAAATGTGGATGGTTGATTTAAGAAAATCCATAGTTAAATATGAATTTGAGAAAACAGAAAGAAATTATTACCCTATGTTGGTCTATGATGATTTGTTATACTATCTCCTCTGGAGCAGTGATGAGGTAGGACATAGAATTTAATGTTATTGATTTTTAAGCCATTGAGTAAAACCTATGATCCCCATATGTAACACCTGTCATGAGAAGCAGACGAGCACTCTTAGCCACCCTAGACTGTTTAATAGTACCTGCTCATTTGTTTATCTCTTTAAAAATACTCCTACCACACTAAAAATTAATGGCTTAAGAGGCCGTCCTAAAAATTCACTTGATCGAGTTTAGGTAAATTCTATATTTGTGTGCGCTTTTCACGCACACATGGCTGCAGATCGAGCGTACGAGCCTATAAACAATTTTGATCCTTTCATTATTAAATTAATTTTCTAGTTTTTTTCTCGTTAGTTCTTTTTGGTATTTTAAATTTTGTTTTATAAACTTTAAAGGGTGGAAATTGGGCTGCAAATTGTAATTAAAATGTAATTGTAGCTACTCATTACAAATAAATACCCAGCGACGAGTTTAATGATTTATGGATTTTAACATTTTAAGGGGAGGAAACGGGGGTTGAAGCATGATGGTTAATATACTTATTAGTATGGGTGAATAGTTTTTAAAGGTAGGTATTTGAATATGAGATATGTAGCTACTCTTCATAAAAAATTGTGTTTCAGGGTTTTTGAATTTTCAAACTGACTTTGGAGGGTTGATAGTTTTACCTATTTCTAGGCACTTCAAAATCGTGATATTTTATTAAATGTTTATCAAAACACATTTGGTTATGACTGAAACCGCTCGGTTGTATGTACATGTGGTGATTTTGGTATGTAGTTTAACTTTGCTCCAGTTCATTGTGAAAAATATGAGATGTTTGAAGAACTGGTATTTGTTTTTCAAAATTTACCATGCACGTAGAATGTGCCTAATGAAGGACCAACATAAGACATTAGTAACTACTACAGTAGTAGTCACGGCGATAACTACAATATTCATATCTTTGAATGTATTAAAACCTTTGCTTATAAATAATTTATTGTAAGATGAGGTTGCTTTTGACTAATGGACATAGCTTTGTAATAGGTGCTATGATTGCATAATTTTTGTTCAACAAGTTTTGTTCCATATGGAATACAGCTGTCATCTTTGGGCGGATGCAAAGTACTTGGGCCATTTGACTCAGTCCAAAGATGCCTTATAAGGATTGTCGACGACCCCATCATTACGTGTGATATCGAGCCCTTAAGCCTAAAGAGAGACACACATAGGGCGACGAACCTTATGTCTGTTCTACAGCCTATATTGCCCTGCATCGTAACACTCGCATAAGATCTAATAATATTATTATTGAAATATCTACTATTACTGTATGGACTTTAAAAGAGACCATGATTCTCTGAGTTTATTTCGATGTTTCTTCTCAGAGGTCGTCAGTTAGGAAATGCCGGCGCCATCTAGTTAAAAAAAAAGTAAAACATTGACATGTAAAAGTGTCTTTAAAAGATCTATTTACAGAAATAAATATCATTTATCATTTATATATGGACTGTGTTCTGAGGAATTAAAAACTACTACTAAAATAACTTTATAATCATATCTAGTGCAAAAAAATCACAAAAAGATAGTTAACAGTTCATATCCATCTTGAAAAAAGTTAACCAATTTTTAATCTTGGTTTCAAAATTAATATGATTTTCGTAATCAGCCCCTGAGAATCCTTGAAATTGACACCCATATCAATTTATTTAGAAAAGCATTTTCGTAATCAGCCCCTGAAAATCCTTGACATTCACACCCGTATCAATTTATTTAGAAAAACAATGTCCGCCATCTTGGATTTAAAAAATTAATGTCATTTTCGTAATCAGCCCCCGAAATTCTTTAAAATTGACACCCATATCAATTTATTTAGAAAAGCAATGTCCGCCATCTTGGATTTAAAAATTAATGTCATTTTCGTAATCAGCCCCCGAAATTCCTTGAAATTGACACCCATATCAATTTATTTAGAAAAGAAATGTCCGCCATGTTGGATTTCAATGTTTATATCATTTTCGTAATCAGCTCCTGAAAATTCTTGAAATTGATACCTATATCAATTTATTTAGAAAAGTAATGTCCGCCATCTTGGATTTCAAAATTAATGTAATTTTCGAAATCAGCCCCTGAAAATCCTTGAAATTGACACCCATATTAATTTATTTAGAAAAGTAATGTCCGCCATCTTGGATTTCAAAATTAATGTCATTTTCGTAATCAGCACAATGAGAAACTTGTACTATACCCATACTTCCTACAAAAAATACCAGACCATATTATATTATAGGGCTTTTCTAGAAATTAGTTAATTAAATAGAATTAATTAAATTCAACATATCAAGTTAACTGTGACACAAAGCGATACGTCCTCTCGCTGGGAAGGCCCATTCGTGACTGCCGCGACCGGCTTGGCGCGCCCGATATTATAGCACAATTATAGGTCTTTTCATCTTTGATTTACTAAATGAAAATATATTATTTTTGAAAAAATAATTTTTGATCCTATTAGGCCCACTTGCACCAACTTTTTAAATATGTTTAAATTGAATTTAAACAACTTTTCATAGAAATTTCGTGTTTAAATACAATTTTAACACATTTAAGAATTTGGTGCAAGTGGGCCTTAGAGAGATAACTGAAGATTATTAAGTAATTTAAAAAAAATCAATATGTCTTTCTAAAAAATAGAAAAAAATACATATTTGTCTGCAATTTTCACGAAAAATTACGTTATGTAAATATTTTTTTCCTGCTATATTTTGTATGAAACTTGAAAAAAGTGCTTCCGCTAGTGCCAAGTAGAGTATATGGTGGGTTTTATAGCATTTTTTAATATTCAATAATACTAATATTTTCTTGTAAACCGATCATCAAACGTCACTCGAAACGCGTTTTTTTGGAAAAGCAGTTGTCAATAAAAGGGATTTACGATTTATAGAAGTAATTTGAAAAATCCATTTCCGCCAGTGCCAGGTTTAAGAACAGTTCTTTTCAAATAATTAATAACTTTATATAAATTCTTTGTAGGTTTCTCACAATCGGTCATCAAAATTCACTAAAATGCGTAAATTTTTAGGACGGCCCCTTAAATGGAGTATTGCTCAGAATAAATAAAATAATAACAGTGAATAAGTACTTAATGAAAAGTATTGTCTCCTAGTGGTACCAAAAATAAACAAGTAAAAGTTGCCAAGCCATGAAGCTTCCAATAAAATTTATGTGATATTTTGATTGCAGGTGCAGATTCACTGTGCTAGTTTTGCGCTGATACCGCAAAAGCATCCAGGTAGTGTCAACCATGCAGAGGACTTAAATAAATCACTGGCATCTCAAGAAACTCTAAAAAAACAACTCAAAACCTTAATTGAGTCTATTACAGATAACACAAAACTAGGAAGTGTGTTACAAAAACTACAGCCTCTATTCGAGATCATTGATGATTTTAAATTCCTTATTGAAATTATGCAAGAACTATGCAAACACAGTTTAATTTACAAATCACTGTTGTATCCCCTTCAAAAGAGAATATTTGCTACAAATTATGATAATCTAATTAGAATGATTAGTGATTTATCAATCAAAATTGACTTGATTGAATATATAAATTTTACCAATAATAATGCTTATAAAAATTTTGATTTTTTTGATCACAATTTTAGGGAACTTTGTATTACATTTATATCTGAATGTGATTTTGATATTGCATCTATTTGTTGGTTAAAATATTCTCAGCTAAAGTTGACTATCATACCTGATGATGTAGTAAATATTCTAAATGCTATAAAAAATAGTACAAAATTAACTTCAATCATTATTTGGTTAAAAAACTTTATTCCATTGTTATTAGAAACAAATCCATTTTACATTGACCTATTTGTCAGATGGGGAAGTGAAAGGGTGTTTATGTTAGAACAGTCTGCATTTTGGCCAAAGATAGGGTTAAAATTTGTTGAAGAAGTTATAGTCATCTTAGAAACATCTTTGAAATCCATATCTTTAAGACCAATTTCAATGGATGACCTTGATTTACTTAAAACAAGAATATTAAACATAATAGAATTGAAAGACAAATATAAAATTAATATGTTACTGAATGAACTGAGCTTGCAGAGTCCTAGTGAAGTTGCTCTCATAATGTTACGTCGCTGTTATAATGAAGATCTTAAATCATTTTTACAAAATTACTTGCCAGCTTATGCCATGCAAAATTTATTTGATTTAGATGATATTCTTGGTTCATACATTGCAAGTGAAGCGGCAAGCAGTGGTGGTGGTATTGATGGCCCACGCCTAGAGATCTTATTGGAATCATTCCTCTCGTACAACAATAAACTTGAATGTTTACTCCAAGTGTTAAAAGTTTTGGATGTTCCATGGAATTCAACAGTACTTGAATTAGCAGTCAAGACTGTCGCCAACACAACGAAAAAATTTACTTTAACTGATTCAGAGAGATTACTATCCCAAGAAATCCAAAAAGAAATAAATTATGCAAATCTGAAAGTGGTACTCAAGAAATACAATTTTCCAATAACATGTACTAATTATAATTTAGTACTACAGAAAATAGTCAGTACTCCCGTAATAGAATTGGACGATTTAAATATAATAATGGGTGTCATGCCTGTTTATTTTAATTATGGCAATGCTTTATACATAGAAAGATGTCTCCAAGACTGTGAAACTAAAGCAGCTTTAAATTACTTTAACAACTTAGTATCAAAAGAAAAAAATATTTTGTTCAAAACAGTGTTAGCAAAGTATGATCAAATAATTTGTAGATCTACAAGCAACATGATCATTGAACGAAATTATATAGATTTCCTTAAAGGAACAAAACTCCTTAATGAAATTGAAATTAACAATATTGAAATACTGTATAATTTTAAAAATTCTTACAATTTATTATTAAATATGAATGATATTTATAATGAAAGAGCTTGTGAAACTGCAGTAGATTCTTGGATATGTCAAAATGGAGCCACTGCTAGCTCTGGTCGAGGTGGCAGTGTTATTCAGTTAACACATGCATGCCGGACCGAATATTCCGTACTTATGGCTTTATTACGAAGTACTTCTACTTGCCACGCAGTACGACAAATTGTTGAATATCTCTTGAGATCGTTTTCGACCAGAGATGTATCAGCTGATGATTTTGTTGCACTTTTGTCTCAATTTAAATATGGAGAGAATTCTAAACTGTTGTTAAATTCTTACAATGTGTTAATTGAGCTAACTGTCAATTGCAGTGAAGAATACCTACACAATTTAATACAACAGTTGTGCTTATTGAACAATCTTATAAATATTTGTGTAGTTGTAAAGAATCTATCATTAGCATGGAAATTTCATTACATATTTTTACCTATTTCATCAAATACAACTGTCAATAGTTTAATTGACTTCTATAAAACTCTACAATTTTCAGATGATACCCATATATTTATTTCTAACATCCACAGCAAATGTGATTTTACTTCTCTGCGGATGGTCTCTAACTTTTTAGTCAGCTCTGAATTATCAACCAGACTAATGTTAAAAGATAATAATATAAATGAGATAGCAAGAAGGGTATTAGCAAAAGTAATTGCATACCAGGAACTTGATGAAGTTTTAATGACAAATTTATTACTTGTGATGAGAACTTGTGAGGAAAGTGATATCTCGGTTCTCGAAGTTCTAAGAGGACAAAATGAATTTTTAACACCCAACATTCTGGGCTACCTGTCATTACCACCGATACGTCGCATCTTCGTGTTTGACAATGATACATTATGCAAAGAAATAGGAAACTCTGTCTCATTCCCCCCTCAGTACATCCTGAAGTGTAAGTTCAACATTAACTTGGCTGATGTTGCTTTACCTGAAAACAGTGAAGAGACATGGGATGTCAAAGTTATATTATTTTATGTATTATTACAATACCCTGATACTTCTTTCGAACGATTGACTGAAATATGTCGTGCATTAAACATTTCGCATAACGATGGCCTGTCCCTTCAATTAATAGCTTTGCTTTCAACTTGGGAAATAAAATACAAAATATTCACAGATGAATTGGGTCATCGACAAATTTGTCTGGAAAATGATCAAAAATACTTAAATAAATGCTTTATTGTTTGGGATAATATGGAAAATAGAGATTTTTTAAAAGACATATTAAATGACTTTTGGAAAAACGGCGAAGTAACTTTACATGGCCGTACGATATGTATAAATCCATATTATTATGAAGTTTATCTGTGTATATATCAGCTAATTTTTGGAACGTCTGTCGAAGTAAGAAATGCAAAGGAATATTTTTTATTACATTTTCTTAAAGAGTATAAGCGTAAAAGTACTCCCAAACAATATGAATATGAACTGTTTTCTGTGAAAGGAATGTTTCCTGAAATAGGTCACTTCAGATTACCATTTCACCTTTTTATGCGAGATGATATGTGGTCGAATTTGAAATCTGAAATAACTCTAGAAACTTACGAACGTTGGATACCTGCTGTGGCTTTGCTTGCCCTAGACTCAGATTCTCAAACGGCAAGAGACATGATTTGTAGTAATGCTGTAAAGCAAACAATGACTTCACGTAAGCGCTCTGAAGATGTAGATTCAGATACTAAAAATGAGCCATGGCGTTTAACGAGCCAAGAAGAACCTTTGTTACGCGCAGCACATCGATGTGTGAGACATATTGCCAATATGGAATGGGCAGGAGCATGCCTCTTCTATGTGCTTCAAGGCTGTGCAAGGGGCGCGGATCAAGTTGCTGCTGCTCATTTATGCTATCAATTTGCCCAACGCTGGGCTGCTCTACAGCCTGGTAATCGTGCAGTACGGCAAATGGAACGTCTACATGCTACTCTATCAACACGACATGCTTTATATAAAATTGATTGGGCATGTGAAGAGCTTGTTCGACTTTCTACAGAGCCTGTTCAACTTATACGGACAATATATTTACATCCAGACTTTGTGTCTAAAATGACTCTTCATGATGTTAATCGAGCTATAAATGAAATAGCTGACAAAAATGGCATAAATGTCAGTTCCATTCGAATACAAATATTAGAAAACATTCTAGACAAAGCTCAAGTGGATAGCAAAAATTTCACCGTATTAAACATTAAAGAATTAATGACTGCTAAATATATACTTAGGGCAACATGTCCTAAAATGGGGGCTATTTATCTATCTCGGATTGCATTTGACGATGAGAGTGATAACAACAAGTCTAAAAAATTACGAGCTCTTCAATGTCTAATGAGTGTAGTCGACTCTGATACCGCTATCAAGGTAACTAATCGCGAAAGAGATGCTCTATGGACGTCACTTTTAGAATTATTAAGCGTTGTAAATTTGGAAAATATCGATATGCCATGGATTGCTGCCACATTTATGCATGATAAACTTCGTGGTCTAGAACAGTTGCTTCAAGCCTCTGAAGGAAATACAGATGGATTGAGAGTAGCTGCTGAACTTTCGTGCAAATTCGGTTCCCCTCAAATCATACGCAGTCTTATTCCACTCCTATTACGTGCGGCCATGTATGAAGATATTATACCATTATTAATAAAACTTATAACTCAACCCGATAACGTTATATACACGGCATGGCGTGCCGTTATTTTGTCACCATTCCAACACGCGGACTATCCAATTACAGAGCGTCAAAGGACAAAATGTTTGAATGTCATTAATCTATTACCAATCTGTCCAATAATTAAAGATGAAGATTTAGTAGAAATATGGAAAAACTGCATAAGATGTAAGGTCCTTGGTTTGGGATGCTTAATTTTACCATACATGACTTCTGAGACGAGGCAATCACTATCTGAACTACAGAAGATTGACAAAAGAAATCTGATAGCAAGTTTAAAGAACTTATATGCTGAAACTTATTTGGTATCTGGCGCAATGCATGTTATTGATAGAATCTCATCAAGAGCTTATAGGTAGACCCTTCAGCAATAAACTTTGCGCTATAAAAATCAACCGAAATTTTATTAAAATACGTTCGTTCGCCTGAGCCCGCCAAATTCAAATTTCAATATTCACAACAGAATTAAAATATCGTTATTGTAGCTAAACGTAGTGTAAATCAACAAGATTGATATGGATTTTTAAGTAGAGTTTTTTTTGTTCTCTGTTGTGGATGTTGTATAGTCAATGTCGCAATTACTACTGCCAAGAATCTAGAATATTATGTTATATGTCTACAAATTGCGTAAAATCGATTAAATTTAGAATTTGGCGGGCTCAGCAGGTTAACGATCAACCTTAATTGCAGGGTTTATATGAATACGGGCATGTATGATCGGTTAATATTACGATAATACTTGATGGTAGGTACCTACTGTTTATTTTTTATTGTATTTTGCAACGCATGCTAACCATTCTCAAAGAGATAAATTTTAGTAATTCGTTTTGTAAAGTTGTAATTCATATACAATTTAATCAAATTGTGTCATTTCGTCTACTACTACTTCACTGGAAACAAACGACCGACCGAAACTTCGTGACATTATCAGGAACTAGGTTTTGTAGAATAGTTAGTAGGTAAGTAGTATTATTTAGGTTACTTATTTAACACAACAGTTAGTATGTGTATTATTTAAGCAAATCATACACATAGTAACTGTTATAGTTTACTGTAAATAGCTTATTTTAATACATTTTTATAAACTAGCTACGTTTTTTGTTGCTCCATCCTCTGCTAACCCGTTTCAAACCCTTATTTATGAAACGTTTTAAATACCCCTTTCATAGCTACCAGGTTTTTTTTGTCACGTGACACGTGATATTCTGTGACAGGTAAAATAATACAAAACAAATCTATACTAATACTAGCTTCTGCCCGCGGCTTCGCCCCCGTGGAATTCGGTCTGTCATCACATCCCACGGGAACGGGATAAAAGGTATCCTATGTCCGTCTCCTGGTTCTAAGCTACCTCTCCACCAATTTTCAGCCAAATCGGTTCAGCCGTTCTTGAGTTATAAATGGTGTAACTAACACGACTTTCTTTTATATATATACTAGCTTCTGCCCGCGGCTTCGCCCCCGTGGAATTCGGTCTGTCATCACATCCCACGGGAACGGGACAAAAAGTATCCTATGTCCATCTCCTGGTTTTAGCTACCTCTCCACCAATTTTCAGCCAAATCGGTTCAGCCGTTCTTGAGTTATAAATGGAGTAACTAACACGACTTTCTTTTATATATATAGATATAAAACTGAAGAGTTTGTTTGTTTGTTTACTTGAACGCGCTAATCTCAGGAACTACTGGTCCGATTCGAAAAATTATTTCAGTGTTAGATAGCCCATTTATTGAGGAAGGCTATAGGCTATCTATATCACGCTACGCTTCTGCCCGCGACTTCGTCGTTATATCGAAGCTAGTTATTATATATTTTTATGAATATGGAGTTAAGATTTTGTGGGTTTGATACCTAAGTACTCGTAAGCACGAGCAGCTGGTAGGTATAGTGTAATCCCCAATCTTTTTGGCCGGGCTGAAGTTGTTGCACCCGCCTTATTGCGCATGGTACAGTCGAGTGGAAAATTACTAATGCAAATATCTTATTTAGTATTAGATCAACAAGTAGATAGATTTCTATTATATCTTACATATAATAAGAATGTAAGTGAGCCGTGTCTGTACATTGCTTATATTTATAAAAAAACTAATTTGGGGGACTCAGAATCAGTAACACAATCCATTTCTATTATTTTTGGAACTTTTGTCTGTCGGTTTGTCTGTATGTTTGACCACGCATCAAATGATAACTACTGAAGAGATTTGGAGGAAGTGGGCGGTAATTCATAGCCTGTTTCTTTGATTAACATTAAGGCGATTTTTAATTCAAATAGGCTCTTTCTATCAAAAGTTATTAACACTTTAACTATTGAAAACGTTGAATTTAAAAATAACCATTGAAGTAAATTTCTTTTTCAAGTATTTCTGTACTAGACTAGCACGGATCAAAAATTATTACAGAATCAAGTGATAAAATTTCAAAAATACACTTACAGGGACTAAATCAGATAAAACAAGAAAATAAAGCAGATAAATCAGAAACCATTATTGTGAAAGGAATTGATTATTAGTATCTACAGTTATTCTAACTCTATTTATACAGGGAATCGCGGGACATACATAGGATTTAGCCAGCGAGCACAAGCCGGTGTAAAACTTATTTTCTAGCCGACTAACGCGACATCGATATTACCTCAATCATTTCAATGTTTGATTCGTTAAGAGGTGTCATTTTGAGTTGTCAATTTTGTCAATTATTGTTTTCTTCTTTATAGCATCCAGCCATATAAAACTCATTTTATAATGTGAAACCTCCATAGTGTAGATACAGTGCGCACACTTTATTTGAGAACTAAAGAGTTTCCATCTAATCAAATAGGTAATTAAATAATATACCCAAAGAATATACCACGTTGACGTATGTATGTAATAAAAAAAATTCAACGTGCGGTAATCTTTACTGATGCCGAAACAGTGAAGATTGTAACATAATTTACTCATTTTAAAAGAGTGTCCATGGAGTTTCTTGCCGGATTCTTCTCCATAGGATCGACCATTTGGAACCGTGCAACTAGAATTAACGTTTCATAAACGCTTGTAAAAGCTTATTTGAAATAAAAACACTTGAACTTGAACTGTTCGGATTGATCCATGCAGCCTCTTTTCGCCATCGTTCTACGCGACAACAGTTCCATCCCCATCATCTTGATGGCTGGCAGTCCACAACTGTGCATTTCTCTAGAAACTTGACGTGGGAGAGCCATGCTTCGGCACGAATGGGCCGGCTCGACCGGAGTGATAACACGGCCTCACAGAAAACCGGCGTGAAACAACGCTTGCGTTGTGTTTCGCCGAGTGAATGAGGTTACCGGAGGCCCAAACCCTTTTAAAAGGCGGGCAACGCACTTGTGACTCCTCTGGCGTTGCGGGTGTCCATGGGCGGCGGTTATCGCTTACCATCAGGTGATCCGTCAGCTCGTATGCTCCATTATCCCATAAAAAAAAGAAACTTTCTGCCTCGCACAACAAACCTGTGGAATGAACTGATGATGCCTGCAGTATTTCCGGACCAATACGACCTTCAAACCTTTCAGAAAACGGGTAAAATTACCCAATTTCGCATAAGAAATAATGAAAATCAAACTCAAAATTCTTGATCAAATTATTTATTAATAAGGTGTATTCCCTCCCCTAGCCATATTTACAGCTCTTAATCGGTTTTTCATGGACCGTATTAATTTTACCATGATATCTTGTGGTATAGCGTTCCACTCCTCTTCAATGGCAAGTTGAAGCTCTCGGAGGCGCGTAGGAGCAGTGCTTCTTGCTCGAACTCTTCTTTCTCATTTCAATTCTCTTCTTAGCTCATCCCAGACATGCTCAATCGGATTGAGATCAGGACTACGAGCTGGCCACTCCATCGCGGTAATTCTAACGTCTTCCATGTAGTCGCAAACTGTTCCAGCGACATGCGGTCTGGCGGTGTCGTTTTCTTAATAAAACCCCGAATAAGCCTGTACCTTCTAGCTATTTACCCGAATAATATTGTACCTAAATGTTTACTGTCAAATCATATTGATATTTTTTTCGTAAAGATCTAAAACCATATTATTCGTTTAAAATACATATTAATGATTATTTCTGGAATGGTTTTTCATATCTTCGTAAATAAAGATAGAAAAATTCTGAAAGAAAATTACATGGTGTATTTTAACTTCTATATGCCGAAAAACGCATAACATGAAAAACCCCGTAATAGGTCATTCATCGTAGGACGTCGATATGTAATTTAATTAATAGATTAAATAGTATTGATTAATTATCACTCTAATTTAATTTTAATCAAATCAATAATTAATTAAACTAACAAAAATGCAGAGCACATGTAAGTATGTTTATGCACCTACCCACTCTTCATCCACCCACTCTTTCGCCCACTTTTAGTCAGCTTAGTAATTATGAAGGCTTTTTTGTCTTGATAGTGTTCTTTTAAAGTGAGTAAAAAAACAATGTAGGTACCTAGTGCTTTGCATATTTATTTTATTTGCATGCTGTGTCTTCAGATTTCTGTTTTAGGTAAGGATTAGAAGTAAATGCTAAAGATTGTATATAAGATACTGCTGGGCAAACCATCTCAAACAAAGGAGCATATATTCCATGCCTCTGGGCTAGTTGTACTGGTGTTTCACCAGCATTATTTGTTTTATGAGCAATTTCCACAGAATCATCTCTCAGAAATAAAATTAACAATGTTGATTTACAATGGCTAATTGCTGCTACCAGATGCATTGGAGTTTGTTCTGAAACAATAAATAACATCAAAATATGTAGGATCTCATACTAAGAAATATCTAATTAAATTGCACTTCATCCAAAGTAGGGATGTTCGATCCGATCCTATACTTTTGTGGATCGATACAATGGAATACGATCCACCCGATTTTTGTATCGATACAATGGCTTTCGATCCGTTAGTGGATCGATAGTAATCGATACACGTACCTACCTAGATACACGGAAGATCGGATCGAAAGATATTAGTTTTAAATTTAGTATGAATTTAGAGGTAGACCGTTTGGGAAACACTGACCAATATAGCCAGACGTTATTGATTAGCAGTAGGAATGTCTGTGCCCTCCGAACACCTTTTCTCGAACCTAAAAGCCGTATTCGCCTGGATCCAGAATGGCTATCCAAATTATTGCTTTTACGCACATTACATTTTAAAGTTGTTTTGTTCCTTGAAATTAAAGTTTGAAGCTATAAAAACAACATCTTTAATTTTTTTAATATTTGATACGAAACTGGATCGGTCTATAATGCCTCCTCTACACAATCGGCCATGATGGGCGATTACACGCGAGCACGATCGTGTAGATCGATCGATCGATGATGGGCGACTACAGGCAAGTAGCCCTACTTGCCTGTAGTCGCCCATCATCGCACTTAATCGTCGTTATGATTGCGGCGATTGGCGACTTGTCGGTTTTTCGGGCACGCATCAAAGGGAATCGCTTGTAGTTGGATGCGCGTGCCCACACGATCGCCGATCATTCATTCACCTGAGGACAGCGAGCCGTGAGGACGTCGCGTTGTTTTTTCTACTATTATAAAATTGTAAAAAAGCTGTCTGTACATTGAAGATATTTAAAAAAAACAAGTGGGTTAAGGTTGTATAAACGCCTCTGAACCCAAAAATGTGATTTTTAAAATTCTTGTCTGTTTGTCTGTTTGTTACGGGTTGGCGCAAAAACTACTGAACAGATTTTAATTTAGTTATCAATGTTAGAAAGTATGTGCTCCAAATTTAAAACTGGTATACTTCTTATCTCAAATAATTAAACGGAACCTGAGATACAGCTTGACCTCTCTAATGTATAGAAACCCATACAAAGAAGAGATCATTACTGTTGGTTTAAGGCTTCAAGTGAGCGAAGCCGCGGGCAGAGGCTAGTTTGTTTATAAATATGAAATAGGAAAATAAAAAAAAATATTTTTAATTATAAATAATTTCTTCTCTTCTTTCATTATTATTTTCACAACTTTTCGTTCAACTGCATTGATAAAATGATTGTATACGGAAATTAAATTCATGGTAGCTGCAGCTATAACCTCCACGTCCATCTTGAAGGCTTGCCGCTCAATAAATGATCACGGACGATCGTGTGGATGCTTGCACAATGATCGTGACGATTACCTTGCCGATCATAGACGATCAACGAGTGCCGATCATGGCCGATTGTGTAGAGGAGGCATAAAATAGTATCCAATCAATTGGATCGATACAGTATTACAACCCATTGCCATCCGGAATATCGATTCAAACCACCTGGATCGAACATCCCTAAACCAAAGTCAAAACAGCAGGGTGACTAGCTAAGATGGCGACCGGTTCAAATGACGAAATCGTCTCTGTCATACTCAAATTCGTACCACACCGACTGTGCTCTCCCAAGTGAGTAACTGAGGCACTAAAGACGCAACCCAGAAACTGGATCTCGGTACAAAAGTTCCAAAATTCGTATTACGAGGTATTACGTAAGCCAATGCCGTGACGTTTACCGAAGAGTAATATGAACTGTCAAACAGAAATCAGACAAATTCTAGTTTCTGTGTAACTATAGTCCATTATCTAGCTTTAAAAGCAAGCAAAAAGTTAGACAATATTATTCTAAAACCATAAAAAAATTTAGTGCTCTAAGAAATAACGTTGATTTGGTGATATTTTTTTGAAAAAGTTTAGTTATGATATTAATCTGCATAGAAACTAGCGCCGGTGGTAATCGACGGTACTAGCAGATCTAGGGCTATGCTATAAAAAGTATCGATACCCTGAATATTTGAAACTTGGTTGGTTTCTGCCGTCGGTTGCCAATGGCGCTAGTTTGTATGAAGATTTCATTGACAGCGACGATTTAAGAATTGAACAGACTTCGCTTAGGAAATACCAAAACAGCGACTGGATCGCGCGACGATTTAGGGACCGGTAACTGGTTACGCTTTTTACGTAGTTACCCTGTTACATGAAATACTTGGCAAATCCAGGAAGGCTCATTACCACACATCAGTCTGTTCACTGTCTGTGAGGTTCAATGATCACCTACACTTGCATTCACTGTAGTCATAACTGTGACAATATACTTAGGTACCTATGGTCAAATAAATAAAAACTTCAAATTATGTTGCTTGCATGATTTTCCAAATTAGTTAAGATTTTTTGATAAAAAATATATCTTACCCCCATCAGAAAGAGCACCTGGATCAGAACCAGCAGCTAATAGTCTTGCAGCTGCCATATAATTATTCCAATTACAAGCAGAATGTAATGCTGTCCACCCAAGCTGTGTTTTTGTATTCACATTGGCTCCCACACTTAACAAGAAGGATAAAGCCTCAATATGATTACTGTATGCTGCACGATGAAGTGGTGTATATCCATCGGAATCTTGTGCATGGACAAGGCCTGGCTGTTTTTTCAACAACTCTCTCAATATATCAACTTCACCATTCTCCGCTGCCCATAACACATAGTCAATGGGATTTGCTGTAACCAAGAAAAAAAAATTAGAATTTGACTGTATGTTTGGCATTGTTAGGGTTCCTTGGTACACAATTTCTTATACAATACTTATTATTTATACTAATATATAAATTTCAAATTCGAATTGAATTGTAATTATTTTTGTGTTGGATAGTCCACTTATCGAGGAAGGTTATAGGCTATATAACATCACCCTATGACTAATAGGAGCGGAGCATCAATGAAAAATGTTGCAAAATCGGGAAAATTTATTTGAGAGCTTACATTACGTAAAAATCGTGTACCACGGAATTGTTCCCCTTTAAAAGTTCTAAAAAAAGTCCGTGGCTGCATAATAATGTCAATTTTTTAAGGTTGACTTAATATATAATAACCTTTTTTAAGGTAATGAAATTTGTTCTAAAATGCATTATTTGCGAAGATGTTTTCATAAACATGATATTAATCCTTATCCAAATAAATACGTTATTTATTTATTTATTTAATTTATTGACACACCAAACTTATTCACTAGTCATTATATTAAATATTTTCTATTACAACAGTTTTGCGGTGAATTCGTCACTGACAGGTGTGCACAGCACTTGTTTATTATCAATAATTAAAACTCAAAAATAATTTTACAAGATTTAAATTAAAGTTAAAATGTCAAGAAGTTAAATTAAAATACAGTATGATTCAGAAGTTAAAAACATCCATCAAATTGGAATAGAAAACAATTAAGTATAAATGAATACTATAAAAATAATAAATAAATTAGGACATGTTACATTGATCGCAATTAAAATTAAAATAATAGAAATTAAATTAAATTTGTACAATATTAAATGCGTTGAATGGAGTCATACAAATACACAAATAACATTAATATTAACATTTTGTAACAGAAATAATCAAGCAAATCGCAAATTAATCACAAGTATAAAATTATACTTTGAAAAAGCGCGCAACTTCACAAAAAACTTCATGGCCGTATTTCAAATATGTATTTAAAAAGGAAAAGCTTAAGACATTATATTCAAGGCGAGGCAAAGAAGTTTTGTGCCGCATCGGGGCTGATGTGGAATGGGTAGACTGGAAAACCAACTAGAAGCAATACCTATTATTAGAGATGTTCCAGTTGTAGATCCACTTTCCGAGTGGGTTTTGAGCCCCTGGACAGAAAATCTTATGTAGGTAAAAATTAATGATTAAAACCAAAGTTTATTACTACCAAAAAATAAAAATTATTAGTACCTTTGTAAGTACAAATAAACATTTCTAAAAATTGTTACTTTGAAAAATAAACATTAAAACAAACCAAATATGCATCGAAATAAATAATAGGTCTTTACCTATGAAATTGCCGTTCTGCAGTACCTACTGGCCATTTCAAATCAAAATAGTTTTTGTTTGGCTAAGAATTCTAATTTCAAATTAATTTTATTTTAAAAACATGGAATTCTTTTTCCAAAAGTAATCATTTGTTTATTGATTAGTGTTACATTTTCATCGCATTTCAATATTTTTCGTCATCATGGATACGTTAAAATTTCGAGTAATTATGGAATATGAGTACCGTCGTGGCAGCAACGCGGCACAAGCGGTACGCAACATCTAACACTACTAACCAACGCACCACCTGTTATTGGTTTGCTCGCTTCCGTTCTGGGAATTTCGACCTGAAAAATTAATCTCGCGGTCGTCCGACGACTTTGGTCGACAATGACGAATTAAAGGCGATTGTGGAAGCTGATGATACACAATCGACGGCTGAATTAGCAGCAGTTTTCGACGTTAGCGTCAAAACAATATTGGTTCATTTGCGTCAAATTGGCAAGGTAAAAAAGCTTGACAAATGGGTGCCCCGTGCCACGAACTCAATGATCGCCAGCGCGAAGTACGCGTCGAAACGTGCCTTGCACTGCTCAACAGACACACAATTGAAGGAATTTTGAACCGCATTGTTACCTGCGATGAAAAATGGATTCTGTTTGATAACCGCAAGCGCTCAGCAAGTTGGTTGGATCCTGGTTCAGCACCTAAACAATGCCCTAAATGAAAACTACCCCTAGAAAGTAATGGTCACTGTTTGGTGGTCTAGCGCCGGTGTGATTCATCACAGCTTCTTACCAAACGGGGTGAACATTACTGCAGATGTGTACTGTGAAGAACTGAACACAATGATGGAGAAGCTGGCACATCTCCAACCAGCATTGGTCAATCGCTCGTCTCCGCTGCTCCTGCACGATAACGCGCGACCTCATACTGCACAGCAGACGGTCTCCAAGTTGCAAGAACTGGGGTTGGTAGTTCTCCGTCATTCGCCCTACTCACCAGACCTTGCGCCTACTACTACTTTTTCCAGAATTTGGATAACTTCTTGGCGGGAAAAAATTCAACACCCGAGAGGCAGTACAAAATGCCTTTAAATAAGCATATCTAATCAACAGTTTCATTTTGCCAGGGAGGCCACAAATGCATCCGTATTTAACGACCACACATTCTTATCGTCAACGTAGTCCTTGGTTTTATAATAGGCTTTCTTAAGAACAGATTTGACGTGCCTTTTAAATTTCTTGCCAGTGAGATCGGTGACACATTTTGGGAGTTTATTGTAGAAACGCACACAATTTCCTAGAAATGATTTATTAGTTTTAGTTAGTCTAAATTTAGGTACCACTATTTTATGTTTATTCCTAGTATTAAGGTTGTGAAAGTCACTATTGACACTGAACTTCTGCAGGTTTTTGCGCACATACATTATGTTTTCAAGGATGTAGAGTGACGGCATTGTAAGTATATTGATGTTCTTAAACACTTCTCTTAGGGAATCGCGATGGCCCTTTTCTTTAAGATAAATATGGAATCTACGTCTGCAGCTGATCCTATGGGGATCAGCTGCAGACGTAGATTCCATATTAGAATACCGTATGACATAATGCTGTGAAAGTAGGCAAAGTACACAGAGTCTGGCTGTAGCTACATCAGTGATCTGCCTAATTTTTCTCACTGCATATGCAGCGGAACTTAACCTGCTAGACAGGGCCGATATGTGCGCACCCCACTGCAACTTACAATCAATCGTAATACCTAAGAAAACAGTTTCATTAACTAGGTCGAGTTTGCTGCCTTCAAGAATTAGATTAGGTTCAATTAGTGGTACATTTGGTAACGAAAATTTAAGATATTTAGTTTTGCTAGCATTAAATAGTAACAGTAGTAAGTTATTAGCAGCAAACCATTTGGATAAAGATTTTAGACTCTCATTTACATTATAGAGATTGCTATCATTTCGATCGATTTTAAATATAAGTGAGGTATCGTCAGCAAATAATACTTATTTGCTGACTAATTTGTTTATTTGACATTATTAATAATGTTCGATATCTCAGACATCATATAGGGAAGGTCATTAATGTACGCTAAGAAAAGAAAAGGGTCTAAAATAGAACCGATAGATTCTAACCGCAGACCCGGGAGATGTGACTCCATTTATGCCCACTTTTTGGAGCCTCTCAGAAAGATAGGAAGACACAAGCTCCAAAGATAGCCCTGTTATACTACGGTATAAGAGGGCTATCTAAGAGGGTAGTTCAGTTTACGGATAAGCGTATCGTGATCAACGCAATCGAAAGCTTTTGAAAGATCACAGAAAATACCTATGGCATCCTGTGAACCCTCCCAAGCCTCTAAAATGTGAGAGACTAGCTTTGTACCAGCATCAGACGTTAACCAGCCTTTCGTGAAGCCAAATTGCTGATCATGTAAAATCTTGTTTTTGTGAAAATGTGCTATCATTTGATTAAGCATAAGCTTTTCAAATATTTTACTTAAGGCAGGGAGAACAGAAATGGGCCTATAATTACAAGGATTCGCTCTACAGCCTGATTTCAAAATAGGAATAACTTTACTATGTTTCATTAAGTCTGGAAAGGTTCCTGTCTTTTTTTTTTGTCTTAATACAAAGATTAAATATATTTGTAAGCATTGGCGCGATATTGTCAATAATTGAATTAAGTGCTTTAACAGATATGCCCCATAAATCTTCAGTATTTTTAATATTTAAACTTTTAAACGCTTTTTTAACCACTGGAGGGATACTTGGCTGAATTTAAAATTTGGTATGACTCTTTTGAAAAAATTCTTCGCTAGAGATTCTGCTAATAAAGAGGACGAATCTAATTTTGCGACCTCGAACGGAACCTTAGTAAAGTATTGTTCAAATGCGTTTGCAACTTCTGCGTGTTCTGAGATTACTTTATTGTTTATTTTCAAACTCAGATCTGTATCCTGTTTTCGGCTTTTGCTAGTTTCCGTGTTTATTATCTTCCACACTGTTTTAATCTTATAATCAGATTTGTTTATTTGTTTAATGAATACCTAAGCTGATATCATAGATTTAAAATAACTCCGCTACGAAATAATGATCAAGTAACACGCGCGCTGGCCAGCCGTTTAGAGCGAGGCATTGTTGTAGTTTAATATTATTACTTTCTTTTTGTGATTTTTCTGCATTTTTCATGCTAAGATTTTAAAGTTATTTTAGTGAAGGAAAAATTCGACTCGCAGGCAGGATTCGAACCTGCGTCTTCTGGCTGGGTACGCTAGACGCTCTGACCTCTAAGCCACCGCGAGTCCCACCTGCCATGTCTATTATTACTTTATTATAAAGTATTTTAGTAACGGAAAAATTGACTGCGAGCAGGATTCGAACCTGTGGCTTCTGGTTAGATACACTAGATGCATTAACCACTAAGCCACAGCGAGTCCAACTATTGAAAAGCAAGTTATTTTGCTTTCAACCGACATGACTTAAGTACTTAGTTGTTAGACTAATGTTGTACGATGCTACCTTACCTAATAACTAACATTTTGGAATTTCTGGTAAACTCTGGTATCTACCCAAAAAACATGGGTTCGAATCCTGCCCGCAGTAGAATTTTTCCTTCACTAAAATATTTTGTAATCTTAGCATGGAAAAAGCATAAAAAATACAAATAGATTATTAAGTATTTGATTATTGATTACGAAGTGATATGGGTCATTGATAAAGACTGAATACCAGACAGAACTCCATGCGTGCGAAGCCGTGGGCGGAAGCTAGTATCTTTATAAGAAATTAAAAATTATTATGAATACCAGGAAAGGATCAGATCAGATCTCTGCCCAAAAACATCGTCACACAATCGTAACTTAGGTTCAGAGAGTTCTTACGTTTTACCGTGGGAGAGCCATGCTTCGGCACAAATGGGCCGGCTCGACCGGAATGATACCATGGCCTCAGAGAACCGGCGTGAAACAATACTTACATTGTTTTTCGCCGAGTTAGTGAGGATACCGGAGGCCTAAACCCTTTTACAAGGCGGGTAATTGTGAGTACTGGCCATACAGTACCAAAGACACTGCATGTCTGTCATGGTTTTTACCTTGGTTACCAAATAACAGTCGTGTCAAATAAAAGCATAACTTTGTTCATACGTCCCAAAGCACTAGGCCTGCGAGGAAAGCTACATTATTAAAACAGTTGGTTCTAAAGCGAATGACCACAGGGGAAGATATACGTGACCACATAAATAACTTCATGGACATCGTGGACAAATTAGCAGACATGGATATAAAGGTACCTCCAGAACTGCTTAGCATAATGCTTCTCTACAGTTTGCCGACAAATTTTGGGAACTTTAGGATAGCCATTGAATCTCGAGTCACCTTGCCGATCTAAAAGTAAAGATTTTGGAAGAATACCAAGCAAGGAGCCAAAATGGACAGCCTGAAAGCACAGAAGCTTATCATGTCAAGAAAAACAGACAAAGGTTGTACTGCAAGAGCTGTAAAAAGGAAGGTCACTCTATCGGAACATGTTGGGGCAAGAAGAAAAACACCCATGAAAAAGACAACGGAAGTAAACACAGTTATAACGTTTGTCTGAGCACCGTGAATTCGGATGCTGCCAAAAATTTCTGGGGTCTAGATAGCGGCTGCTCGTCACACATGTGTGGTGACAAATCGATGTTTTCTACCATTACCCCTGAAAATGGGACCCTTAAGTTAGCATCATGCAAATACACTACTAAAATTCAAGGCAAAGGGAGAGTTACAGTCAGTAGAGATAAACACACCTACGATTTCAACGACACTTTGTATGTTCCCGATACAACGGTAAACCTTCTATCAGTGGCCAAGATAACGGACAGAGGAAATAAGGTAATTTTTGAAAAGGAAATAGCCTACGTCGTAGAAAAAACCGGCGAAAAGACACCGACTGTTAGAAAGAAAGATGGACTTTACTTCTTTGAATGTGTACAAAAAGAAACTGCAAACTACACACCTAAAACTTACAGTAACATTATGGAATGGCATCGAAAACTTGGCCACATAAACGAAAGAGATTTAAAGAAGATAGCTAAAGATAACCTTTTGTAGGGTTTAAATTTAAATGATGGAAGACATGGAAACATGCGAGACCTGCATCAAAGGCAAATTTTCCAGGTTACCGTTCGTAAGACATGATCTATACACAACTGATAACCTGGAATTAATCCATAGTGACGTTTGTGGACCTTTTGAATGTGATACACTAGCAGGATCAAAGTATTATGTTACTTTTACAGACGACTACAGTCGCTTTTGTCACGTCTACTTTATTAAAAGAAAGAGTGACGTATTCAAAGTTTTCAAAGAATACAAAAATGAAGTTGAGACGTTCCATAACAAAGAAGATAAAGAACCTGCAGACCGACAATGACACAGGGTTGACCACAGTTTACACCCCTCAACAAAATGGGTTTCGCGAGAGGAAGAACAGAACCTTGCTAGACAAAGCCAGATGTCTGTTAATCGAGGCCAAGGCACCTAAAAAGCTCTGGGCGGAAGCGGTAGAAACCGCAAACTACCTTATAAATCGTAGCCCTTCCAAAGCACTGAAAGGCGAAACACCGTTCATGAAATGGCTAGGCCGAATACCATGTGGACATCATCTTTACGTGTATGGCAGGAAAACCTTTGTTTTAAAAAAGAACAAACGAGGGAAACTGATCCAGAATTAGAATTATTTATTTATTTGTAAAACATAGGTAAATACAGATATAGGTCTTTTTTTAAATAAAGAGTCCGCTATGTTTTGTCAATAAGACATACAAATATTACAACCTTAATAAAAATATAAATTGTTACATAACATTAACTAAAAAAATATATAATTACAAATTCATAATTGATGCAATGCAAAAGAAGGGAGTATTCATGGGGTACTCGATGACCTCATAGGCTTACAGAGTGTACATACCCAAAGACGATGATGTAGTGATAAGCAGGGACATAAAAGTCATAGACAAGATGTACTTTGAAGAAGAAAGTCAGAACTATGATAAACTTATTAACGAAAAGGAATACTCTCGACAACCTGAAAAAGAAAATAAAATTAGAGGTTATATAAAAAATAAAAGGGTACAACCAATAGAAATTGAAATAACAGAGAAAGAAAAGGAAAATTCATTGCAGAATTTGAATGAACATGAAGATGAAGTTTCTTCAGTGGAAGAAATAAAGTCTTATGATGATGCATCAATGTTGTAGAAATACCTGAAAAAAACCCCCGACACAAAAATAAACCTGAATCCCTATAAAAAGAAAAAAATAATCTTGAAATTATAACCCTTCGTAAGTACGTATGAAGTTTTTTGATTAAATTTTGTCGCGTCGGGGGACCGCTCTCTAATTATGTGAATCCTTTCCTTTCCTTTTGCTTCCCGAACGTGAATCGCGCGAATTCAGAATTGATGTGGATGGCGCGTACATCGCCGCGACGCGCGGGAGGGCGTAAAGTGGGCGGAGCGTAACATATTCAAGTTTGGCGACCCGAGCGGGCAGACACGCGAGAGCTAGAGAGCGGTCCCCCGACGCGACAAAATTTAATCAAAAAACTTCATACGTACTTACGAAGGGTTATAATTTCAAGATTATTTTATTCTTTTTATAGGGATTCAGGTTTATTTTTGTGTCGGGGGTTTTTTTTAATTTTTAATTTAATTTGTTATTTCACATTTTTGTAGGGACTCCTTAGTTATTTTGTTTAATTTCTTTTATTTTCTTGCGTTTTAATTAGGTATTTTCTTCGTTTAGTTATTCAACTTTTGTACAATTATTTCATAGCTATTAGATATCTTATATCATAGTGTATAGTATTCTACTAGTCAAGCCCTTTCATTTGATACCTTTATTGAGGGAGTAGTGAAAAAAATTAATAAATTCACCATTTCGTGGAGGCCGCCATGTTGGATTTGAAATTTTTCATAGTGTATAGTATTCTACTAGTCAGGCCCTTTCATTTGATACCAATATTGTGGGAGTTGTGAAAAAATATGTAAACCGCCATCTTGTGGCGGCGGCCATCTTGGGCCGATTTTCATCAAACATAGCTAAGAACACTCCCCACTTATTCACCTTTCAAACAAAAAAAAACAAAATCAAAATCGGTTCATCCATTCGGGAGCTACGATGCCACAGACAGACACACACACACACACACACACACACACACAGACACGTCAAACTTATAACACCCCGTCGTTTTTGCGTCGGGGGTTAAAAATGGGAGGCCGCAAAGAGACAGGCGTCCGCCCGCGTGGACCAGAGATTTTATACTGGACCAGACTTAAGAAAGTCACCTACTCTCAGAGATAGCCTGCATATCCGATAAAAATGAAAATGATGATGAATACTGGCATGTTGCTATAAAAGCCAAGATTAAAGCACATGTTAAGAATGGAACCTGGAAAATAGTAAAAAGGAACAATGAAATTAGAGAAGTGGACTACAAAATGGTCCTAAGAAACAAAATAGGACCTGACAACACCAACAGTATCACAAACAAAGCCATACTTCTAGCACGCGACTTCACTCAGCGACCAGGCGTTGACTACAACGAAACATATACCTACTCCAGTAGCTAAACTGAGTTCGATAAGATCTGTTGTTGGAATAGCCATGGAAGAAGGCTTGAAATTGAACCAGATGGACGTTACAACGGCGTACCTGAATGGCGAACTAGAGGAAAAGATATTGATGAAATATACAGACTATTTAGAAGAATATCTGACTGAAATCATGGTTGAAGAAAGCAAACAAGAAGATTTGACTTTGTACAACAAAACCATGAGTATGCTAAAAGATATAAAAAACAATCCCAAAGGGAAAGCTTGTCATCTCATAAAAGCTTTATATGGACTCAAACAGGCAGGGAGGCAATGGTATAAGAAACTCGACACAGAGTTAAAGAACATAGGTTTCAATGAATCGGAAGCTGACCCATGTTTATACTTACTAGACAAAAGAGGAGTTAAAATCAAATTATTATATATGTCGATGATTTGTTAATTGCCTATTTGTGTCCAAGAAAGCTCCAAGAATCAAAAGACCTGTTAAATAAGAAATTTGAATTGAAAGACTTAGGAAAACCTAAACGGCTAATAGGGATTGATGTTATAAGGGAGATGAAATTAAACTGAAACAGCAAAAGTTCATAGAAAATACCCTTAAAAAATTCAACATGGAAGAATGCAAGGCCACGTCTACACCTGTTGCGGACGCCATCGCACCTTAGTTAATTAGTTACTTAATAAATTAATAAATTTAGAGTCTGATTAAGTGTTATGTTAAATAGAGATATATTTGAAACAATAAATCATTTGAATAGGTGTACTTTTATTTAGTTATAAGGCATAGATTTAAGTAAGAGTCTTGTTTTGTATAGATTTAATTATAATAAGTCATTTTTTTATTATGTTTAAATTATTAGTACATACCCACATTAAGTTGTAAAGTTAAAGTAAGACACCATATTTTAGAGCAATAATAATGTAAAATGTAGAAACAACTCTCGATACGGTCGAGTTCCGACCCTAATAAGCGAAGTGCACCCGAACGGTGATTGGTTTAAATGTTTGCCATAAGCTATCTCTCCCAATTTAATGATTGTTACGGAGAAGAGCATTTCAAATGTGCAAAAAGAGTGCTGCAATATTTAAAGGGAACAAAAAGCATTGGCCTTATAAGTATTTAGAAAAACTCACCAAGAATTACATGGCATGGCTCACGCAGAAAATGATTTTCTGTCCACCTTGCATGCGCCCATGCAAGCTGGACAGAAAATCATTTTCGGGTTTTTGTTTCAAATATGCTGGAACGACAATAAGCTGGATGTCGAAAAAGCAAAAGTGTGTAGCACTATCGACTGCCGAAAGTGGAATATGTCACTCTGACCGAAGCTGCAAAGGAGGCTATTCACTTGAAAAGTCTATTTAAAGATCTTGGGGCCAACTATAACAGCATAGTCATATTAAATGACAACCAAGCTGCCCTCAAGTTAAGTCAGAACACAATGGTCACTTCCAAGTCCAAACACATTGACTTGTATCACTCTATCCATTATGCATTTCATAACAAATTGCATAATGGATAGAGTGATACAGGTCAGGTATCTGCGAACTGAAGATATAGAGGCAGATATCCTAACAAAGGCCCTATCCGGACCGCGGGTGATGCAATTGCGGGGCGGTTTAGGACTTTCCTGAGGTCCTGATGACAACGACAATGCCGTGAAGAGGAGTGTGAATACTGGCCATACAGTACCAAAGACTGCATGTCTGTCGTTGTTTTTACCTTGGTTACCAAATAACAGTTGTGTCAAATAAAAGCATAACTTTGTTTTTAAGAATGTAATGTAGTTGGCCACTGTACGGCCGATCATAATATCTGTCACGATTGTGTTTTGTCTCCAATAAAATGTCTTCCGATTTGGATGCTAGTATTATTTATTAATATTAAAATATATCGTTTTGATACATATTCTTCATTTAAGAAGCTACGCGAGCAAAGCACAACTTACAATGTCCATCGGGAAAATCAGCGAATTTAAGGTGCAAACAGATGACTGGCAATTGTACATCGAGCGGCTACAACAATATTTTTTGGTTAATAAGATAGAGGCGAATATGCAAGTTCTGACTCTGATTACGTTAATGGGCGCAGAAGGTTATGAACTTCTGGTAAACCTATGTACCCCGGCGAAACCACATGAAAAAACATTTAGGTACATAACGGAAATTATGGCGAAACATTTACAACTAAAACCAAGCGAGCTGGCCGAGCGGTATAAATTTCGCCATCGGAAACAAAACGGCGGAGAAAGCATTTCCGGTCTTGAAAAAGATGTCGAAAACATGCGGTTTTGAGGCTTGGCTGGAGGACAGTTTAAGGGACCAGTTAGTGTGCGGGATAAGAAGCGAGGTAATAAGACAGCGATTGTTTGCGGAGAACGACTTACGATTTCGGAAAAGCGTACAAACTAGCAGCGAGCATGGAGGCGGCGGAGAAAGACGCGTCAGCCGTGATGGCTGAAAGAGATGGGCGACCGTCGACTACGGCGGACTGCCAAGCTATGGCGGGAGCATGGCGTGGCAGGGCAGAGTCGGCACATCGGGGTCGCGGTTACAACGGCGGCGTGGGCACTGGTGCAGGGCAGAGGCGCATAGGCACGGGCCCGGACACCCAGGTGACATCCTCAACAGCTTCAACTTTAAGACAGTTCAAAGGATGTTCAACTTGTCGAGGTAATCACATAACAGGAAGCTGCAAGTATGCCCGATATGTGTGCAGGGTGTGCAACCAGCAGGGGCATTTGAAAAAGATGTGTCCAAACAACATAATAAAGCATAATTATTTGGACAAGGATGAGGAGGAACCATCTTTGGTGGACCAGTGACCAGAGTAATGAGGTAATTGTTGTTAATAACTACCAACTGGCTCTGAGTAAATGTACACCTTATAAGATTAAACTTAATGTAGATGGGAAAGACTTCTGGATGGAGTGTGACACAGGAAGTGCAGTATCATGTATAAGCCGTGCAATTTATGAAGAAAACTTCAGAGACCTTAAAATGCAAAAGTGTAATATTGGTTTAAAGTACTATACAGGTGAAATTATACGGCCGTTAGGGGTGGTCAGTCCATGGGTTGTGTATAAAAACAGATCAGATGTGTTGTATTTGTATGTTATCCCAAATGGTCAGTCAATGTTATTAGGAAGACAGTGGATAGCATCCCTTAATATTGAATTACCAAAACTTATTGATGAACATAGATAGATAGATAGATAGAATACTCTTTATTGTACACCAAAAAGATTACAGAGAGCTATGGATAACATGTTAATTGCTTAGTACAATTGGCGGTCTTATTGCTAAAAGCAATTTCTTACAGACAACCATTGGATGGACACAGATTATGTAAGAAGAAGAAACGGGCAATTGGTGGTGTATATAATAGTATATAGAAATATGCATAAGTTTCTAAACTAAATTATATAATATTGGTTTTATCAAATACATAAATATATATCTATATATGTATAATATAAATACATACCTACCATACATACATACATATACTAAATATTATACAATAAATACAAATTCAGAACAAGATACTTATATACAAAAACATAGTAAATTAATTTAGGAATTTAGATAGCATTCTTTCACCATCTTCTTAAATGTTGCCAGAGTTTGTGCACGTCTTACAGACACCGGCAGTGCATTCCACAGGCGAATGGCCTGAACTGTAAAAGAAGTATCGTAAAATTTTGTGGAGTGCATGGGCATCTTTAGCTTTAAATTCTCCGATGACCGTAAGGATCGCGAATGTGTGTCACAGACGAACTCAAAACGTTCTTTAAGGTAAGAAGGGGTTAAAGGGTTAAAGAGAATACAGTAAAGTAATGAAAGTACAACATATAGCTGTTAATATGTTAAACCCACACAATTTTGACATAAAGGACTTTAGTTCCAGATTCTCTAAGGTGTTTGAGGACGGATTGGGACGTTTCACGGGTGGCACCGTGGGCATCCACATTCGCGAGGATGCACAACCGCGTTTCCTACGGGCGCGTCCATTAGTATATGCGATGCGTGCATCGGTTGAGAGAGCGCTAGCTGATCTGGTCCGGGACGGCGTGCTCACCCCTGTAGAGCGCTCGGAGTGGGCCACACCCATCGTGCCAGTGGTCAAGAAGGATGGTAACATTAGGATCTGTGCTGATTATAAGCTTACTTTAAATAAGGTTCTTGAAGTTGATCGATATCCATTACCCAGAGTTGATGATTTGTTGATCAAACTTGAGAGGGGAGAGAGATATACTAACATTGACTTATCACAAGCTTATGCACAGCTGGTCCTCGATGAGTCTAAGAAATTAACGGTTATAAACACCCATAAGGGTCTCTTTATGTACAATAGGTTAGTATACGGTCTGTCATCTAGTCCGGGATTTTTTCAACGGAGATTGGAACAGATGTTTGCCGATATGCCTAAAGTATTATATATTTTTCTTGGATGATATTATTATTACGGGAAGAAATAGTCAGGAACACATAAACAACTTATACACGGTATTTGAAAGATTGGAGAAATATGGACTGAGAGTGAAGAAAGAAAAGTGTGAGATTTTTCAAAGTCTGTGACATATTTAGAAGTATGAATTCCCTCTTTACTGATTACATATCAGTAAAGAGGGAATTCATACTTCACCAGAAAAGGTAAAGGCCATAGTTAATATACCGACACCGCAAAATGTATCCGAGTTGAGATCATTCATCGGAATGTTGA
Source organism: Acronicta leporina (assembly GCA_947256265.1). Taxonomy (NCBI): domain Eukaryota; kingdom Metazoa; phylum Arthropoda; class Insecta; order Lepidoptera; family Noctuidae; genus Acronicta; species Acronicta leporina. The sequence continues at coordinate 11,822,633 of OX366512.1, forward strand.
TGTATTATAGTATATTAGATTATAAGTAATTATAGATAGTATTTAAGGTAAAATTGTGCTGAATAAACCATTTTTCTTTCTTTCTTTCTTTCTTTCTATTATGCCAAATTCATTAAAGACGTAAGCACGATTCTGTCACCTTTATTTATCCTACTTAAATTAGGTGTCAAGTACGAATGGTCCGCGACATGCCAGGCAGCCTTTGAGAGAGTGAAGGAATGTTTATCCAGTAGTGATCTACTGATTCACTACTCGCAGGAACTTCCATTGGTGCTGACAGTAGATGCCAGCGCAGTCGGTGTCAGCGCAATATTATCACACAACACACCGGCGGGGGAGAGGCCGGTCGCTTACGCCTCGCGCACACTTTCTGTAGCAGAAAAGGCTTACTCACAAATTGATAGGGAGGCAGTAGCGATTATATTCGGAATACGCAAATTTCACCAATTTGTTTATGGAAGGAAATTTACGCTGAGAACAGATCATAAGCCCCTTACATATATATTCGGTGATAAAGTAGGAATTCCAGTTATGGCCGCGTCGCGTCTGCAAAGGTGGGCAGTTCTATTATCAGGGTATGATTATACAATCGAGTATGTAGCATCAAAGAGTAATTGTGCTGAAGCGTTATCAAGACTACCAGCGAAAACAACTAAAGAGCTTGCAAGTAAAAAAAGAAATAACATATGTTAACTTTGTTGAAAACTTCTTACCGGTGAGGAATGAAGAGGTGAAGAAAGCAACAATGAAAGATGTAGAACTTAGTACCTAGAGTGATCTTGTATGTACAGTCAGGTTGGCCAGCGAGGTGCCCTTCAAATGAACTAGAACCCAGGGCAGGGTGTATTATGTGGGGATATAGGATTGTGGTAACCAGTTTGCTGCGTCAGGCGATTTTGAAACAACTACATGTAGGGCATTTAGGTATTGTCAAATCAAAAATGATGGCACGCAGTTACGTTTGGTGGCCTGGAAACGACACAGACTTGCAGCGCACATGCCAGGAGTGCGAGAGCTGTGCGCTCGTGGCGGATGCACCGCCGCGTCACACACCACAATCATGGCCGTATCATACAAAACCTTGGAGCCGACTACATATGGATTTCCTAGTACCATTTAGGGGTAAAACGTATCTAGTAATCATAGATTCATCATCGAAGAAGAAATTTCAGAAATGACTAATACAAATGCCTTATTAGTTATCAAGGCTAATGAGGACTGCCTCATTAGCCAAGTGGTCCTGAGCGCGACTGCTACGCTAGAGGTCCTGGGTTCGATTCCCAGGTCCAGCAAAGTGTTATTGGATTTTTCTATAAAATTCCCAGTAACCGCTCGGAGTTAGGAATTTGTGCCCGGTTAATGGCAATAGGCTCGCCCCCTATTACATGGGACCAAACATACCGGCGAACTGTAGGTGTACATTAGTACGCCTCTGCCTAACCCTTCGGGGAATACAGGCGTGATGGTATGTTTTTTTATGTTTTTTAATTTTAGTGCGATAAGCATAAATTTTGTTCGTTATAATAATTAATTTTGTACCTAATCCAAGTTTAGTCTAGCAACTGTTAAGAAGTGAGACCTGGACTTCTGTAACTTATGATAATGGATCATTGTTTATTAGAGATCTTATGGTGATGGACAATGTACTAAGTTTCAATGATTTCTAGATTTAAGGAGAAGGTGTAATGTAGTAAAGCCGTGATAGTCTAGTGATATGACCATTGGACTGCCAAGTCAAAGGTCTCGAGTTCAAATCCAAGGCATGCACCTCTGACTTTTCGAAGTTATGTGTGTATTAATTGTTAATTATCACGCGCTTAACCGGTGAAGGAAAACATTGTGAGGAAACCTGCATGTCTGAGAGATTTTCTCGATGGTGTGTGAAGTCTACCAACCACTAGGCTAACAACAACTAACAACTGCATTAGGCTAGCGTGGTGGACTATAGCCTAATCCCTCTCATTGTTAGAGGAGACCCGTGCCCAGCAGTGGGACATATAATGGGTTGATTATGTGTTATGTGTAATGTAGTTGGCCACTGTACGGCCGATCATAATATCTGTCACAATTGTGTTTTGTCTCCAATAAAATGTCTTCCGATTTGGATGCTGGTATTATTTATTAATATTAAAATATATCGTATTGGTACATATTCTTCAGTTTTAATGAATAAATCCCTCACAGTAATGCACTTACGACTTCTCTAGTGTTGCGGATGTCCATGGGCGGCGGTAATCGCTTACCATGAGATGATCGCGTCTGCTCGTTTGCCCCCCTATCCCATAAAAAAAGAGAAACAACATATACATTGTATTTTTCACCTTTCGGGTCCTTCACTATATCAACGTCTTGGTCAGCATCATCCCATCCCGATACAAACATTTCGGATGTTTCCGGATTTTTTTTATATTGTTTAATTTCTTCGTGTATTTCTTTAAAGCTTTTCATTGGTGTATCTTCATCCGAATCAGACATTTTTAAAACTTCGGTAAAACAGTAAAATAATTGTAGGGATCTACACGCACTCGAAAATATCACATAACAGAAGACAGACACAGTCTGACACAGATCACAGTCACAGACAGACAGACCAGACCAGAAAGAAAGGGTGCGTTCCACTTGGCGTTCACAATCACAACGATCACGCCCACGACCAGGGTTGGATTCAGACCCTTAGAAAATTATTGTCTATGGAAATTAAAAATATACTACTCGGCGCCACACTTTTTGTGTTCGCCAGTGCAAAAAGTTCAGTTGCCCCAATAAAACGGTAGAAACATTATTGAGGCTTCGATGGAGTTTAGGTGTGAACCCATCAAGTCACGATTTTCAATTTTATATCATTTGCCTACACTCTCACACGTTCACGAACACTTAATGGTTAATTATCCACCATAATTACACATTAAACTTCGGAGATATTCAAGATTTGAAAAATAATATAAAATCGACAATGCGCACTTTTCATTTTCCCGCCTAAACTCCCCCGTACCATTTGCTTGTGAGAGTTACTCACTAGTCGTAGTCACTACTCAGTTACTATCACAGACTACTAAGAGATAGTATGTAACTATACTATGTCGTAAACTCAAGCGCTCTGTTTATAATACAAAACGCTCTGTATTATAAACAGAGCGTTTTGACCGTGGAGGTAAGAAATAGTTCTTAAAGAATTTATTTATTTATAATTTTGAAGATTATTAGTTTAATTAACTTAAAACCTTAATAAAAAAAGATTACAAACGTGTTAGTTGCGAGTTAGTAAAAAAAAAGCAAAAGAAAGCAGCAGATGCATAAATAATATTTTTTTTAAATATTTATGCATCCGCTGCAGAAACATTAAACTTCTACTAAAATATCTCTTTCCGCATGAAATAACAGGTAAGTTAAAACAAATAAGTAGGTAAGTTAAACGGTCGCCATCTTTGATGCTTTGAGTTTTGAAAATGCAGCTAATTTTCTCAACGATCACTACCTTTCTAGATGGGTCGTCGTGAGCTTCGCGTGAGCGTAACTCATGACGTCATGAGTGACGTTTTCGCCGCGAACACAACGACCGCGGTTGTTATGTTATGTGGAACGATTTAAAAATGAACATTTTGATCGTTGTGGGCGCTAAGTGGAACGCACAAATTCGTTTATTAGTGTGACTTTGACATTACGTTTTACGTTGACATCTCAGATTATGGTCACCATCACAAATTGTGAAAAATGGAAAATAAATGGGTGTATACCACAGACTGTCTCGAAAAGATTTATATTTAAGGCGGATCGTTCACCTGAGCCCGCCAAATTCAAATGATATTAACTATTACAAGGAGTTTTAGGCGGGAAAATGAAAAGTGCACATTGTCGATTTTATATTATTTTTCAAAACTTGAATTTCTCCGAAGTATAATGTGTAATTATGGTGGATAATTAACCATTAAGTGTTCGTGAACGTGTGAGAGTGTAGGCAAATGATATAAAATTGAAAATCGTGACTTTTTGGGTTCACTCCTAAACTCCATCGAAGCCTCAATAAAGTTTCTACCGATTTATTGGGGCAACTGAACTTTTTGCACTGGCGAACACAAAAAGTGTGGTGCCATAATAAAAAATAAAAAAACTATTACAACATCCAACTGAGGACTAATTAACTTTTTATTACTTATCTAATATTTAAAAGGTGCAGACCCTACTATTTCCAAATAAACTGTGTGAAATTACGTGTTTTATCTTGTTTTTTAAGCTAAATTTAAATAAAATTGTTTACTCGAATAATTTATCGATAAACGTTTCCGCAGTACTCCGCACTATACGTCACCTAACTAAGGTACTCTTACCTATACCTAAGTTGGCCTTAAGATTGTGAAACAGAATTTAGGTTAGGGGATGATTTGAAGGGTCACCTAAGATAAGGGAACCTTACTTAGGTTACTGTTTAGGGGCTATTGGTGAAAACGGGCATAAAACCTTCGCTTAAAAATCCTTATGAAGCTAGAATCTTGCCTAAAACTCTCTAAAACTGTGCCTATGGCCAAAATTGTCGATTGACACTACTTTTAGCTTCTGTAACGTTTTTTAAGCAAAGTTTTTAATTCTCAGTTGTAAATATTGTATAGTTACTACCTAATGTCTCAATTACTACTATCATGAATCTAAAAATGTGTTACAGATCTACAAATAGCGCAAAACAAATTGAAATTTGAAATTGGTCGGCTCAGGTGAACGATGCGTCTCAATCCTCCACTCAACCTTGACTCAACCTCACTAGAGTTGTCTCACTAGTGCCATCACCTAAATAACGAAATATGGTTTTTTCCCCGAACACCTCTGAAAAAATATTGCCTCTTGAATGCGGGTTATTATGGATGATTTTTTACTAA